>CM056059.1:107725578-108117287 GCA_029574335.1 Rana kukunoris | reverse complement strand
GGGATTGCACCGATACAATTTTTTTTTTTTTTTTTTTAAAAGCCCAGCAGCTACAAATACTTCAGCTGCTGATTTTTAATATATGGACACCTTACCTGTCCAGGGCGCCCGCAATGTTGGCAGACGGGGTCAAGCAATCGCTCGTGAGGGATCCATCCTTGGTGAGGGAATCGGGAAGAAGCGTTGAGGCTTTACTGCTTGGCTCCCTACTGAGCATGCGCAAGTAGCGCGGCACGCTGTCATTGGTCCCCGCTCTCTCCTGGGAACGGTGTGTTTCCCAGAAGACAGCAGGGGGTGCAGGTAGGGGCATGACTGCGCGGGAGTGTATTCCCGGAAGTGGGGGCAAATACCTGTCTTACACAGGTATCTGCACCCCCCTCCCCCTAAAGGGTGCCAAATGTGACACCGGAGGGGGGGGGGGGGTTCTGAAAAGCGGAAGTTCCACGTTTGGGTGGAACTCTGCTTTAATGCTAAGAATGCATTAGGGCAAAACATTTTTAGGCTTAACAACCACATACATTTTTAAGCTGGAAGGTCACCCCAGCTCAGCTGCAGTCAGTCACCAGTGCCCACCATAGTAAAGCAAAGTTGACATTTAGAAAGAACAGGCGATCAAAACCTCTAAAATTTCCCTTCGAACCCTCACTGTAACCAAGTATCCTGCCAATACACACAGTGCCTATAAGAAGCATTCACTCCCTTGGAAGATTTAATATTTTAGTGTAATTTACCAGCTGCTTTACAAGTTGGCCCCCAAGGTAAAGTGGATTTGAATAGTGAAGGTCTCCTATCTTATAGGCAACATCTAGAATTGTTAACTATACCAAGTAGTACCCCCCCCCAAAAAAAAAAAATGAAATAAAATATTCTCTCCTTTATCCTAAATTCCTCCTAAAAAAAAATAGCAGTGCACTTTCTGGTATGTGTGTCTAGTCACTTCTGTGCATACAGCCTCATAGCTGTATATCAGCAGTGCAAGATCTCAGTCACTGCAGCCCCAATGACAACTAGTCTCATGAGATTTGGAGATGTCATTACTATTCTACTCAAGGTTCCCCTTGCCTAAGAGGAAGCAGTACCTCAGGACCTGCACTGATGGGTTTGAAATCAGTGGTTAAAATATCTCGAGAATGTATGGCATAGTTTCTAGCTCGTTTGACCCCCTCAGTATTATAGCCAATATCCAGTTATAGAATTATGTGACATATCTATGCGATATATCTCTATGTGATATATCTTTATCACTCACACTCATGTTTTCTGTGTATTCCTATGCGTGCATGCCATGTCTGTTTGTTACTGGAAGTGTGCATGACCCTCAGTGATTGTTATCCTTTTCTATTGTTGTATTGTAAAACCTTAACCACTTAAGGACCGCCTACTGCACATTTACGTCGACAGAATGGCACGTCTGGGCACATGAACGTATATATACGTTGATTTTAGTACCCAGCCGTGGGTCACGGGCGTACACTCAAATTCACAGTGCCCCCTGTGGTTAACTCCCAAACTGCAACTGTCATTTCCACAGTAAACAATGCAATTTAAATGCATTTTTTGCTGTGAAAATTACAATTGTCCCAAAAATGTGTCAAAATTGTCCGAAGTGTCCGCCATAATGTCGCAGTCACGAAAAAAATCGCTGATCGCCGCTATTAGTAGTAAAAAAAAAAAAAAATTACAAAAATGCCATAAAACTATCCCCTATTTTGTAAACGCTATAAATTTTGCGCAAACCAATCAAACGCTTATTGCGATTTTTTTTACCAAAAATATGTAGAATACGTATCTGCCTAAACTAAGGGGAAAAAAATGTTTTTATATATTTTTGGGGATATTATAGAAAATAGTAAAAAATATTGATTTTTTTTTTTATAATTGTCGCTCTATTTTTGTTTATAGCGCACAAAATAAAAACCGCAGAGGTGATTAAATACCACCAAAAGAAAGCTCTATTTGTGGGGGGGGAAAAAGGGACGCCAATTTTGTTTGGGAGCCATGTCGCACGACCGTGCAATTGTCAGTTAAAACGACGCAGTGCCGAATCGCAAAAAGGGGCAAGGTCCTCTACCTGCATTTTGGTCCGGGTCTTAAGTGGTTAAAAAAAAAAAGTGAATTACCGTACCGTATATACGCGAGTATAAAACGGCCCGAATATAAGACGAGGGACCTAATTTTTCCACCAAAAAATAAAGTATAAGCCTAGGTTGTCCATGTGCATGCCTCACTGTGCCCATGCCTCACTGTGTTCATGTCTAGACTGACATTTAACATGGGAGTCTATGAAGGGGTGCCCGGCTTTGAAAAAAAAAAAAAAAAATATATAAAAAAAAAAAAAAAAAACGGTGCTCCCCGGCCAACAAACTTTGCACACTTGTAGAGGAAGAGTGTGCCAAGTTTGGGGTCCAGGGAACCTACGGCCGGTTGGTACCGGGTCCCCAGTCCGGGAGATCAGGCGCAAAAAGGTGACTTGAGTATAAGCCGAGGGGGGCATTTTTAGCACAAAAATGTGCTGAAAAACTTGGCTTATATTCGAGTATATATATAAAAAAAAAAAAAAAATGGTTGGAGTAAGGGGACAAATGTGCCTCTTTGGGTGTTCTGCCTGCCACATAGGGCTGTGCTCTAGGGCAAAGCTGTGTAAAAATATCAAGACTGGAAGGGCAGAAATACAAAACCTTTGGAAAGTAAAACAGCTCCCTTACATATGTATTTCATGTGTGGCATTCATCAGTCTGCCTAAAGTTCAACTTAAAGATAGCATAGATATTAATAATGATTTAAACTTATATATTTAAGTCTAGCTGAAGCCGAATTATGACTGGTTCTCTTTTCCCCCTAAGTTGAGGTAAATAAGGTTTGGAAAGACTGGTGTAAAGAATATGAAGCTTCTACCTAGGGAAGTCATCAGACTCACTGTCCACCAGTGTAACAACTTGATAAGACAGAGAGGAATCTTATCATTATATATGCTATCTGGCTGGGGAAGTGGGAAATGATGAATGTACGGGGCTCTGTAGATGCTGATTATGTTATTCCCTGGTTGTGCGTACATGAAAAGCAGTTGACGTGTAGAAACATTACTAATATTTGGAAGGCACAAGGGCCGATGGGGCGATTAGGCTCCATTCTGCTGCCTCAGTGGATGCTTGTCATTAGGTAAAAATCTTGTTTTCTGTCCTGGGAACTCATGTTAAGTATTTTCAAAGAGAAAAGGATACTGCAGAAAGTTTACTATGTGAAAGATTTAAAGCTGAACTCCAAGAAAACTGTTTTGGTATACGACAGCAATTCAAATACGTTTTATTAGCCAATGGATCTTGGATTATTATAATTTTTTAAGCCCATCTCAAGCCAATCACAGTAAATACCCTCCACCTCCCTCTTGCCTCCCTAGAAACCGTTTTCCCCCTAAATATCTTGTATTCTCAGCCATGTTTGCTGTTCAGACTTTTGCTGGCATTGTTTCCGAGTGCAGGAGACTGGTAACCCAGTGCTGCAGATGTGCCCGTGTCTGGTCGGTATGGGTCCCCCGTCGGATAATGCCCGGGCTGCGCAAATAGAGCCGCCGAAAATCTCAGAGGATGAAATGCTTGGGGCGGGTTATTCATTGAATTCAACAAGGGGCGGATGCTTTTCTCTAAGGGGCGGATGTATGGTTATAACAATCAACACAACAAAAGGAAGAGGCCGCATGGGTAGTGCTTTTCGCAAAGGGGCGGATGTATTATTGAGCAGTGCTTTTTTGGGGGATGCTTTTCTCAAACTACACATCCGCCCCACTCGTTGTGTTTAATGAATAACCCGCACTGAGCATCGAGAGTGTGAAGCATCGTATTGCGCGGGGCGCTGTGTACAGCTGATGAACAGCTGTTCATCCTCTGTAATTTTCGGCTGCTCTGTTTCCGGATGCGCAGTCCAGCCCGGGCATTATCAGACGGGGGACCCATCTCATCAGAACACCGGCACCACCATGTCCCCTCACGCTGAGGTCATTGCCTACAGACTTCAGGCAGATAGGAAGTCTAGGCACCCGAAGAGGCTCCTGTCTCCTGTGCACAAAATAACCACTTAGACCTGAACGGAAACTGACCACAAATGTGGAAATTTGGGTGACAAAAAAAAAAAAAAGGGGGCAGTCAGATTTTTTTTTCCTTTTTTTCTTAAGCTTTTAAAATAACATTAGTTAGAGGCAGTTAGGAGTTTAACCACATCTGGACCTGGACCGCCCACCGCACATATACGTGGCCCGGTTGCGCAAAACAACGTACCTGTACGTTGTTTTGTCTTACAGGTGTGGGGGAGCGGGTGTCACCGGAGACCAGCTCCTGCTGCGATTGCACAAACCGGGAGCCAATTACCGGCAACTTGCGATCGTTCGCTGGAGAGGTAGAATGGCGGTCTGCTAATGTAAAAAAGGCAGACCGTCTTTCTCTACTCTTTTGTTCAATGAGGGTCTCTCTTTTCTATATATTTCTGAAGACCGTCTTTCTGTCACAGGAGGAAGAGAGATCTTGTGTTAATCAGGAACACAGATACAGATCTTTCTCTTCCACCTCCAGTCAGTCCACCCCCCCCCCCATATTTAAAAAAGCATTCCCTAGGAGCACACTTAACCCTTGTTTTGTCCCTGATGTTAACTCCATTTACACAGTGACAGTGCATTTTTTTTTTTTTTTTAGCACTGATCACTGTATTAGTGTCAATGGTCCCCAAAAAGTGCAATTTAGTGTCCAATTTGTCAGCTGCATTGTCGCAGTCCTCGAATTATTATATATATTTTTTAAAAATAAAAGCTGAACACCGCCATTACTAGTAAAAATCAAAAAATAATAACCACTTAAGACCGCCTACTGCCCATTTACGCGGCAGAATGGCACATCAACGTATATATACGTTGGTTCTAGTACCCAGCCATGGGTCACGGGCGCGCTCCCGTGACCCGGTCCGAAGCTACCGGGACCGCGGGACTCGCGGACCCGATCGCCGCTGCAGTGCGACGATCGGTCCCCGGAGCTGAAGAACGGAGAGCCGTGTGTAAACACGGCTTCCCTGTGGCCGCAGCATCAATCGCGTCATCCCTGTTATAGGGGGATGCGATCGATGACGTCACACATACAGCCACACCCCCCTACAGTTGTAAACACACACAGGAACACTCAAATCCTACAGCGCCCCCTTGTGGTTAACTCCAAACTGCAACTGTCATTTTCACAGTAAACAATGCAATTTTAAATGCATTTTTGCTGTGAAAATGACAATTGTCCCAAAAATTTGTCAAAATTGTCCGAAGTGTCCGCCATAATGTCGCAGTCACGAAAAAAAAAAATCGCTGATCGCCGCTATTAGTAGTAAAAAAAATAAAAATAAAATAAAAATAAAATAAAACTATCCCTTATTTTGTAAACGCTATAAATTTTGCGAAAACCAACCGATAAACGCTTATTGCGTTTTTTTTTACACAAAAATAGGTAGAAGAATACGTATCGGCCTAAACTGAGGAAAAAAAAAATTTATATTTATTTTGGGGGGATATTTATAATAGCAAAAAGTAAAAAATATTGCATTTTTTTCAAAATTGTCGCTCTATTTTTGTTTATAGCGCAAAAAATAAAAAACCGCAGAGGTGATCAAATACCACCAAAAGAAAGCTCTATTTGTGGGGAAAAAGGACGCCAATTTTGTTTGGGAGCCACGTCGCACGACCGCGCAAATGTCAGTTAAAAACGCAGTGCCGAATCGCAAAAAGGGGCAAGGTCCTTTACCTGCATTTTGGTCCGGGTCTTAAGTGGTTAATAATAAAAATGCCATAAAAATATACCATAGTTTGTAGACGCGATAACTTTCGCATAAAACCAAGCACTATACGCTAATTGGGATTTTTTTTTTACCAAAATATGTAGCAGAATACATATTAGCCTAAATTAAAAACAATTCATCAAAGATATATGTGGTTTTTGATGCGTTTGTGTTGCGTTTTCCATTAGCCGGACTCCCAGTATGCACCTGTGAAACATGGACATGCGACTCAAAAGATGTAGGACTTTTAAAAATGCAACAGACTGGTGTGAAGAGTTCCACAAGATTTAAAATTGATGCATTTTAATTAAAAAAAAAAAAACAACATATTCCAATATGACCTGGCCAGTTTTTGCGATTCGGCACTGCGTCGCTTTAACTGACAATTGCGCGGTCGTGCGACATGGCTTCCAAACAAAATTGGCGTCATTTTTTCCCCCACAAATAGAGCTTTCTTTTGGTGGTATTTGATCACCTCTGTGGTTTTTATTTTTTGCGCTATATACAAAAATAGAGCAACAATTTTGAAAAAAAAAAAATCAATATTTCTTACTTTTTGCTATAATAAATATCCCCCAAAAAGATATTTTTTTTTTTCCTCAGTTTAGGCTGATACGTATTCTTCTACCTATTTTTTGTAAAAAATCAATCGCAATAAGCGTTTATCGGTTGGTTTGCGCAAAATTTTTAGCGTTTACAAAATAGGGGGATAGTTTTATTGCATTTTTATTATTTTACTACTAATGGCGGCGACATTGTTGCGGACATATCGGACAATTTTGACACATTTTTGGGCATTAAAAATGCATGGTTTACTGTGAAAATGACAATTGTTTACAACTGTAGGGGGGTGTGGCTGTAGGTGTGACGTCATCGATTCTGTATCCCTATAAAAGGGATCACACGATCGATTACGGCACCACATTGAAGAACGGGGAAGCTGTGTTTACACACAGCTCTCCCCGTTCTTCAGCTCCGGGGACCGATCGGGTCCGGCGGTCACTGTGCTTCCGACCAGGTCGCATGCACGCGGCGCACGCGAGCGACCCCGCGGCTGGGCTTGAAGGGCAACGTACAGGTACGTTGATGTGCCCAGCCGTGCCATTCTGCAGATGTAGATGAGCGTGAAGGGGTCCTTAAGTGGTTAATAGATATTTGTGCATGAACTCGCACAGATGTCTCTCAAATCGCCCCCTGAAGTCAGACTGAAATGTGGGTTCGAAATCGTGCGAGTTCAAACCTGCATTCAGTGAGAACCTGGGCTAAAACCTGGAAGTTGATTGGTTACTATGCAGAGCTGCACCAGATTCTGGGTGCGCCAGTTTTAGTAAACCCCCCCCCCACATTGTCCTCTCTACTAGCAGAGGTGGAAAATATTGAGCTGTAATGTCTGGTTCTTGCCTGAACCTATAAGGTCTGGTTCTCGCTTATAAGGTCTGGTTCTCGCTTATAAAGGTCTGGTTCTCGCTTATAAAGGTCTGGTTCTCGCTTATAAGGTCTGGTTCTCGCTTATAAGGTCTGGTTCTCGCTTATAAGGTCTGGTTCTCGCTTATAAGGTCTGGTTCTCGCTTATAAGGTCTGGTTCTCGCTTATAAGGTCTGGTTCTCGCCTATAAGGTCTGGTTCTCGGGTCTGGTTCTCGCCTATAAGGTCTGGTTCTCGCCTATACATTTTTAGGGGCTTTTTGCAAAAATAAAACGCACTACAGTTCATTGAAAATGGTTTCCTAAGGGACATGTTCACATCTATGCTTTTTTTCACCCACTGCATTATTGGAATAGGTCAGGGACTTTTTTAAACACGACTAAGGCTATTACCGAAACGCGTCAGCACTATGGTTTTACTGTTACCCTGATGTACCAATAAACAACACTTCAAGGATTACAGTCTTTGCTACATTGGAGTGTGATGGTATACGTGGAGCCTAGGCACCTGTGAGTGGGCCTGGTGTATGGATTGGGTTGTCCCTGCTGAGAGCGCCATTACCCTTTTTCACTTTTTAAAACACAACGGTGCTTTTTTTTTTTGCTTTTTTGGTTTAATATACTTTAATGGAGGAGAAGCTGCAGAAAAGCATGTGCGTTCTTTTTGCCACGATTTGCGTTTTTTAACCTACCGGACAACAAATTCGCAAAAAAAAAAAATACAAAATGCAAAAATCGCTTGTACAAAACCGCAAAACACACAGCAAAAAGCACTGAAGAAACTGATCAAAATCAAACTGCATAGGTGCGAAGCAAGCCTAAATGTATTTCTATAAATGGGACGTTCCCCTCCTGTTTTGTCTACTACAGAACTCAATGTCTATTTTTAGCACTACAACTGCAAAAAGATCTTTCAAAATATCATTAGAGTGCAGCCTGCTGGCTGAAAATGGTAAATACTATACATATTTGATTAGATGCACTGAAAAGAATGGTCCCCAAATCTGCAGGCTGTCTTTGTGTCTAGTTTGGAAATGCAGCGACACTTAAAGACTCTTTTGTCCTTGGATCTCGGCTTCCAAAGACAGACTTGTGACCATTGCCGTCAGTAAGGTCGTTTGCCTAGGAGGTTGCAAGATTTATTCCCAACATGTTTCACACCTGTTTCTTTTCATCACACAGGGACACGGCCTGGCTGGAAATGGCAGCTGTAAAACATAAAATGTGCGTTTTCCTCCCCATCCTCGAAGTCTGGCGGCTGAGCAGAGTTGGGACACTCTCCTCTTAGAACACAGCCATTTATGGGCAAGCCCATGAGAAGAAGCAGAGGCCAGACACACAGTTTATGAGAAGCAGAACAATCTAACCCTCAAGGCTGCCGGCCTTCTCCCCAGATTCATTAGACTTGGCTCTTCACACCCACCATCCGGTGCAATAAAAGCAGAGGGGCCCAGATAAACTTGTGTTGATACAGACATTCCACACACACCAAGTGGAACGGAGGACAGATTGGAGCGGCTTGGAATTGTGCATGACAAAACCTGTGTGACCTGGCCTATCTGTAGCGGTACGCCAACGGCATTCATAAAAGCATGGGGGTTATTTATCAAAGGCAAATCTACTGGCCCAGCAAACTAAAATAAAGCCTTGAAATTGCACTGAAAGTATGGAAGGAGTCGCTGTACTGAAGGGTAGACTAAAATGAGGGGAAGCTCCTGATTTTATTACACATGTGCACTAAAATGCTGTTTTTTTATTTCCTTGCAGTGCCCGTCAGATCTACAGCGACGCACTTCCAAGTTTACTTTCAGGATTTCAGACTTTGCACTGGAGCTTGTAGGCAAAATGGATTTGCCTTTTGTAAATAACCCAATTGTACAGAAAACACATGCGTTGTTCTGATTTTTCTCATTGAATTTTTTTTTTTCTGTACGCTATAGCAACTGCAAATGGAGTGACCCAGTTTTGGAACTACATTTCCCATGATGCTCATGCACTGACTGTAGCATCACAGGAAGTTTCCAAAACACTGGGGTGCCAACGGCTCATTCATACCAGAAGGCACAATGGACTATAGGGTCAAAATACTTATTTACTTGCTCAAAGGCAAATCTATTATTGTTATGCTCCACTACAAATTAAGACACTTGCAAACTAAAAGTGCAAAGTGCGCTTGAAATTGCACTGAACCCCTCCCAGTCCCAGCACTTGGAAGTGCAGTCGCTGTAGATCTATTGAAGCATTACGGTAGATCTAAAATGAGGGGAAGCTCTGCTGATTTTATTATCCAATCATGTGCAAGCCGCATTTTTAAAAAAATGCTGTTTTTTTATTTCCTTGCATGTGCCCGTCAGATCTACAGCGACTGCACTTCCAAGTTTACTTTCAGTGCAATGGCAGGTTCAAGTGCACTTTGCACTTGTAGTATGCACTTGTAGTGCAAAATGGATTTGCCTTTTGTAAATAGGAACCCACATGGGCTAATGTACAGAAATTTGGGACACATGCGTTGTTCTGCATTTTTCTGTGCATTGAATTTTTTTTTTTCTGTACAGGCTATGACAAGCAGTGTACGATGGCAAATGGAGATGGGGAGCAGATGTCCAACCCTTTGGCCCTCAACTACAGGGATTTCAAACCATGATGCTCATGAAAAACAAAACTCTGCAGTCCACAACGTACTTCGTGGGGGTAAAACTTCTGCATCACAGAAAGCCATTAAAGGGGTTGTAGAAAACATTTTTTCCAAAAGCTTCATCTGGGGTGCCAAGGTCCTCCTTCACCATCACTGGACTATAGGGTCTTTTAAATGTTCTTATTTCTTAGATATTGACTTCCTGTTCTTCTTGTAACTCACAGGACACATTATTGGCTATTATTGAGTTATGCTCCTGGTGTGGAGAAACCTGAGGGGGGAGGGGGCGAGCAGGCAATTATCAGACTCTCACTTGCACATAACAAAGCGGAAAACCTGTGTGTTAGTGGGCGCCTTACATAACCCCTCCCACTCCCTTAAGCATGCCTCGCTTCTCCACACCATTAGGAAGCCTTGCATTACGGTGTGGATCGATCAAAAAGACTATGCAATTTCCTGCAGAAGAAATAAGGCATTTTTAAAAAAAATGGAAGGTGCATATTTTTTTTTTGCACTAAGGTAAAGCAGCCCATTTAGGAAAAAGATTTATTACCGGTGACGGTATCCAAGAGCCATTGGCAGGACAACCTTGGAGAGATCTGCATGCAAGCTCCACCTCTTAATTGAAACACATCTGATCTTTAAAAACCCTCCTCTTCCACCATGGCCTAGTTATTGTGGTCGACTCAATATTGAATAATTTAGGACAGAAAACGTCCAAAGCATATGGATTTAGCTATTACTTTAGTATGTGTCATTCAGACATTTGGGACAATCATGGGATGCTGCTTTTCCCCATGAATACAACTTCTGTGGGGTATGACAAGTACAGTGTACTGAATAGGTCTAACTCGCCTTTCAGGACAACCTTGGGGAGCGAGAGGTCCAACCAAGTAACTTAATGGCCCTCAAGGCCAGGGACTACTGCCTGCAGCACCTTTCTCCAAACCAGACTGCAGGAAAAACAAAACTCGCTCCACAACGTACTTCGTGCCTGGGGTAAAACTTCTGTTGGACACAGGTGGCAAGAAAGCCATTAAATCTGCTCGGGTTGTAACGGAAAAACTTTTTCCCTCGGCCCAGAAAATAGCTTCATTTACCTTAGTGCAGTCCTCCTTCACTTACCTGAGGGAGGCATAATCCTTCTATTTTGCTTTTAAATGTTCTTATTTCTTCTGAGTTGAAGCCATCCTCACTTCCAAGCGTTCTTCTGAAAGTCTGCAATAACTCTTTTCACACTAAAGTAATGTGAGGCTTTCTCCCTGGTGTGGAGAAAGCCTCTTGAGGGGGGAGAAAAAGGGGTAAAACGATTTCCTGTGCAGGCAAGTCAGGACACTCTCTACTTTGCAGATAGAGAAGCGGATCCATCTGAGATCACTGTGTGAAATATTCTTAGAAAGTTCAATAATGGGCGTCCTGACACTCCTGGAGCTCTCCCCCTTAAGAGGCTTCCTCCACACCAAGAAGAAAGCCTTGCATTACGGTGTGTGTAGTTACAGACAGAAGAACAGGAAGTGAGGATTTCTCAGAAGTTCAAATAAGGACATCCCGTTAACCCTGCAAGACAACAAGTCCCAATGGAAGGACTTTTGAGGTAACTGTTCTGTTTCGTGAAGGAGGACTGCACTAAGGTAAAGGAAGCCATTTAGGAAAAAGACTTAGTTAGACTTACGGTGACGGTATTTCCAAGAGCCTTTCAGGACAACCTTGGAGAGAGCGTGCAGCTCCACCTGTGTTTCATTAGGAAACACATGCTGATCTTTAAAAACCCTCCTCTTCCACCATGGAGAAACTCAGAACTGAAACTACGCTTTGTGGTCGAAAACTCTCTGGAAGATAAAAGCACAGAAAACCACAACACCATGATAGATTTAGAACTATTACTTTAATATACATTTAGGGAGGGAAATAGCGGTTACCTCCTTCCTGAAAGGCTCTTAGACATACTGTCAGACACCTTTGTTTTTTAAGTCTAACTCGCCTTTCAGGACAACCTTGGAGATCTGTCTGTTTCTGGATAAACAAGCCCTGTGTAAGGTCCTTACCCTAGGGTCCACAGAGGTTTTACGGACAGATTCAAGACTGCCTGCAGCACCTTTCTGCCAAAGGCTTGATCTGCAGCAGACAATAGGTTTTTTTCTTCCAATTTCCCTAAAATAGTGCCTGAGGAACGTTAGGGGAAAGGGGGGAATAGTAGCACAGCTGGACCAGGTGGCAGCCTTAGAGCAAATCTGCTCGCCGGTCCCCCCTGTGTAGAGAAAAGAACCGGCCCTTTCATTTTTTTGGCCCAGAAAGGTCCACTTGAGGATGCCCCCATTCTTTGCTGATCTTGTTGAATGTGCCGCAATGCCTGAGGGAGGCATAACTCCTTTGGCTTTATAATCCGATACTACCTTGGACTGAACACTTTAATTTTGAGTTGAAGCCATCTTCCAAGCGTACATTTTGACTGAAAGATACTGCAATAGACACCTTTTCACATCTAATGTAGTATGAAACGCTTCTAAGCAGATCTCCAGCGTTAGTCTAAAGGACCTTGTTTGAAGAAAAAGTGGGTAAAACTTCGATCTTTTCCTGTGACCGATGGAAATCCCTAGATGACACCTTTGGAAGAAAAGCGGATCCATCCCCTGCAGGATCACTCGGTCTGGAAATATTCTTAGAAAGGGTTCAATAATGGCCAGAGCTTGGAGCTCTCCAACTCATCTTGCTGATTCAGTTTGTAATGGCCTGAACCAAAAAAACATAGATTTAACTGAACTCAGAATTACATAAGTTTTGCACAGAGGAAAATAAATCCTTAAGTGGGATGTCTCTTCTTCAGATCGCCGAAAGGTTCAAATGGAGCTCCCGTTGAACCCTGCAAGACAATCTCTAAGTCCTTGCAACTAGGAAAACTTTTGAGGGTCACTGTTCTGTTTCGTGTTTTTAAGTGCCCTAAAAAAATACACTAGAAATAAAGGGTTCTCTTAATGGACAGAGTTTTTCCAAAATAAACAGAAAGAGCCGCTAAGGAAAGAAAAAAACCTGTGTTTTTAAAGGTACTGCTCCCTAGCTGAAAGTCCTTTTTCCATTCACCACAAATGTCATGTGTCAGGGACCGAGAAGTTACCTCTCCAGAACTGAAACTACGCTTTTGGTTTGAAAACTATTGGAAGAACAAAAACCAGGAATTACATTTCTTCCATACCTTCAGGTAAATAGCACCGCTGGTTACCTCCTTCCTACTAGACAGTAGGGTGGGGCGCGTTTCCGCCATTGCTGCTATCCCCTTGTCAGACAAGCTGGGACCTTTGTGCAGATTTTAGAATTTTCCCGGGTCGGCGTCTTCAGAAACCGGAAAGCGCTTAGAGGCCTGTAATCTGTCTGTTTCCAGGCAGCTGGACCACGCTCTGACACGCCCCACAGAGCCGCGCCCTGTGTTAGAAGGTCCTCCCTGGACGGTAGTTTCCACAGAGGTTTTACGGACCAGATGCGCTAAACAAAACAAGACCGCTAACGTACCGCCCGGTGCACCTGAACCAAGGCCTTTTTGGCCCCCAAAAAGGAGTAATTAGAATTAGGTTGTTTTTTTCTTCCCTGAATTTCCTTAAAACTAGACTCCGGACCCCCCCCATCCCTAGGGGAAAGGGGGGAAAGTGCCATTAGCACAGCAGCAAACAACAAAGGTACGCTTATCCCACCCTTTTGGAGGATGGGCTAGAGCTCTGGTCCATGCCCATCGCCTGGTCCCCCCTGTGTATGGCGGAGAAAAGAATTCCTGGACCTTTGCGGAAGAGGATTTTTTTGGCTGGCAAAAAGGTCCATGTGTTTCCTTGAAGAGGCGGAGCTGTGCCCCCATTCTTTGCAGGCGATCATGTTGAAAAATAGTTTTCTCCTGATTCAGACTCCACTCTGCTTTAATAGTATCATGAACTAGGATGGAACTACAAGTCATTGAGATTGATCTGGACTAGCAGGGACAACAAAGAGTGACAGGCCTTTATATTTGGAGTCATCCAATCCCTGGTACATTTTGTCGGGGATGAAGAGACAATTGAATGCCTTCCTTTTCTTCCTGAATTTCAAATGTAGTATAAATTGCAGGATTGAGAAGGGGGGGGGGGGGGGGGCAGATCGTCCACTTAGTCTAAAGAGACCTTGTCTCTAGAAGGCCCCATGGTTCTGCTATCTTCTTCCAGTTTCTTCATCTGAATCCCTGACTGAGCGAAGTTTAGTACTGGGTGTCCCCCGTAAAGCGGAGGTTCATCCCAAATAACTGAATCCACAGTCATATTCTGATTTAGAGGTGGAAGCTTAAAATTGTACAGTATGCTAGGTGGTGATTGCGGAGATTCAGTTGGCTGTACTACGTATAATGGATTCCACCCGCTGAACCAACATAGATTTAACAAACGGGGTTGTGATGTGAACTCAGTGTTGCTCAGAATTCGCTTTTAAGTTATTTTTAAACAGCACATCCTAGGATCTCCATCGAATAAATCCTTATATTAGAGACCCTGCCAGGATGTGAGGCTCTTCTTCTATGTTGCCAGAATATCGCAACCGATACAGGTTCTGCACACTTTCTTGCCTTCTGTGTTTTGTGTATAAAAAAAAAATTGCTTTAGTTTAGTCATATAAGTATCTCTAAGAGTTAGGTTCTTGCATATTAGTTTAGATCCAGGACACTTCCTTTGAGGTGGAAATTTCGCAACATTTTTAGTTTTTGTTTTTTCTTAAAATATCAAATACACAGAAAGGAGAGGTATCTCACTTAATGGTTACCATTTTTTATCAGATTCGGAAAATCGCGAAACCGAATATGCCACCGCTCAACAAGGAAGAAAAAAAAACTTTTTAGCTGGCTAAAGGCAGATCCCTAGCATAGTGTGACAAGCATATCTTGTACCACCAAATTTCTGTGCAAATGTGAATTTTTCAGGGACCGAGAAAGCTGTTACCTCTGACCTGCAGTACAGGCTCCTTTAAAGAGGAACAAAATTCCAACTGTACAAAAACCAACAGGGTGAGTCCAAACGGTAAAGAATTGAGGCACCACTGTACCCCTCCTACCTGGACCTGAAAAATTAAGTGGTGTCTGCTTCCGGGCGCCCGTCGACTTCCGCCATTGCTGCTGATCCCTCTTCCGCGGAGTTAGCAGAGAAAGCAGCTGGGATTTCCGTGCAGATTTTAAATTTTCCCGGGTCCGGCGTCATCAGAAAAATGAACCGGAAGACGCCGCTCTATAGGCCTGTCCTCTGGTAAAAAAATCCTAGAGGATCTGCGTTCCAGGCAGCGTGGTACAACCACGCAAGATCCACACAACTGCCACGCATTGACCCTAGCACAGCACACTAAAGCCGCACACATTGAGCCGCTGTGCATGACGTCACCCACCCGCCAAGACCCGGGACCGACATGCGCTAAACAAGGAAAACAAACCGCAACCGCGGTAACGTACCGCCCGGTCACCTCAGGGAACTTTCAGTGAGCCTGCGGCCCCCGGGCACTCAGTGGTAATTTTCGCAGCATTCCTGCAGAGCCTCACTCATTACTCCAGCTCCCTGCTCTCTGCTCTCCAGCAACATTGGTTGGAGAGAAGCTGGGGACTCCGGAGCACTGTTAGGTCCCATGGCTCCCTAGAATTGAAGGGCATCTGGGATGCTCTGCCATTGCCCCTCACCACACTTTTCCAAGCAGCAAACAACAAAGGTACGCTTCCTCTTCGGCCCCTCACAGGGCCTTAGTTAGGCACAGATTGGAGAGATTGGTCATGCGGCTCCTCTGGTCCACTCGCCCCCATGCTAAATGCACTTCCACTATGGCGGAGGAAACAGTAACTGAGGCCTGGGATATACGATTGCGCTTTGGCACAAAGCTGAGGAGGGTTATACAATGCATTTTAAAGATCAGCATGCCCTGTACACACGTCGGTTCCTATCCGATGAAGAGGCGGAGCTGTGATTTTTTCTCAGATATCCAATGAAGGACTTTCATCAGTTGCCTACACACCTGTTAAAAAAAAAAAAAATTGTGTGTACGCGCATTACAGTATATATATACATATTGTATATCACAAAAAATAAAAATTCATAAACAGCACTAAATTTTCAACTTTTACAACCCCTAACTGAATAAATCTAGGATTTGACCATGAACTAGACCGATGGCTCTCTCATACACAACTGAATACTTTGTAGAAGTAGGCACTGCCGTGCGGTGTTCTTGACTGGATAATAGATCTGGATGGCTTGTGACCTAGCAGGGACTTCATCCTCCTCAAAGAGTGACAGAGGCCAATGTCTTAGTACCATGCCCTCCTGGGGAGGCATAATTCGGGGCCAACTAAGGATCACCAGAATGCCTTCCTTTTCTATCCTCCAAAGCAAGTGAGGCAGGGTGGTTCCCCAGCTTGAGAAGGGGGGGGGGGGGGGGGTCAAGATCCCATGGAGTCACAAGGGATCCTAAAGAAAAACAAGATTCACTGCAATTCAGGCCCCATGGTTTCTTATAAGGTACATCCTGTCACCTTTTTTCTTATTAAGTTTGATACTTTTATTAGCGGTTTCTTTTACCAATGTGGATGCTGGCAGAATGTTTAGGCAGTGTGTTGGGTGTCCCCAACGTAAAGCGGAGGTTCACCCAAATGGTATGGGGCTACAGTTTGTGTCCGATATGGAGAAGATCACTTTTTGTATTCTTTAGACTTAAAATATGTACAGTCTTATGCTGAACCTGGAGACTTTTTAGAGCTTTGGCTGTGGGACATACCTCTATAAACATCCACATCTTATGACAGCCAAACCTATTAGAATTGGGAAGAGCAGCCACCAAAAACCACTTGAGACCGCTGACCACCAAAATCCCCAGAGCCAACTCACCATCCACCTACTGGCCATCCCACAGTTGCAGCCCCCCACATTTTAACAGCCCCCTCTGACACGCATGGGTTGTGATGTGAACAATAGTGTTGCTCACGAATATTCGCATTTTCAAATTTATCCCAGCTTTTAAAACAGATCACATCCGAGAGGAGTGCAGCCAATCTCCATCGACATCTAAAAGCATTGCTCCAGGTATGATTAGAGACCCTGGGGGCCGAGTAGCAAAATAACAGAGGCGATCCTTTTATGTTGCCGAATATTCGCAACGCGAATATTCGCAGGGCAGCCATACTTTGGCCCTGTTTCAGTTGCCCTTCTGTGTATTTTTGTGTCCCGATGGTAAAAAAAAAATTAGCTTTAGTTTAGTCATATAAGTTTGTGTAAGTAGAGTTAGTGTTTAGTGCATATTAGTTTAGTAATCCAGCGGGTAAAAAAAAAAAAAAACATAAAAATGACAGATCGCATTCAACACAAGCGAAATTTCGCAACATTTTTGACGCTTTTTTTTGATAAAATATCACGAATAATCGATGCTATTAACGAATATTTCAGAACAGTGAATAGACCATTCTTCTGAACAGACAGTGGTATATTCGCGTACCAAAAGTTGGCCGGTATCCCCGCGAAATCGAATATGTGTGCCGACTTTATTCCGCTCAACACTAGTGACTGATGGTCAAGACACAAACTTTCCGTTAGGACAGCTGCGCTGGGTTAAATGGCAGATCTGATAGAATAAAGCACTAGTGTGAATTAGCTGCCTGTTATGCCTTGTACACACGATAGGAATTTCTGATGGACCAAACGGACCTGATGGAATTTTTCGGCAGAATTCCGATCAAGCTGACTTCCACCGGTCTTGTATACACACACAGTTAAAAACGTTTGTGTCAGAACGCGGTGACAAAATTCCAACTGTACAAAATGTTCAGGGTGACGTAAAACACTATTCTGCGACCAGCCGAGAAAAATTAAGTTCAATGCTTCCGAGCATGCGTCGACTTGCCCATTCTGAGCATGCGTAGGAATTTTCTCCGACGGAGTTCCACATAGACGATCTGAATTTAAAACAAGTTCATAGGATTTTATCCCATCAGAAAAATGTAAAACATGGAGCCCACACACGAACGTTCTATTTTTCTACTCTGATGTAAAAAGTCCATCGGACCGTTTTCATCCTAGAGAACCGATCTGCAGCACAGCGGCAGTGTTGGGGAGTACAATCCATTGAGCGCCAAGATCCACACAGGAACTGCACGTGTTTAGTTAGTGGCCATTGACAGATGTTTGATGTTTGTTTTGTTCCATAGCACAGCGCACACTAACACCGCACATGCTTTGTTTGTTGCACACATTGAATAAAAATGCTTTGACTGCTCCCAGTCTGCTTGCAGTGCTCAGGCTGAACTACAACACCGGCTGCATGCCTCCCTTATTTAGGTCTCACTTACTTTATAGACCTTTGCACAAGGAGAAGAAAACTGCACAAACTGGAAGGCTGCCGCTCTCATGTCAGGGCAACTTTCAGTGAGCGCTGCACTGCCTACCATAAATGTTACAGGACACCCGGAGTGGTAATTTTCAAGGCAATCCTCAGACCACCTCACTCATTACTTCCAGCTCCCTGCTCTCTGCTCTCCAGCAACATTGGTGGGTGGGACCGGACTTCAGGGGGCAGGCTCAGAGAGATCATACTGTTAGGTCCCATGGCTTAATGACCTCGAATTGTAAGGAGAGCATCGAGGTCGGCCGGTGTACTGCTCTGCCTGTACGAGGCCCTCCGCACCCCCCCTCACCAGACTACTTGCATTCCTAAGCATGCGGAACCATTATTTTTGTTTCCTCTTCAATGGGGCCACCAATCGCTTTGATCATTTGGGCTCTTAGTGTAGGCTGAAACAGATTGCTCGTAATCCAAGGTTTGAGATTGGTCATGCAGCCCTGTCATCATGAGAATCGCCCCCAGCCTAAATCCACCCTTTTGTTTCTCTGAGCCAAATGGTCACAAGCTAGCTGGCGAGTGGTCTATTAAATTTTGAGGGCTGGGATATACGATTGCGATCTTTGCCGCACAAAGCTGTTTTATTTTGATTTCTGGTCCTAATGTTTTCTTGATTTGTTATACAATGCATTAGTTGTTTCAGGCTAAAGTACACTTATGCCCTGGCGTACACACGATCGGTTCATCCGATGAAAACGGACTGATGGATTTTTTCATCAGATATCAATTATTTTGCAATTTTGAAGCGGACTTTCATCAGTCCTGTTTACCTACACACCATGTTTCGTTAAAAAATCGCGTTTAAAACGATTGTGTGTACGCGGCAAAATTACAGTATATATATACATATACTGTATATCACAAAAAAATAAAGGAATTCATAAACAGCACTAAATATATTCAACATTATCAGAATTACAAATATTAACTGCTGCTTTTAATAAAATTATAACTATGCCTGTCCTGGATTTGAGTTTCCAGCACTGGACGAGACCGATTGGCTCTCTCATACACATACCTGAATAAGGGACTTCGGCAGTGTAGAAGCCTTAGCTTCATGCTGGGAGCCCTACTGCCGTGCGGTGTTCTTCTCCTACTGGCTGGCGGCCGAGGAAGGAGAAGGGAGCCCCACATCATGTATACGAACGGCTTGTGGAAGTGGGGACACTGCAGGTACCTGTGAACTTCATCCTCCCCCCTCCCCCCCAAAATGCCAAATGTGGCAGAGGAGTACAATGTCATGTTACTTTTAAAGTGCATTTTGGTCTCATCTGATCAGAGCACCTTCTTCCACTTTATGTCCCCAGGGCAGCTTCTCCAAAAGGAACCGGGACTTCTTATGGCTTTCTTCTTCCGCTCTCTCGCATAAAGAGCATTTGGAAATGCACGACTAAAGTTGTTCTGTGGCATTCTCCCACCTGGGTGATCTCTGCAGTTCCAGAGTTACCATGGACCTCTTCGCTTGTAAAATGCTCTCCTTCCGGTCCTGTGTTTAGTACAGGGATCCATGTAAAGAAAAACTTGGTAAGATTTACAGTTGTTCACATTCAGCTCTCATTTTCTTATAAGGAGTACAGTGCTCTGTGACATTGTCACCTTGGGATATTTTTTCTTATTAATGGTTTTGGGATACTAACCCTTTATTTTAGCGGTTTCTCAACTTTACCAATGTGAGGCACTGGCTGGCAGGATTGTAGGCAGTGTGTATGTGTCACGTAGCTTTTTTAAGGTTCCACAAACCTCTGGTATGGGGCTTCTCAGAACAGAGTTTGTGTCCGATATGGAGATTAAATTAGAGACAGGTGGACTCCTTTTTGTAGGGGATTCTCAGATCTTAAGTCCTGGTCTTCATCCTGGAACCTGGAGACTTTGTAGAGCTTTGGGTGGGAATAAGCCTCTATAAAAACAGGTCCACATCTTACCTGACAGCCAAACCTTATTAGAATGCTGGGAAGAGCAGCCACCAAAAACACAGCTTGAGACCGGCCTGACCACTTTGTGTTGGTCCAAAATTCCCCAGAGCCAACTCAAAGTTTTTGGTTGTAACCAAATCCACCTACTGGCCATCCCACAGTCCTGCAGCCCCCCACATCTGTACACACTCAGCCCCCTCTGACACGCATGCGCGCTTGTGCACACAGCTCCTACTTGTAAAGGAGGACTTTCCAGTCCCAGCTCGTTTCCACAAAGCCGACCTTCCCTTGCACATGTCCCCGAGAGGAGCTGCAGCCAATCACAATCCAGAATACAGTAAAAGCACATCCAGGATGCAGAACATCCAGGAAGAGCCTGATGTGAGCAAAATAACAGAGCAGCAGACTCATTTTTATATTCTACCGATTCTTATGTTGTGAATTAAACCCAAGAAATGCATAGAGAAAGACAGGGCAGCCATGCTCCTCCTGGCCCTGTTTGGCAGTTGGGCCCCTCTCGTGTGTATTTGTTGTCGCTCCCGATGGTAGAACTAAAGCTGGGTATACTAGTACAGTTTTTAGGTTTTTTTTTTTTCTAACCAGCGGGTAAAAAAAAAAAAACATAAAAATTGACAGACCTGTGGTTTTACCTGCTTCAACACAGATATTAGAAGGTGAAGGGGGCAATGCTGATGCAGAGATCTCTGACTGTGGGTGGTGCTTATTGTATTTCCAATATACACAAAACAGATGCTGATTTTCAAGCATGACTGTTTGACAGAAGTCAGTGAATAGACCAGCTTTTGTTGAACAGACAGTGGTATACGCATGTACCAAAAGTTGGCCGGTTCCCCTGCTCTGGTATATGTGTGTACCGGACTTTAGACTCAAACATGTGAGCTGACTGATGGTCAGGACGATCATTCTTGCTCTCCGTTAGGACAGCCTGCTGCTGGGTTAAAAATGCAGATTGCTGATAGAATACAAGAAAGTAATCGTAGCTGCCTGTTATGTTATAATCCAAATCCCTGTACACACGACACAACACCACAATCGGTTCATCCAATGAAAACGGATAATAAAAAAAATTAAATTAAAATGCGATGGATTTTTTCATCAGATATCCGATGAAGCTGACTGTCTTGCCTACACACCATCAGTTAAAAATCCGTTTGTGTCAGAACGCGGTGACTGGGTGTGACGTAAAACACAACGACGTGCTGAGAAAAATGTTCAATGCGTCGACTTGATTCTGCGCATGCATGGATTTTTAACGATGGACTTGCCCACAGACGATCGTTTTTTTTACCATCAGATAATTTTAAAACAAGTTCTACGTTTTTTCACCGATGGGAAAAAACAAACGATGGAGCCCACACACGAACGGTTCGTCCGATGAAAACAGTCCATCGGACCGTTTTCATCAGACGAACCGATCGTGTGTACGCGGCACTAGTGTTGGGGAACCCATTGAGGGGCGCCTTGTTCACCAGGAACTGACCCGTGTTTAGTTAGTGGTCCGGATGAGCAGATGTTTGATGTTTGTTTTGTTCTATAGACCAGCTGTACAAATCCCTTCTGCACTGATGCTTTGTTTGTTGCCTTGCTGAATAAAAATGCTTTGACTGCTCCCGAGTGTCCCTGTCTTGCTCGGCTGACCACTACAACACCGGCTGAGCATGCCTCCCTTATTTAAAAAAAGAAAAGGTCTCATTTACTATCTTTATAGAACCTTTGTTCAGAAAAAAACATTAAACACAACAAAGGATTCTCAATTCTCAAGCAATTTGTCACTGTGACCATCATAAATGTTACAGTTGTCACCAGAGACGAGGGGAAATATTTTAACAAGGAGGATTCAGACCAAAACGATGTGCAGTACCGCGTTTGGCCTGAGGTGGGTGGGGTGACCGGAACTTCATGGAAAGGCCCAAGGACAGGTTGGCTGACCTCGGGAACGGAGTCTTGCCGAGGTCGGCCGGTGTCCTTAGGCCTTTCTGGCCATTTACGAGGCCCTCCGGCACCCCCCTCCACCTCTAGGTATTGCATGCCATTGAAGTCAATGCGGAACACATTATTTTTGTTTCCATTGACGAATAAGTGAATTCAATGGGGAAACTCGCTTTGATATTTGAGTACTTTGGATATTTTTCTAATTACTCCTGAAACAGGTAATGCTCGTAATCCAAGGTTTGACTGTATTACTGGATGCGGCTTGACAAATAAAAAATAATAAATAATATATAAAAAATATCTATGAGAATACACCCTCCAACCACCCTTTTGTTTCTCTGAGCCCAACAACATGGTCACAAGTACTAGACCTAGGTTGATGGTGGTATGGAGTCTATTACAATTATTGAATGGATATTCCATACTATTTTTTGACACAATGCTAGTTTTATTTTGATTTCTGGTCCTAATGTTTTCTTGATTTGTTATAGAACGATATTAGTTGTTTCTGGCTAAATTTTGCCTCTTTGGCGTGACCCGTCTCTCCTATTCATTAGGCTAGTACCATCATTATCCAATTATTTTGCAATTTTGTAATGCCATTTCTTTGTTGTTTACTCTACAATGTTTCTTATAGAATCGCGTTTAAAACGATGTACCGGCCAAAATATAATATATATATATATATTTATTATATATAAAAGCCAGAAGTTACACATACTGCAACTGCTGGCTTTTAATAAATGGACACTTGCCTGTCCTGGAGTCTGCTGATGTTTCCATCAGCTGTTGGGTGCTGCTGCCTCCATTGCGAGTAAGGGATTTATTTTTTATAATTCGGCAGTGTAGCCTTACGGCTTCATGCTGGGAGCCCAGGATAATATAGTACTGAACAACAAACACGCATGCGCTGCTTCTCTCTCCTACTGGCCTGGCGGCCGAGGAAGGAGAAGAAAATATCACACAATAGGAGCCCCACAGCGATGTCAATACGAACGGCTTTTGGAAGTGGGGACAGCATACCTGTGAAAGACAGGTATCCTGTCCCCCCTCCCCCCCGAAAGATGCCAAATGTGGCAGGAGGGAGTACAATGAGCTGATGTTCCACTTTTAAAGTTCCATTTTGGTCTCATCTGATCAGAGCACCTTCTTCCACATTTGCTGTGTCCCCACATGGCTTCTCGCAAACGGGACTTCTTATGGCTTTCTTCTTGCCGCTCTTCCATAAAGACCAGATTTGTGAAATGCACGACTAATAGTTGTTCTGTGGACAGATTCTCCCACCTGAGCTGTGGATCTCTGCAGCTCCTCCAGAGTTACCATGGACCTCTTGGCTGCTTCTCCGATTAATGCTCTCCTTGCCCGGCCTGTCAGTTTATGTGGACAGCCATGTCTTGGTAAGTTTGCAGTTGTGTCATATTCTTTCCATTTTCAGATGAAGGAACAGTGCTCTGTGAGATATTCAAAGCTTGGGATATGTTTTTTATATTATTTTTTTTATAACCTAACCCTGCTTTTTAACTTCTCCTCAACTTTATCCCTGACCTTCATGATGCCGTTTGTTCACCAAGGTTCCCAACAAACCTCTGAGGGCTGGTGAGTGGGGTTAGGAGGGGGAGCACTCAGAACAGTTGTATTTAAACTGAGGATTAAATTACACACAGGTGGACTCCATTTACTAATTAGGGGACTTCTGAGGGCAATTGGTTCCACTAGATTTTAGTTGGGGGTATCAAAGTAAAGGGGGCTGAATACAAATGCACGCCACACTTTTCAGATATTTATTTGTAAAGAATTTTGTAAACCAAATTATTTATCATTTTCCTTCCGCTTAAAAATGATGTGCCACTTTGTGTTGGTCTATCATATAAATTCCCAATAAGATACATCAAAGTTTTTGGTTGTAACATGACAAATGTGTGCTCTGGTCATACAAGTGGCCCTTCGGAGGGCGGCCATAATGCATTTTAATTTAATTTTTTTTATTGATGCGGACCACTATGAAACCAAGTTTGACACTCCTGCTCTAGAAGATGATGCTATGACCAAACAATGATCCTGTGCCTGACCTTCCCTTGCTGATCATATCCTTACCCAGCACTGAATTCTTAGCAGACTCCACAGTCATTAATAACTTCCTTGGTACCCAGAGGAACAGCTCTTCAGCCTGAATGGGAAGAAAAAGATTTTGGTCAGTAAATGGACTCATTTTTATATTCATTGACCTCAATAATTTTATGAAAAACTGTCACAAATCCTAAACCAAGAAACTAGCATTCAGTATAAAAAGGGTTCACGCCAATCAGTGCCAATCTCTGCCATCTGCTTATTAAAACCCCTCTAAAGTTGGCATTAAAACGCAAACCCCCACCTGGATCATTTGATTAATTTAATGAATTTATATTATATATATATATATATATATATATATATATATATATATATTATATATATATATTATATATATATATATATATATATATATATAGCCACATTATTATTTTTTAAATGTGATGATGATAAATGGCCTCTGAGGTTCTGGTACGAGATTGTTGACTGCTGGAGTTGGGACTTTGTAATGAGTGGAAGAAGCTGAAAACTACACTGTGGATACTACTCTAGGATCTCCATGCAAAACAAAACAATCTGGAGGAATAAATAGGTACTATACACTACATGGCCAAAAGTGTGTAGACATCTGACCATCACACCTACTCCATGATCAAAAGTATCTGAACATCTTTTGTTAATGCTACAAAATACAAGGCTATTTTAACCTTGTGACTGTAGCCAAAGCCAGCTTTATGAAGAGATGGTTTGAGGAGTTTGGTGTGAAGGAACTTGAGTGGCCTTCATAGAGCCCTGACCTCAACCCTACTGAACACCTTTCTGCGATTAATTAGAACGCCAACTGCAAGCCAGGTCCTCTGCAACTTCAGTACCTGAACTCACTAATGCTCTTTTAGCTGAATGGGTACAAATTCTTCTACCCCTCCAAAATCTTGAACACTCCAAATTCTTGCAGAAAACCTACTCAGAGGAGTGCAGACTGTTATAGCTGCAAAGTCGGCAACTCCAAACTAAAGTCGGTCCAAACTAGGCTCAAGGTTTACCTTAATACAGTCAATGCATTAAGGTACAAAACCTTTTGGGTGCAGCTCCCACCCCCCGCATTAGTAGACCCCCCTATCCACTTTCCTTCCAGAAGATTTATCCCCCTTAATGACCAGGCCATATTTTTGCTATACACCACTGTGTTACTTTAACAAGTGTGCAGGCATGCAACTCTGTATACAAATTACATTTATATATATTCCCCCCCCCACAAATAGAGCTTTCTACTGGTTGCATTTGATTACCAGTGGGCTTTTTATTTTTTGCACTATAAATTAAAAAACATTTAAAAAAACAAAAAAGTATATATATATATTTTTTACTTTCTGCTATGACACGTATCCAATAACAAAATGTAAAAATAAAAAATAAAATAAAAGCTAATTTCTTCAAAAATTGTGGCCAAAATATATTCTGCTACATATTTTTGGTGAATTAAAAAGCCCAATAAGTGTATATTGATTGGTTTACAAAAAAGTTATAGCATCTACAAACTATGGGATATATAGAGGAATTTGTATACATATATAATGGCGGCGATCAGCAACTTAAAATATGCACTGTCACTGTATTAATGACACTGGCTGGGAAGGGGTTAACATCTAGGATGAACAAACAGTTAAATGCGTGCCTAACAGTGCTTGGTGCATTCACTGTGAGGTGCTTTTAGTAAGGGATGTGCTGTTTTTTTCCCCCTGCTTAGCGAGGGGGGTTGGGGGGGAGGGGGCAGCACCTCCCACTCTGACAGGACAGAGCTCACTGATCAACGGTCAATCATTGGCCAGCACCAGCTAAAGGGCTTGTGCTGCGACTAATCATGCCCCTACCCGGAAGTGCTGGATCACACACTGGGCAACCCACTCTGCTGCCATATTCATACATGAGGCGGTTGGGCAAGCAGTTATACTTACCTGAGCCCCATCTCAATCCAGCAATGTGCATGAAAGCAATGGGTCTCTCTCCCCTCTTTGACTCAGAGTAGCGGTAGCCATTGGCTTCTACTGCTGTCAATCACAGCCAGTGAGCCAATGAGGAGAGAGTGGGGCCGAATCGCTCTGTGAGTGTGCGTGAATGGACAAACAGAGCATGGTTCAGGAGCAAGCCTGTTTGAGTTCCCCTGCCAGTGGGGGACCCAAAAAAAAAAAAAAAAAAAAGAGGATCGGGGCTGCGCTGTGCAAAAGCATTGCACAGAACAGGTAAGTATAACATGTTTGTTATTTTAATTACATTTTTTTAATTCTTTCCTTTAGAATCACTTTAATGTTTATTGTTTCGGAATGGGATATCAAACAGGGTCCTATAGATGTGATTGTCAGGTGTCCACAGACGTGTGCGGTGTATATTCTGAGTGTCACTTGACATACAGGGGGGCATATTCACTGTAAACATGATTTTGCATTTAAAATTACTGGGGAAAAAAATGTGTCCTTAGAACACCACTTGCATACAACTGGGTGGAAGTCTTCTAATAAATTTGATCCACAAATACTACCGTCCTGTGTTGATTTAATTGAAACCTGTGCTTTATAACACCGGTAGAAATTCATCCTGTAATTCGGTATTGCTGATACAGATGCTGAAGCTTGGCATTCTATTACCGACTCACCCATTAATATACACAAGCTACCTGCTGACTCCATTTACTAAAAGACCGAACTCAATCTAGATTTTTTTTAACACCGAATACAAATCATGTCAAAGTGATCTGGAGGCCCAGCAGGAACACCATGTGCATACAAATAAAAAACAACAAGCCCCAACAAATCATAAGCTTACGGGAAATGCTTTGGTAATATACAAAGAGTCTAATAAAATATTAAACAGCAATGATGGGCCGTAAGGATACAGCTATATTCATTAAACACTACAACCCAAAAGTCTGCAGTGGGGCCTAGTACACAAAGAGAAGAGTACAATACATGGCTCCCTAGCGTCTACAAGTTCTATTGTGGGAAAAATTTGTGGCTGAGCTTCAGTTTTACCACTTCCGGTCCAGCCGAACTGTAAAATAACAGCCAGGTGGGGCTGTTCACATGCTGCGGCCAAGGCAATTTTTAAACCAGACTGCAGAGCTTTGAAGTGCTTGTCCAACTCACCGCACCACAACCACGTGCACTGCTTGTGATGACAGTGCAGCATTATAGTGTTAAATCAGGTGGCGAGGAGGTGATAACACTCCTCCTCACTGCCTCTCAAATGATCTCTGTGACTAAAAGGAGGGAGCCCGAGATTGGTACAGCAAGGATTTCTGCAGATCCTGACCTGCAGTGAAAGAGGGTGCATGGCTCCTGGGGTTTGCAGCATGAAGGAAGAACTTGGCCACATAGTAGAGTGGAAGAAGAGCGTCAGGACATCTCCTAGGTCAGTGATGGTAAACCTTGGCACCCCAGATGTTTTAAAACTACATTTCCCATAATGTCCATCGAAACTGCAGAGTGCATGAGCCTCATGGGAAATGTAGTTCCAAAACATCTGGGGTGCCAAGGTTTGCCATCACTGTCCTAGGCAATGTATTTTTTTGCCAGAATGCAGCTTCCATGCTGAACTGATTTGATCACTAGGCTCTCTCCTTCCAGTTCCTGCAGCTTTCCCCCATGAACATCTGTCAGCATTACTCAGAGAGAGAGAAGCTAAAAGCCTCAGAGAGGCATGCTGCAAGTGGAGGCCTCAAGGAGCCAGCCAAGGGCTGGATGTGGCCCTGGGGTTAAAATCTGCCTAGGTCTGGTGCATAAAGTAGATTAAAACACTGTTCTTGTCTACAGCTTGAGAAACCAAATGAGGCTCCAAATTCCGAGCTGTTGTATAGCGTAACCAATCAGCAGCTATTTTTCCACTTCTAACCTGCAGAAAAATTACAACCTAAAGTGTTACTAAACCCACAACCGTAAAATCAGTGTGTATATGCTTGCTATACTCACTGTAAAACCTAAGGGGTTAATCCTCTTCTGTATTGTGTAGAAGGGCTGTTTGATCCTGTATGCACATATCCTCCTCTTCTATCACTGACTCCAGGACACGTCCAGAAAAGACAGAGTTGCTGGAGTCAGGCTACACATGCTCAGTTTGGTGTGTATTACTAGAGAGTTTTTTTTTTCTCCTTGGGAGGGTGTACGTGATCAGTACAGGGCCAATCAGCACTGTCCAGACAGAGGGTCAGAGCTCCAGGATCCTGATAGGACAGATCAGTGCAGTATGAAAACTCCTCCTACAAGCTTTACCAGGAACGGATAGAAGTAACAAGATTGCTATATACTGCTAATGAGAAAGGGTATTTAGCAGTTTATATTTGCTAAAATAATTGCATTTCCATGTTCAGTGGGAGACCAGATATAGTGAATGCAGGGTCCAGTCCAGGGTTTAGTAACACTTTAAATCTGGATTTTGGCCCTGGACAGTTTGCGCTGGCTTCTATAAATGTATCTATGGACTTGTGTCAGCAGTCAAATGCAATATGCTTTATGTTTGCATTTAAGATCAGTTAATTCAGAAATAATCGACAGGGAAATATGAGCTGCAGTTGACCTCTTAAGCTGTATCGAACCACTTAAAGCTGCGTTTGCCGTCTCCTATACTTTCATTGCGAGACAAACCGTTATGACGTCAACACAACCCTAAGAGGAGACATGGGAATCTAGGCTATTACAGTGGAGAATTTATAGTTTTCCAAAACACACCTTTATCTCTCTTGTAGCCTTCAGTCCGAAGCCTTCATTAGGAAATTCTACAAGTTCGAATCCTTCTGTTGATGCCTCATTTGTTCTGGCCCACTCAACGAGTTCATGGAAATAATCTTCTCTGTTCCCGTCAAACACAATGGACAAGCCCACTATAAAACGTCAAAAGAAATTATTCAAAGGAAAAATAAAAAATAAAATAAAACTAAAAAGGCATCACTAGCAGTTGTTAATAAATAATAATAAAAAAAAATAAAAAATAAAACGCTAATTAATAAAAATGCAATAAAACTATCCCCTATTTTGTAAACGCTCTAAATTTTGCGCAAACCAACCGATAAACGTTTATTGCGATTTTTTTTTAACAAAAATATGTAGAAGAATACGTATCGGCCTAAACTGAGGATATTTATTATAGCAAAAAGTAAAAAATATTGCATTTTTTTTCTAAATTGTCGCTCTATTTTTCTTTATAGCGCAACAAAAAAAAAAAACGCATAGGTGATCAAATACCACCAAAAGAAAGCTCCATTTGTGAAAAAAAAAAGACACCAATTTTGTTTGGGAGCCACATCGCACAATTGTCTGTTATAGCGACGCAGTGACGAATCGCTGCCTAAAGATCCGGGTCTTAAGTGGTTAAAGTAGGAACATCTGGTCTTCTCCCTCCCATGATGCAGTGCTCAGACCTGAGCAGCCAATTGCTAGGCCCAAACACTCATGGGGACAAAGAAATCCATTAACCCCCGTGCAAGCTCCAATACAAAAAAACGTAGGGGATCCGAGTCGGGGCTCCAGCAGGCAAACAGCATGGTAAAGGAAGCAAGAATCATTGGGCACAGGGGTGTGTTGTCAGGAGAACCTGTCACTTTGGCCTTAATGGATACTTCAGAACCCAATTCTAAGCAAATAAAACATTTCCCTTTGCAGTAAAGCTGTACCCATACTGCAAGCGTTCATAGCTCATTTTGTCTAAGGGAGAGGAGAAACCGTTTTCCTTACCTGATCCTAGTCTCCCTGGCTAGTGATGCTTCCCCATGATCTGGTGGTGGACTCTCCCTTGGCGTCCTCACATCCAGTGCAGGACTCTAGACTGGTAGAGTGTGGGGGTGCAGATGCTGTGGGGACTGGTCTAGCTGCGGGGATGAGCGGAGGATGGGGCAAGTAAATCTCCTTCAATTGTCCCCCTCGATATAAACAAGCAATTTGTCCTTGTAGTCTGGCCACAGCCCAACAGCAAGGGGTCATTTTTTTTAGTCGCCTGGAGTTGGTCTTTAAGCTACAGTAAACACTGAAGGAAGGGTGTCATAAAGTGTTTTTTTTTTTGTTTTTTAGACCCGACAGTCACACCAGGATCCTCCAAAGTCCTTGTGCAAAAAAATATCTTTCCAACAACTGGCCTAGGTATCAGTGTTCAAGCCTGGCGATAGGTCACTCCAGCACCTAGACCCCTTCATCGAGTAGGGGAAAGGGGTATGCCTACTGTCCCCAAACCTAGAAATGTGGACACTCTGAAAGACCTATATGACCAATCAGGAGTTACAGTAGGAGCCTAAAGCTACAACCTTCATGCTCCTACTCTAACTCCTGACCTTGGACACCCACAAGGCCCTTTAGTTGCCTTGTGGATGATCCAATCTTCTTAAAGCAGAGTTCCACCCAAAAGAGGAACTTCTGCTTTAAGCACTCATCGCCCCCTTACATGCCACATTTGGCATGTCATTTGTTTGTTTTTTTGGGGGGGGGGGGGGGGATTGGGTGCCTACTTTAGAGAAGAACTTCCTGTCCAACTTCCTTTTCCGCTTCTCGGCCACTCCTCCATCTAGGCAATCTTCAGAAGATTGCCTGTCCTCTTGGAATGTAAAGCCACAAGCTGTCACGGCAGGGTGCCCACAGTTCCAATGACGGTGCCGTGGAGAAGAGGGGGAGAGGAGCAGGGCTTTGGGTGCCCACATCGCTAGACCGTGGGACAGGTACGTGTCCGTTTAATAAAAGTCATCAGCTACACTTTTTGTAGCTGCTGACTGTTAAACTGAAAAAAGCCTGGAACTCCGCTTTAAACAGAGAGCAACATTTTCTAAGCCCTTTTGCTTTACTTTGCCTGTCTGCGCGCCACGATTCTACTGGACTTCCGTCCTTCCAAGCTGTGCAGTGTAATACAAACAAATGTTGCATATGAGCAATTAGGAATAATGGGCTAGATTCAGAGAGCCATTACGCCTGTCTAACTGGTGTTAGACTGGAGTAATTTCAAATTACGCGCGTTTTCTAGCTAGTCGAAAACCTCAAAACCATGAATAGACGGCTGCGGGCTTCAATTCGACTGGATTAAGTGTTTGTACGCCTTCGGATCTACGCTGCAATAAAATTGCGGCCACTGGGTGGACTTCCCGTCGTTTTCCTCGTCGGGGTATGCTAATGAGCTTTTGCCGACGATCCCCGAAATTACGATCTTCAATCGCAATCTCTTACGGCACCTTTAGTCATCTTTTATTTGCGTAACACTATACCAGCTTTTTGCTGCTCTAATATTAGACAGCCCATGTTAAGTATGGCCGTCGTTCCCCGCGTCAAATTTCTACGTTTTCCGACGTCTTTTATTATTTTTAACGTAAGTCGTTCGGGAATAGGAATGTTCGTAAACGCCGCTACTCAAACAATGAATGACGTAACGACGTGATTTTGCGCAATGCACGGCGGGAAATTTCAGAGCGGAGCATGCGCAGTTCGATCGATCATGCTTCCTGACGACGTGTTAATCACGAAACGTACGTCGAAGCGCCTGGATACGTAAAAATAACGCACTTCCGGTCCCGCTGGTCCCCTGGCCTGGAACGCACGCCAGCTCCCTAGCGAGGAACTCGCATCCGGCTTGGACTTCACCCCAGTTCCCCAGCGAGGAACACATCATAGCCCATCCTGCCATGCTGACTAGTCCCAGTGCCGGGTCCTAGGCACTACTAAAGTAAGAGGCCATTTGGCTATGCTGTTTTATCTGTGACATATTTTAAATAAACTGTACTTCACTATGGTGGTTTCCCCTCTCCCTCCTTCATGTGAGTGTTTGATTCCGGGAAACATAGAGCTGCGCAGCTGAATCATTCAACTGGTTTAGTGACCAACTGCTGTATTTGACCTTTTCTAAACAATCAGGTCAACACCGTGCGGTAAGGAGCCATCCATTAGTGCACATTTGGGGGATCTTCTTGGTGAAGGTGGACACCTTTTACAATTCATTTTCTACAATTTGCATCTGAGAAAGAATAGCCTTGATTGGACTTTATCTAACATTCTTTGAATGGACTTGAGTTTATTTATTTATTCTTTTTTTTTTTTTTTTTGTACAATCTTTTTTGTACAATCTATTTCTATTTCACCATTTTCAGTGTGTTGCTGCTCACTAAGTCTGCTATTGTTGGTTCAGACGGACCATTTATTAGATTTCACGTTATTGTTTATTCTCTTATTATTCATTATTAGCTCCCCCTCCATATACCATTAATGCACAGTTCGATCGCCGCGGGGACGCGTTTAATTTAAATGCTTCACGCCCCCCAATCGCGTATTTCGATTACGCGGCGAGAAATAGACTACGCCGCCGTAGCGTACGGGCAAAAATCTACCAGGATTCGGTGTAGAGCCTGGTAAAATACGGCAGCGTAGAGTATTTCGATTACGCAGCAGAATATTAAGTGTATGTGAATCTACCCCAATGTATCATCTCATATTGGTGTAAATGAAACAAATGTAAAATGAAAATATCCTTGCATAAGAAAAACAGAAAAAAACTTCACTGACCTTTCTGCTTTTTACGTATTCTTTCGACAAGGCTGCGGATCTGCACATATTCTTCCCACTCTCTCCCCGGAGCAGAACTGGGATTACTGCACTCTGCAGAGAAAACACAACTTTAACAGGAGACAGCAATTGTAATGTACAGCACTCTCATTCACTTAACCTGCACCAACTATAGTTTTGGATAGAGAGGAGGAAACACCTATCAGGTTTTTTTTGGTCCGGGGACTTTGGCTGTACTTCTCCTTAAAAGGAGAGTTCCGGGCTTTTTTGCGACGTGACGCACCGGCCGGAGCTCTGCTCCTCTCCCCCCCTCCCCGGCAGGCGTCTTCATTCTTAGTGTGGGCACCCGGCCGTGACAGCTTTCCGGCTTCGCGGCCGGGAACTCACTGTGCATGCGCGAGCGGCGCTGCGCACTGCGATTGGTCAGGCGATCGCCTACAGGGAGGGGCCGCTGTAGGCGATATGACGTATCGCCTAGGTGGTCCCTGGGCAGAAGGAGGAAGTGGGACAGGAAGTCCCACTCCTCCTGAAGCCACCACTCCCCCCCCCCCCCCAAAAAAAAAATTACATGCCATCTGGCATGTAAGCGGGCAAGGAGTGATTTAAGCGGAAGTTCCACTTTTGGGTGGAATTCTGCTTTAAAATTTTGAGGTTAGTGGGGCAATTCCCTAAAGCCTTCTAAAAAAGCAGAGCCAAGCTTACTGGTAGAAGTTGGTTCTCCACTATGGGCTGGGCAACATAGAAATGCTGTAAAAGCATGCTCTAATCTTAGCAAATTAATTTTAGCCCGCTGTCGGCTGACATCACAGAGCTTCTCCAGGCTTGGGCAAGATCGCAACAAAGTCGGGATTCGCCCACATGCCTGGACCGGCACCTGGCTCAGACTTTTACAAGAACCGGTCCCACACCCTCCACAGCCCAGCTCTCCAGTGAGCGAGGGGGAGGCAGAGCACAGAGGGGTGACGGACAGTCACCAGCTCTCTGCTCAGGGAGCTCTGAGAACCGCGCGATCAGCAGTGTTTGATCGCTTGGTTCTCAATGTTAAAGCTGCCTGTGGAACGATACTGGATCCACCTAAAGTATGACTAATATATTATATTATATTATATATATATATATATATATATATATATATATATATATATATATATATATATATATATATATATCCTACATTTACTGGTGGTCAGTGGCACTTTAAACCCTCCCACCCTTAAAACCAATCCCCATCATTGGTGGTTAGTGGGAGCCCCACTTTTTGACAACTTTTCTTCCTGCTGTGTTTATAAACATTAAGATAAGAAAAGTTGCAATTTTAAGTGTAAGGGTCCTTTCACACGGAGCGGACCGTTTTTCGGTCCGCTCCGTGTGTCCGTCAGCTCAGCGGGGGGTCTCCGCTGAGCTGTCGTGCGGACAGGGCGGTCCCCGCACACTGTGCAGGGACCGCCCTGTCTCTCCTCCGCTCTCCCCTATGGGGAATCGGATGGAAACGGACCGTCTGTCCGTTTGCATCCGATCCGTTTGGCCGGACGGAAGAAAAATAGGACATTCTTCCGTCCGAAAAAACGGATGCGGATCTGGCGGACGTTAGCGGATGCATCATCCGCTAACGGATCCGCTCCCATAGGGGTTCATTACAAGTCCGTTAACGCCACATTTGGCACCTTTCAGGGGGGAGGTGCAGGTATTTGCACCCACTTCCGGGAACACACTGCGGGGACCTGCGGGTAGTGCGTCACTCCCCCCCCCCCCCCCCATTGTGTTCTGGGAAACACACGGCTCCCAGAACACAGCAGGGGACCAGTGAGGACGGTGCAGCACGTCTCGCGCTTGCACAGTAGGGAATCGGGCAGTGAAGCTGCAACGCTTCACTTCCTTATTCCCTCACTGAGGATGGTGGTGGGGCAGCAGAGAGACGATTGCACGTCTTCCGCTGCCGACGTCGCTGGACTCCAGGACTCTTCGGTTTCCATTTATTAAAATTTAGCAGCTGCAGTATTTGTAGCTGCTGGCTTTTAATATTTTTTTTTTACAGCGGAGCTCTGCTTTAAGCCGGTCAAAATGGAGGAAAGGGAACTGCGATTGGTTTATACAAGCCACTCTGGTTGTCTCTGTAAATAGTGACTGTGGTCAGAGCTGGTCTACAGTTTTTACAAACTCTACAAAAACTATGGAGGGAGGAAATGCTTGAGTTATATGCAGCCAGTAAATACAAAGAACAGATGTTGTCTGTTATCACTGAGCACAGAGTCCTCTCCATACTTACTCTGCAGTAATTCATTGATCAGGTTCATCATCTCCTTCGGGGACACAGCTGCTGCTGCCCCGGTGCCTGACTTCTGGGTTTTCACCCTGCTCTTCTTCCCCATCTCTGGATCTGCCTGCAATTAATATCAGAGTCAGCATCATAACAAGAAATCTGCTGCACCAAAACACATAAGGTTATTTATAAAGCAAAGGAACAAAATGTGTTATTTATATTTTGGGGCATCTCAGTTACTTCCTAAAAAATACCAACATTTTTAAAATGTTAATGCAACGACAGAAAGACTTTTTCTTCCCAGGTAGCTAGAATAGTCATCACAGGGGCTTCTGTTGCTGTAGCTTTAACCACTTGACACCCTTCCTGCCCAGGTTATATTTCAGTGCTGTCAGACATTGAACAACAATTAGTCACGCAACACTGTATCCAAATGAAGGTTATATTTTGTATATAGTATATATTGCTGTCCTTTGTACGCCCAATTTTGCACACCCAATTTTTCAGTTTTTTATTTGTTAAAAAAGTTTCAAATATCCAATAAATTTCGTTCCACTTCATGATTGTATCCCACTTGTTGTTGATTCTTCACAAAAAATTACAGTTTTATATCTTTATGTTTGAAGCCTGAAATGTGGCAAAAGGTGGCAAAGTTTAAGGGGGCCGAATACTTTCGCAAGGCACTGTATACTGTTAGGTGAGATGCCAAGAGGTATTGCAGAAGTCTAATTTCTCTTAGTAGATAAGGACATAGATTTCAATTTAGCAGTGCAGTGGATGGCTACTTTTCTCAAATTAGCTTGCTTCCATTTTTACCTTTACTTGCTAAACTGAGATCCTGCGATGAAGTCCCGGAGCACCTACCAAGGAAAAAAAAAAAATAATATCAAGTCAGCAACAAGGAAGAGAAAATACTTTGAGAAACATGAATATAATAATATGCAGTGACACATTACCTACACACAGCTCCATGACCCCATTTTAGCCTAAGGCCCCTTTCACACGGGGTGGATCAGTAATGATCCGCCTCCGTATGCTCAGTGGGGATCGCTCTGTTGATCCCCACTGAGCGGGCGGATGACCGTTCTGTCTTTTCTCCGCTCTCCCCTATGGGGGGGATCAGATGATCACGGACCATATTTCCGTATTCATCCGATCTGCAGACAGAAGGAAAAAATTGTGTTTTTCATCCGCAAACGGATGGATGAAAAAGCGGACATACGGTTCGCAGGTGTGAAAGGGGCCTAAATGTTAGGGTGAGTGACATTACCATTCAGCAATATAAAGTTTAAAATGTAATTAAAAAAGAAAGTTTTCTAAAATGATATGATCACAAAGTTGGCCGTACTTTTACTTATTGGCAGGGCTTGATTAATTTGCTTTGAATTTAAGAGCCAGCTAAAAAAAAAAAAAAAAAAAAAGTTAGTCAGTTTTTTGAACCAACAAAGCTTACAGGTAGAACATGTAACATGTTCCTAAAGGCGAACTTACCCCTTTAACCCTTTCGCTGCCAGACGTTTTGGCGTTCTTTGCACATATGTAAATAAAATAATTTTAGCCCTGAAGATTACATAAAGCCCTAAAAACATTATTTTCTGAAAGCGGACACTAGGGGCGCAACGGATCATCATTGATCCGTGATCCGAACGGGCCTCCACGCTCGGATCGGCACACCAAGCGATCCGCAGATTGTGGCCATAGGAAAGGCCACGACTTTGGCCAAGCTGTGTACTAACGAATAGATTATCGAACGATCGCTCCAAATTCGTTTGTTGCGCTGACGATTTTCTCATTGTGTGTACTAGGCATTAGTTACATTGGTCCAAGCTAGCCATCCTCGGTGAGGGAATCAAGAAGTGAAGCCCGACGACTTCACTGCCCGATTCCCTACTGCGCATGCGCGAGGATCGCGGTGCGCCATTACTGGTCCCCGCTCTCTCCTGGGAACAGTGTTTCCCAGAAGACTGCAGGGAGGGAGGGGGGTTGTGCCAAATGTGTCACCGGAAGGGGTAAGGGATCCAAAAAACATTTTGTGTGAACCTCCGCTTTAAAGGACCCCTACACGCAGATATACGTCGGCAGAAGGGCACGGCTGGGTACAAGCACGTACCTGTACGTCCTCTTTAAGAGCCCATCCGTGGAGTTGCGAGCGCGCCGCCGGTGGTGTGCTCGCGACCCGGTCCGAAGCTCCTGGACCACGGGACCCGATCGCCGCCAGTATCCCACGATCAGTCACAGGAGCTGAAGAACAGGGAGAGGTGTGTGTAAACACAGCTTCCCCGTTCTTCATTGTGGCAATGTCAGTGATCGTCTGTTCCCTGATATAGGGAAAGATGATCACTGACGTCACACATCCTGCCCCACCCCCCTACAGTTAGAAACACATATGAGGTCATACTTAACGCCTACATCGCCCCTAGTGGTTAACTCCTTCACTGCATTGTCATTTGCACAGTAATCAGTGCATTTTTATAGCACTTTTCGCTGTGAAAATGACAATGGTCCCAAAAATGTATCCGCCATAATGTCGCATTCACGAAAAAAAATAATAATAATAAAAAAATCGCTGCCATTAGTAGTAAAAAAATAAAATAAATTATTAATAAAAATGCCATAAAATTATCCCCTATTTTGTAAACGCTATAAATTTTGCGCAAACCAATCATTATACGCTTATTGCGATTTTTACCAAAAATAGGTAGAAGAATACGTATCGGCCTAAAGTGAGAAAACAATTGTTTTTTTATATATTTTTTGGGGGGATATTTATTATAGCAAAAAGTAAAAAAATATATATATTTTTTTTTTAATTGGTCGCTCTATTTTTGTTTATAGCTCAAAAAATAAAAACCACAGAGGTGATCAAATACCACCAAAAGAAAGCTCTATTTGTGGGAAAAAAAGGACGCCAATTTTGTTTGGGAGCCACGTCGCACGAACGCGCAATTGTCAGTTAAAGCGACGCAGTGCCGAATCGCAAAAAGGGACCAGGTCCTTAACCTGCATAATGGTCCGGGTCTTAAGTGGTTAAGGCATCAACGAGAAAAAAATAATTGTTAGGAGTCAAGGATGATTTCCGTTTTTTTTTTATACTTAGACACATGAGCTAGCTGGCTCCTGGGATTTGTCTCGGCTTGCTTAGGATTAGAATAGTAAAGTGTAAACCATACTGCACACTGGAAAGAACATTAAAAATGTATGAAAAAAAAAAAAAGGGGGGATGTACAGATGACATTCATGTTCTCATTTTATTAGACCCTTTGCCGGCCAATACCCGTGAACAAAGGCTGCGACCGGCGGAACCCATTCCTTTTTTGGAAATGTATAGATCTTTCATTTGGTGTCCTTCCTGTTTGAAATGGAGATGAAGTAAACCATGTTTGCACAAGAACCCTGCATCATTTCAGCTACAAAAAGCATAATTATTTTGTCATCAGCTCCATGGAAACGGAGTAAAGGGATTTATTTAAATATCATAGTGATCACAGCACAAAACACGACACAATATGATGAGGATAAGCTTGTCGGCTTCCTCTGTAGGGGCTGAATATTCTGTAAAAGGGGGGCTCTGGTGGGCTGCTGCACTGCAGAAGATTTTTCCCCTTAATGCCTAGACCATTAAGGTGAAAAAACCTTGAGAGTTTACAACCCCTTTAACTCCTTGTTGCCTGTCGCATGAAAATATGAGGCCTCTCAGCGGTCGCATATTTGCGTGAATTGGTGTAATTACAGCACGCCCTCCCGTCACAGTTACCGGCAGCTAACAGAAAGTTCCCGATCGTTACTTGTGGGAGCTTGCCAATCATGTGACTGCTGCAACAGCCAATCACATGATCATAAACCCCACCCAGCCTCTCGTTATCCTAAACCTCTTAAATGGCACGCAGCATCAAGAGGTTAAAGAGGAGGTCCAGCCTGGGTGGAAAAAAAAAATGTAAAAAGGTCAGCAGCTACAAATACTGTAGCTTCTGACTTTTAATATTAGGGCAAGTATCTGTCCGGGGAGCCCGCAATGTCGGCACCCCAGCCGATCTTCAGATCGACTCCCGGATGCAGCCGCCACCATTCCCGTTAAGGGAGCCTTTCGACTTCACAGTGGGTTCTCCACTGCGCATGGGCGAAGAGCGCTGTGCTTTTTAATTGGCTCGCCGGCGGGGGAAGGAGGAGGAGAGGGGGCCTGAACTTTTGAGAGATTGGTCCCCCGTTACCCCTGAAAGATGACAAATGTGGCACTGAGGGGGGGGGGGGGGAGGTATGATGCAAGAGGGATAGTTCCGCTTTAATCTCTACTGGGTTTTTTTTTTCCCCATTTAGCAAAAAAGACGAAAATTTTGGGGAAAAAAAAATTTGTGTTATAAAATTTTGCAAAATACGTAAAATTTCTACTTTGCTGATGAAGCTGCGCTGATGGGGACTGATATGTGGCACTGATGGGGATGTACTGATGCTCAGGGCACCAATTATCAGTGTAAATTCTGTAATCACTGTACCCCGATAGATAAGCTCTTCTTTCCTCACACGCTGTGTCTCTGTGTAAGGGAAGGAGAGCCAATAAAATGTTTACATGTAACCAGCTGTGATTGGACACAGCTGATCACATGGTAAAGGGCCATTGTGTGTAGTAAAAGACCTCCAACAAAGCGCAGCGTGCCAGACAAATTCTTCAGTGGGGAACATTTCTGTGTCTGCTAGCAGCTCACCTCACTGCTGTTTATCTAAGCAGCTGAAGCAGATCACAGATCTAGATGGAAGTCATGACAGTAGCTGGCTGCAGTAATCTCAATGGCAGATGTATACCATGGAAAGAGACAAGCACAAACAATGCATTCATAGTGTGACACTGTGGGGAAAACTACAATAAAGCGCGGGTAGGTCGCAGGGTGATGGACTCACTTTAAAAGAGAAAAATGAGGGTGTCAGTTTCTGCACCGGAAACTGACTGCACGGTGTGAACTAGAGCCAACTAGAGCCATTGGAATACATGGAAAACACTGTGCATGCATTTTTAGTGCAGAAAAATTGCACACAAAACCGTACGGAACTGCGTCTGGCGTGAACTGGCCCCAAGTGTTTTTTTTTATTAACTGAAAAGGTCAAATACCTTTTTTAACACTGCAGCTGTGCGGTCACGTGATCCCCCTTCTCTGGTCTTCCCCAATCTATGGAGAGAAGTGGGAGGGGCTGACATTCCCCTGTGACGTCAACCGGTCAGCACAGGGGGATCATGTGAACACACTGCAGCGGTGCGGGAAAATATATTTAGCCTTTTAATTTAAAAAATAAATATCGCATACGCTGTTGATGGCAGCCAGCCCAGAGGGGGTACATGCCCTTATGCTGCATATTGCAGCTGGATAGCGGAGGGAAGAACGGGGAGGAGAGCAGATTTCAGGCTGGCAGGGAGAGGAGAGACTGTCAGAACAGAAGAGCGGGATGACGGAGGCAAGTAACCTGACCAGTAATCATGGATCAGCAGCCATGATTACTGTGGTCAGCACAGATGGGGACACAGGAACTGCCCGGATTAACCAGGTATTTTACAAGATAGGAAGGGAAAAAATTACATAGCACGAGTGCTATACACAGCATGCCTTTAACCACTTAAGACCCGGACCTTTAGGCAGCTAAAGGACCCGGCCAGGTTTTGCGATTCGACACTGCGCCGCTTTAACAAACAATTGCGCAGTTGTGCGATGTGGCTCCCAAACAAAATTGGCGTCCCTTCTTTCCCACAAATAGAGCTTTCTTTTGGTGGTATTTGATCACCTCTGCGGTTTTTATTTTTGGCGCTATAAACAAAAAATAGAGCGACAATTTTGAAAAAAACAACAACAATTTTTTTTTACTTTTTGCTATAATAAATATCCCCCAAAAATATATATAACAATTTTTTTTCCCTCAGGTTATGCCGATACGTATTATTCTACCTATTTTTGGTAAAAAAAAAAAAAAAAAAAAAAAAATCGCAATAAGCGTTCATCGGTTGGTTTGCGCAAAATTTATAGCGTTTACAAAATAGGGGATAGTTTTATTGCATTTTTATTAATTTTTTTTTTTTTTACTACTCGTGACTGCGACATTATGGTGGACACTTCGGACAATTTTGACACATTTTTGGGACTATTGTCATTTATTGTGAAAATTACATTTGCAGTTTGGGAGTTAACCACAAGGGGGCGCTGAAGGGGTTATGTGTGACCTAATGTGTGTTTACAACTGTAGGGGGGGTGTGGCTGTAGGTGTGATGTCATCGATCGTGTGATCCCTTTTATAGGGATACACAATCAATGTGTTTACACACGGCTCTTCCCGTTCTTCAGCTCCGGGGACTGATCGCCGGACTCCAGTGGCGTTCGGGTCCATGAGTCCCGCGGTCCCGGAGCTTCGGACTGGGTCACGGGGGCGCGCCCGCGACCCACGGCTGGGCACTAGCTCAGGACGTACCTGCGTGCATGTGCCCAGCCGTGCCATTCTGCCGACCTATATGTGCAGGAGGCGGTCCTTAAGTGGTTAAGTAACAGGATCTCAAATTACATTTTTTGTTACAACCACTTTAACCACTTATTCTGGCACTCCTCTCCACCTTTTTTATTTTTCAGCAGACACCCTAGGGCAGTGATGGCGAACCTTGGCACCCCAGATGTTTTGAAACTACATTTCCCATGATCCTCTGGCACTCTGTAGTACAGTGGAGCATCATGGGAAATGTAGTTACAAAAATGTCTGGGGTGCCAAGGTTCGCCATCACTGCCCTAGGGAATAAAATGGCGTTTGTTATGAAAAAAAAAAAATCCTTTACAACCCCTTTAAGGTTTCAGAACCACTTAAGAGTCGTTTTAAGGCACGATGTGAATGCCGACTGCTACAGTTGCTTGTGCTCGCAACTGAACTGTCAAGTTGTCAAAAGGCTGGTGTCCTAAGTGATCACATGTGGAGACCATGGCAAGCACAGATCAAACAAAGGTTACGATGGCAGCTTCCTTGGCTGTAAAGGATAGGAGGCTTTAGTTCCACTTTAATTATTCTTCTAAAAGTGTTTTTATTATAAATAAATAAAAAATAGCTGTTCATCTATTCAGAAATCTTTTAAACTAATAATTTCCCCGTTTTGTTATTTTTTTTAAATTTCAAATCTCTCAAGAACCAGTACATTGCATTATAGTGCAACCGTTGTCAAGCAATCCACTTAAAGCGGTTGTAAAGGTAAAGGAAGCTATTTAGGGAAAAGAATAAAAATTGTACCTTTACAACCCCGTTAAAGATAACAGATGATATGATGAGCCTCCTACAAATAACCCAAAGCAAGTGCCACTGTTCAGCTAAACTAACCAAAAACGATTGAATAATGTTATCCACCAGACGAGTGACCTTCACACCGCGGGTCTTCGCTGGCACCGAGCACAGAGCGTCTTCTCACATTTATGGGTTTCACTGTTGATGGTGCTTGATGATCCGTTTAGATTTAAATGTTAAATATTTATACAAAGCATGGCTCTAATAAAGTGCAGTGATGAGAATAGCCAGAGAAAATGTCCAGCAAACAAAATACTATAAATAATGTACTAAAATACAATCAGATATACTAACATCCCAACACTGTGTATTATAAAAAAACAACCTGTCCATAGAACTTATACTAACCTCTGAAATATAAGCAACCGCATGGCTTAAAATAACAGCATGGGGCCTATCAAAGCCAAACTCCCACCGGACAATTTCTGCTTTAAATTTAACCACCTCATTTTGACACTTGTTGTTTACGTTAAAATAATTTTATTTGCTCGAAAATTATTTAAAACCAAAACAATAATATATATATATATTTTTTTTTCTAACACCCTAGAGCAGTGGTCTCCAAACTGCGGCCCGGGGGCCAGATGTGGCCCTTTGCTTGATTTTATTTCGGCCCTTGGGTGCTTTTTTATTCATTGGCACCAATGATGGGGCAGAATTCCTCCCAATGACACCAATGATGACGCAAAATTCCTCCCAATGACGGGGCAGACTTCCTCCCAATGATACCAATGATGGGGTCCAATGACACCAATGATTGGGGATTTTGTACTCCTGATGGCCACAGTCCGGCCCCCTTAAAGTCTGGAGGACAGTAATCTGGCCCTTTGTTTAGAAAGTTTGGAGACCCCTGCCCTAGAGAATAAAAATGGCGGATGTTGCAATACTTTCTGTCACACCGTATTTGCACAGCAGTCTAACAAGCGCACTTTTTGGGGAAAAAATTTACTTTTTTGAATAAAATAAAGAAAGAAAGAAAACAGTGAAGTTAGCCCAATTTTTTTTTCATATTGTAAAAGATAATGTTACTACGAGTAAATTGATACCCAACATGTCACGCTTCAAAATTGTGCCTGCTCATGGAATAGCGACAAACTTTTAACAATCTCCACAGGCGACATTTAAAAATTTCTACAGGTTACCAGGCTTGAGTTAGGGCCCATACACACGGTCAGACTTTTTGACAACAAACTTCAAAACGAGCAGGTTTACAAAAAAATCTGACCATGTGTACGCTCCATCGGACAAACTTTTTCAGTTTTCATCGGACAAATGTTCGCTCTGCAAACGGACAAAATTTTCGGCAACAAAAGTCCTACGGTGCAAAATCCTATCGTGTGTACAGAAGTCCATCGGACTTTAGTCCAAAGTACAAACACGCATGCTCAGAACCAATGTTAAAATCAACTAACAATAGCAGAAGTTGACCAAATGGTGGCAGTAAAGAGCAGAAAAACCACGTGATTTGGGGAAAGTTTGCTTTAAAAAGTCCTGCTGTGTGTATGCATTCCAAGTTCATTCCATGGAAAAGTTTGTTTGAAGTCCGATCGTGTGTATGAGGCTTTAGAGAAGAGGTCTAGAGCTAGAATTATTGCTAAACAGGACAAATAGAGAGAGCGACAGGTGCACAGGCAGCAAACAAAAACTGAAGGGTATACTTATCCGCCTCCCCTCTAGCCAAAATAATAATAATAAAAAAAAAAAAGGAAAAATAAAAGAAAATAAAAAATTGCCCTAGTTTCTGAAGCTGTAAAAGGATGCCAACATTCAATTTAGATCTCTCCTAACCCAAATACTCAGAACAATTTGCTTGTAGTCATCCTACTTAAACCAAACCATTCATACAGGGGAAATTTGTAATACTTTTGATCGGTTGACTTACCTCTCAGGTACAGCTGGTTGTTCTGCAGCCTCTTCCTCTCAAAGCAGAAGTGTCAGCCTGGAGCCCCTACAAAAGCTGTCCCATCTGTCTCAGCTCAGCATTCACAACTGTCATAATGCTGTCAAATAAAAGGAAACGTTTTCTTAGGATTACATCAAAGTAAAGGCGTATATACAACTTACAGGTTTACCTTGCTTGAAGTTCCAGCTTGGGGAAGTCAGAAGCAAAAAATACTGCAGCTGCTGACTTAATATATGGACGCCTACCTGTCCAGGGATCCAGCGATGTCGGTACCCCAGTCGGTCTTCGGATTGGCTGCCGCCGCCGCCGCCGCCATCTCCAATAAGGGAAACTGGCAGTGAAGCTGTTTGGCTTCACAGACGGTTCCCTTCTGCTCATGTGTGAAGTGCACTGCCACCGGGCCAATTAGAAAGGGTGGAGGAAGGAGGATGGGGACTGAACTTCAGAGGGATGTTTCCGTGGCTCTGTCTACAGGAGTCTAGAAGGGGGACCTGTCAAAAATGTGTCCCCATCCACCCCCCGGCACTGGAGGGGGGGGGGGGGAGGAAGCAAATAAGAAGTTACACTTTTGGATGGAACTCCACTTTAAAAAGGAGAAGTACAGCTAAAGCACGTTTGGCTGTACATCTTCTGTGCATCACAGGAGCGTAGTTCATTCTGCACTCCGGTGACCCATTTTCAGCAGACAGTGGGCTGAAACCTGCTGTCAGCTGATGTCACAAAGCCGGTCCAGGCTCAGGAAAGATTGCGTCCATATGGTCAGGATCCATCCACATGCCTGGACCTACACCTGGCTCAGCCTCATAGGGAGTCGTTGAGAGCCGTCCGCTGTCGCCTCCCCCACAGCTTAGGGCTCCAGACTACAGGAGCACCTCCACTCTGGATGAAGGAGCACAGGGGGGTCACCTTTCGACAGCAGCACTGTCCTTCTGGGAGAGGGGAGTGTTAGATGTACTAGCAGGTTTAACCACTTCCTCACTGGGCACTTTCACCCCCTTCCTGTCCAGATCAATTTTCAGCTTTCAGTGCTGTTGCACTTTGAATGACAATTGCAACACTGTACCCAAATTAAAATATGTATTATTTTTTTTCTTACACAAATAGAGCTTTCTTTTGGTGGTATTTGTAACGGCGTCACCACGCCGCCATCCAGAAGGACGGGCGGATAGCGAGAGCCGACCGGCTATAACGATACTACACGCTTACTTAATTCTACCAACTTGTTAGTGTAACCTTGTTTTTACTGATACATTTTATGTACGGTACTACTCTATGTTGGCGTTTTTTTCCTTTTTGGGCCATCCAATGTGGAGAGACTTGCTAGAAGTCCTAGGACACCCCAGGCGTTTTAAAACAGGGCTGTTAAGCCACACGCGCATGAGATCTCCTAACAGGGATCATCTGTAGTCGGTAAGCGGATAGGATATAAGAGGTGGAGGTTTCATCTGAGTTTTACCATTAAAGAATTCATTCAATCATTCGTTTGGAACCAGAGAACAGAGCTTGTGTCTCGGTATTCTGGGGAGTGTCGGAAGCTGTCTTGGGTTGGTGGAAAGGAATATCATAAACGGCGTTAACCCCTGACCGTTACAGTATTTAAAGCAGAGCTCCACCCAAAAGAGGATGCTCCGCTTATCTGCCTCTTTTCCCTACACCTCCACTGTCACATTTGGCACCTTTTTTTTGGGGGGGGGGGGCCTGATACCTGGATTTGACAGGTACCTGCTCTCACTTCCTGCTGACTTTGCCACGGCAAACTCATCCAGAAGTTTGACCCCCGCTATTGGGCCATTCACAAAGCGCAGTAGGGAGCCGGTTTCCCTTAACCAAGATATCGGGGGCAGCACCCGAGAGCCGATAAAAAAATTTGGGTGAAGACACCACTGGATTTGTGAACAGGCAAGTGTCCTAATATTAAAAGTCAGCAGCTACAGACATACTGGCTGGATCACCAGGTGTAAATAGAAGCAAGAAAGCCTAAAACTAACAGCCATCACATCCAAGAATTTTCTTAAGTTATAAATGGACATTGATCACTCACTGTGTGAATTCGGGAAAGGAAGGGGTTGGTAAAATTACATGTTTACTGGCCCCTTCCACCACTTACCATCCTGAAATGATTCTTGTGTACCCGCAGCTACTGCTAGCGGAAAAGGAGAGAAGCTGGCAGCGCTGTGGGAGAGGGGGCGGGCACAAAGGGGGGCCCTGGAGACAATGGTCTCCAAACGACGGCCCCAGGAGCCAGATGTGGACCTTTGCTTGTCTTTTTCTGGTACTTGGGGCACTCTTCCTCTCATTGATACGAAATACTATTTCTGCAACTGACACCAACTATGGGGCACTATTCTTCCTACTGACAATAATGGGGTACTAGTTCTTCAATTGACACCACTAATGGACGAATATTCATTTCACTGACACCAACGATGTGGTACTATTCCGCCCACTGACACTGAGCCCCCAGGAATGTCCGCGACCGCCTGGTTTTCTCAGGACCCGGCCCGTCACACATCGGGGTGAAGGGCCAATCCCAGCAGCCCTTTGCCATGCGATTGCTCCATCCAATGACGGAGTGATCACTGTCAACATGTCTGGTTCTCTCCACTGCTCACACCATTCATGTGAGGAGATGTCTGTTTTAGTTATTGCAAGTGCCCAGGAGTGCCACATCTGTGCCATATCAGTACAAAGCAGTTCCACATCTGTGCCTAGCAGTGCTCTACAGTGCAGAGCTGTATCCTGGCCTAGGCCAACAAGGCCCAGGACTAGGGCAGCACTTTGCAGAAGGGCAGCATGAAAAGAGTCCCAGCCGGCTTGCACTACACTGTTAGGAAAATTAGTCTAGCGCCCCCATAAAACGGCCACGCTGCTTCTAGTATGCGGACGGCCAGCATTCCGCAACTGTGGGGGGGGGGCGCTTCCAATTTTGACTGTTTTGTCATCCTGGACCACAAACCTTCCTCACTGTGCTATGTTTCTGCTGCACCATCTACTTAAAAGTAGAACTATAGGCAACACTTTTACCATCCCTGTCCCATTGCAAAGATTTCCCTTCACTTCCTGCTCTATGGGCAACCAGGAAGTAAGAGGAAATCTAAGTAAATGAAGGGAATCCATTGACCCCCCCCCCCCCCCCCAGGCCCTCAGAACTAGTGTCCTCACTCGAAAATTTCAGGGCGGGTCTTAAACAACACAGGGTGTAGTCGTGACAGGAAGGGGTAGGTCATATTTAAATTAGGGGGTGCACGAGTTTAGTCAGGCCTAGGGCAGCACAAAACCTAAATACACCTCTGCTACAGTGCCATCCTATTAGTGGATTTACATCAGCGCCCATCAGTGGCAAAAAAATGCGTTTTAATTTTCGTTCCACATTTTGCAAAAGCACGTGGGAAAAAAAATGACACGTTCAAAAGACTCATTATACTTCATAGAATATACTGTAGGGAGTTTTCTTTCCAAACTGTTGTCATTTTGTGGGCATTTCCATTGTCCTGGTGCTTCAGGGCCTTCAAAATTGTGATAGGTTGTCAGGAAATTACAGTGCCTTGCGAAAGTATTCATCCCCCTTGAACTTTGCAACCTTTTGCCACATTTCAGGGTTCAAACATAAAGATATAAAACTGTAATTTTTGGTGAAGAAGCAACAAGTGGGACACAATCATGAAGTGGAACGAAATTTATTGGATATTGCAAACTTTTTTAACAAATAAAAAACTGAAAAATTGGGCGTGCAAAATTATTCAGCCCCTTTACTTTCAGTGCAGCAAACTCTCTCCAGAAGTTCAGTGAGGATCTCTGAATGATCCAATGTTGACCTAAATGACTAAGGATGATAAATAGAATCCACCTGTGTGTAATCAAGTTTCCGTATAAATGCACCTGCACTGTGATAGTCTCAGAGGTCCGTTTAAAGCGCAGAGAGCATCATGAAGAACAAGGAACACACCAGGCAGGTCCGAGATACTGTTGTGGAGAAGTTTAAAGCCAGATTTGGATACAAAAATATTTGCCAAGCTTTAAACATCCCAAGGAGCACTGTGCAAGAGATAATATTGAAATGGAAGGAGTATCAGACCACTGAAAATCTAGGAAGACCTGGCCGTCCCTCTAAACTTTCAGCTCATACAAGGAGAAGACTGATCAGAGATGCAGCCAAGAGGCCCATGATCACTCTGGATGAACTGCAGAGATCTACAGCTGAGGTGGGAGACTCTGTCCATAGGACAACAATCAGTCGTATACTGCACAAATCTGGCCTTTATGGAAGAGTGGCAAGAAGAAAGCCATTTCTTAAAGATATCCATAAAAAGTGTCGTTTAAAGTTTGCCACAAGCCATCTGGGAGACACACCAAACATGTGGAAGAAGGTGCTCTGGTCAGATGAAACCAAAATCGAACTTTTTGGCAACAATGCCAAACGTTATGTTCGGCGTAAAAGCAACACAGCTCATCACCCTGAACACACCATCCCCACTGTGAAACATGGTGGTGGCAGCATCATGGTTTGGGCCTGCTTTTCTTCAGCAGGGTCAGGGAAGATGGTTAAAATTGATGGGAAGATGGATGGAGCCAAATACAGGACCATTCTGGAAGAAAACCTGATGGAGTCTGCAAAAGACCTGAGACTGGTACGGAGATTTGTCTTCCAACAAGACAATGATCCAAAACATAAAGCAAAATCTACAATGGAATGGTTCACAAATAAACATATCCAGGTGTTAGAATGGCCAAGTCAAAGTCCAGACCTGAATCCAATCGAGAATCTGTGGAAAGAACTGAAAACTGCTGTTGCTTGAGCTGTTTTGCAAGGAGGAATGGGTAAAAATTTCAGTCTCTCGATTAGGGTTGTCCCGATACCAATACCAGTATCGGTACCGATACCGAGTATTTGCGGGAGTACTTGTACCTAAATAGAATACTTCCCCCCGCCGCCGCTGCATCGAAAGCCGCCGCATCGAAAGCCGCCGCATCGAAAGCCGCCGCATGGGTTAAACGGTGTGCGGGAATATCACAGCTTTCATTTGAATAGCTGTAGTGTTCCCGCTGCGTATAGACACTCCCCCTTGCTCGGGATTGGATGGGTGATCGTGATCTGTCCAATCCCGAGCAAGTAGGAGTGTCTATACGCGCGGGCAAAACAGCTATTCAAATGAATGCTGTGATGTTCTCCGTGCGGCGGCTTTCGGCGGCTAGGTATGGGGGGACATGGCTGGAGGGACATGGCTGCATATGTGGGGGACATGGCTGGGGGGAAATGGCTGCATATGTGGGGGACATGGCTGCATATGTGGGGGACATGGCTGGGGGGAAATGGCTGCATATGTGGGGGACATTGCTGGAGGGACATGGCTGCATATGTGGGGGACATGGCTAGAGGGACATGGCTGGAGGGACATGGCTGGAGGGACATGGCTGGAGGGACATGGCTGGAGGGACATGGCTGGAGGGACATGGCTGGAGGGACATGGCTGCATATGTGGGGGACATGACTGGGGGGACATGGCTGCATATGTGGGGGACATGGCTGCATATGTGGGGGACATGGCTGGAGGGACATGGCTGCATATGTGGGGGACATGGCTACATATGTGGGGGACATGGCTGCATTTGGGGACACATTTAAAAAAAGTATCGGTATTCGGTATCGGCGACTACTTGAAAAAAAGTATCGGTACTTGTACTCTGTCCTAAAAAAGTGGTATCGGGACAACCCTACTCTCGATGTACAAAACTGATAGAGACATACCCAAAGCGACTTACAGCTGTAATCGCAGCAAAAGGTGGCGCTACAAAGTATTAACTTAAGGGGGCTGAATAATTTTGCACGCCTAATTTTTCAGTTTTTTATTTGTTAAAAAAGTTTTGAAATATCCAATAAATTTCGTTCCACTTCATGATTGTGTCCCACTTGTTGATTCTTCACAAAAAAAATTACATCTTTATGTTTGAAGCCTGAAATGTGGCAAAAGGTCGCAAAGTTCAAGGGGGCCGAATACTTTTGCAAGGCACTGTATATGTGCAATTGATGTCCCTAGGTGCCCCCTGCATGTTGGGCCTCTGTATGTGGCCAGGCTGGGTAAAAGTCTCATACTGTGGTATCGCCATACTGGGGAGGAGTATCAGAATGTGTTTTGGGGTGTAGTTGCAAGTATGCATATGCCATGTAAGAGAAATAACCTGTTAATATGACAGTTTTGTGAAAAAAAATAAAAAGCTTAATTTTGCAAAGAATTGTGGGGGGAAAAAATTACAACTTGAAAAAATTCACCATGCCTCTTACCAAATACCTTGGAATGTCTACTTTCCAAAAAGGGGTCATTTATACCTTCCTGGCTTGTTAGGGTCTCAAGGAATGAGATAGGAAGCCGGTACATCAGGTGTGATCAGTTTTCAGAGATTAACACCAATTTGCAAAATTTTATAACAGACACAAAAGAAAAATATTTGTTTTTTATTTATAGTGCAAAAAAATAAAAAACCCCAATGGTGATTAAATATCACAAAAGAAAGCTCTATTTGTGTGTGTGTGGTGCCAGGTGCTTTGCAGTGCCAGGGGCCACAACTTGGTACTCTCGTGGATCTTTTAAAGACCCTGGGATTGGTTTGCAAAGGACCTGCATTAGCAGTAATTTCTAGCATTTTCTGAACGTCTCCTGCTGCTCGCCCACGTTCCTTGACCGTCTCCTGCAGGTCATCCCTGCGCTTCCTGAACGTCTCCTGCCTCTCGCCCACGCTCCCTGAACGTCTCCTGCAGCTCACCCCTACACTCCCTGAATGTCTCCTGCAGCTCGCCCCTGCACTCCCTGAACGTCTCCTGCAGCTCGTCCCTGCGCTCCCTCAACATCTTCTTCAGCTCACTAGCAGTCTCTGACCCTCTCCTGCAGCTCGTCTGCGCTGACCGTCTCTTTCAGTGCACCCTCAATCCCTGACCGTCTCCTGCCGCTAGGCTGTGCTCTACGTCTCCTGCAGCATTCCACACTCTGTCTCACCTGTGCTTCCTGACCATCTGCAGAAGACGGTCAGAGAGTGCGGGCACGCTGCAGGAAAAGGATCAGGTAGTACGGGCGCTCAGCAGGAGACGGTCAGAGAGTGTGGGCACACTGGAGGAGATGGTTGTCAGGTAGTGCGGGCACGCTGCAAGAGATGGCTGTCAGGTAGTGCGGGCTCGCTGCAGGAGATGGCTGTCAGGTAGTGCGGGCTCGCTGCAGGAGATGGCTGTCAGGTAGTGCGGGCTCGCTGCAGGAGATGGCTGTCAGGTAGTGCGGGCTCGCTGCAGGAGATGGCTGTCAGGTAGTGCGGGCTCGCTGCAGGAGATGGCTGTCAGGTAGTGCGGGCTCGCTGCAGGAGATGGCTGTCAGGTAGTGCGGGCTCGCTGCGGGAGATGGCTGTCAGGTAGTGCGGGCTCGCTGCGGGAGATGGCTGTCAGGTAGTGCGGGCTCGCTGCGGGAGATGGCTGTCAGGTAGTGCGGGCTCGCTGCGGGAGATGGTTGTCAGACAGTGCGGGCACGCTGCGGGAGATGGCTGTCAGACAGTGCGGGCACGCTGCGGGAGATGGCTGTCAGATGGCTGTCAGTGCGGGCACGCTGCGGGAGATGGCTGTCAGGTAGTGCGGGCACGCTGCGGGAGATGGCTGTCAGGTAGTGCGGGCACGCTGCGGGAGATGGTTGTCAGGTAGTGCGGGCACGCTGCGGGAGATGGTTGTCAGGTAGTGCGGGCACGCTGCGGGAGATGGTTGTCAGGTAGTGCGGGCACGCTGCGGGAGATGGTTGTCAGGTAGTGCGGGCACGCTGCGGGAGATGGTTGTCAGGTAGTGCGGGCACGCTGCGGGAGATGGTTGTCAGGTAGTGCGGGCACGCTGCGGGAGATGGTTGTCAGGTAGTGCGGGCACGCTGCGGGAGATGGTTGTCAGGTAGTGCGGGCACGCTGCGGGAGATGGTTGTCAGGTAGTGCGGGCACGCTGCGGGAGATGGTTGTCAGGTAGTGCGGGCACGCTGCGGGAGATGGTTGTCAGGTAGTGCGGGCACGCTGCGGGAGATGGTTGTCAGGTAGTGCGGGCACGCTGCGGGAGATGGTTGTCAGGTAGTGCGGGCACGCTGCGGGAGATGGTTGTCAGGTAGTGCGGGCACGCTGCGGGAGATGGTTGTCAGGTAGTGCGGGCACGCTGCGGGAGATGGTTGTCAGGTAGTGCGGGCACGCTGCGGGAGATGGTTGTCAGGTAGTGCGGGCACGCTGCGGGAGATGGTTGTCAGGTAGTGCGGGCACGCTGCGGGAGATGGTTGTCAGGTAGTGCGGGCACGCTGCGGGAGATGGTTGTCAGGTAGTGCGGGCACGCTGCGGGAGATGGTTGCAGGTAGTGCGCACGCTGCGGGAGATGGTTGTCAGGTAGTGCGGGCACGCTGCGGGAGATGGTTGTCAGGTAGTGCGGGCACGCTGCGGGAGATGGTTGTCAGGTAGTGCGGGCACGCTGCGGGAGATGGTCGGGAGATGGTTGTCAGGTAGTGCGGGCACGCTGCGGGAGATGGTCGGGAGATGGTTGTCAGGTAGTGCGGGCACGCTGCGGGAGATGGTCGTCAGGTAGTGCGGGCACGCTGCGGGAGATGGTCGTCAGGTAGTGCGGGCACGCTGCGGGAGATGGTCGTCAGGTAGTGCGGGCACGCTGCGGGAGATGGTCGTCAGGTAGTGCGGGCACGCTGCGGGAGATGGTCGTCAGGTAGTGCGGGCACGCTGCGGGAGATGGTCGTCAGGTAGTGCGGGCACGCTGCGGGAGATGGTCGTCAGGTAGTGCGGGCACAGGTAGTGCGGGCACGCTGCGGGAGATGGTCGTCAGGTAGTGCGGGCACGCTGCGGGAGATGGTCGTCAGGTAGTGCGGGCACGCTGCGGGAGATGGTCGTCAGGTAGTGCGGGCACGCTGCGGGAGATGGTCGTCAGGTAGTGCGGGCACGCTGCGGGAGATGGTCGTCAGGTAGTGCGGGCACGCTGCGGGAGATGGTCGTCAGGTAGTGCGGGCACGCTGCGGGAGATGGTCGTCAGGTAGTGCGGGCACGCTGCGGGAGATGGTCGTCAGGTAGTGCGGGCACGCTGCGGGAGATGGTCGTCAGGTAGTGCGGGCACGCTGCGGGAGATGGTCGTCAGGTAGTGCTGGCACGTTGCGGGAGATGGTCGTCAGGTAGTGCGGGCACGCTGCGGGAGATGGTTGTCAGGTAGTGCAGGCACGCTGCGGGAGATGGCTGTCAGGTTGTGCAGGCACGCTGCGGGAGATGGTTGTCAGGTTGTGCAGGCACGCTGCGGGAGATGGTTGTCAGGTAGTGCGGGCACGCTGCGAAAGATGGCTGTCAGGTTGTGCAGGCACGCTGCGGGAGATGGTTGTCAGGTTGTGCAGGCACGCTGCGGGAGATGGCTGTCAGGTTGTGCAGGCACGCTGCGAGAGATGGCGGTCAGGTTGTGCAGGCACGCTGCGAGAGATGGCGGTCAGGTTGTGCAGGCACGCTGCGGGAGATGGCGGTCAGGTTGTGCAGGCACGCTGCGAGAGATGGCGGTCAGGTTGTGCAGGCACGCTGCGAGAGATGGCTGTCAGGTTGTGCAGGCACGCTGCGGGAGATGGCTGTCAGGTTGTGCAGGCACGCTGCGGGAGATGGCTGTCAGGTTGTGCAGGCACGCTGCGGGAGATGGCTGTCAGGTTGTGCAGGCACGCTGCGGGAGATGGCTGTCAGGTTGTGCAGGCACGCTGCGGGAGATGGCTGTCAGGTTGTGCAGGCACGCTGCGGGAGATGGCTGTCAGGTTGTGCAGGCACGCTGCGGGAGATGGCTGTCAGGTTGTGCAGGCACGCTGCGGGAGATGGCTGTCAGGTAGTACGGGCACGCTGCGGGAGATGGCTGTCAGGTAGTACGGGCACGCTGCAGGAGAGGATCAGAGAGCGCAGGAGTTCTGCAGGAAATGAATCGGAGAGCTCCAGAAAGCTGAAGATAGAGTGCTAGCGAGCGTCTCCTGCAGAGTGCCCTCTGACAGCCTTTACAAATATTTTGTGTGGCCCTTTGGTGCTTTTGAGGGCCCCTGTACCTCATATGTTTACCCCAGATGTGGGCCACACTCCTATGATTGGTAGGGCGGGTGGCATTGCCAGGCTCTCTGCTACATACACTGATTTCCATGTCAGGGAGGGGGCAGTGATGTCTGGCGCCCCCTCTGGACACCCCTGGATATGACGGTCATTACATTTTGTATGAACCATTGTGACTAGCCAGGCCGAGTGTGAGGAGAATGTCAGCTGACCCCCCGGGAGGATATCCTGGGCTCCCCATCCTGTCACCTGCACACATATAGAGTGCTATCTCCTTGGTGTCACCCCGCAGGGGGTCGGGAGGAAAACTCAGTACTTACCTCCTGTCTCCCCCCGCGGCCCTCCAATGCCTCCAGCAGCTCCTCAGAGGGGGTGAGGCCAGAAGACAGCGCCTGGCAGGATGGAGAGAAGAACCCCGCACACCCTAACCTTCCTTCGCCAGCGCCAACGCCTCTCAGCCCTTCCCCACACGCTATTGGACCAGCCCCGACCAGGCTCCTCCCGTCACTGAACAGCCGCCCTGTCACTCGCAACCACACCCCGCCCATTTCGCCTTCCAACCATCACGGTAGGTTGCGGCGAGGCGGCTTTTCCACGCCCCTTCTACCCGACGTCCCGGGCGGCCATTGGTCTAGCCGCAACTGTGTCCTTTTAAGACAGGGTGAAGGGGGCGTGGCCTGGCGTCGCGACGTCATCTCGCACGTTCGCTTCCAAGATGGCGGCGGGGAGAGCGCTGCGCTCGTAGCGGATCTTTTACCGGCAGAAGCTTCTGGCCGGCCGCGGCGAGCAGGTGAGTGCGGGAAGACGTACACCGAGCGATGGGATGGGGTTCTCTAGCTTTGCTGTTGCCTCAGTGACCTTAAGGTGTGCTGAGCCTTGTAGTTCCCGAGGAGCTGGAGGGTCACGTGACCATGGACACAGCTATCAGGCCCGCCAGCGGCCGCGTTCCTCGCTGTGCCCGATCAGAGCAGCCAATCGCTGTGCCCGATCAGAGCAGCCAATCACAGAGCACAGGAGGGGGGCGGACTGGGAATCTTCATCTGATATGACAGGTTCTCTTTATAGCTGACATTATCTTCCCTTTATTTACATTACATTGTTAAATTCTAATGGTGGCAATTACAGTTGGTGGGAGGGGCTGGCAGTGTGCTGTATGTAGATTCCTGAGAACATCACAACCCCGCCCCCCGCCTCGGGAGTCCCCTGTCCTGATGCAAGCACTGTGGGGGCTCTTTGGTAGAGTCATGCACATGTGACAATGACTTGATGGGTGACTGTCAGGGGCCGATCGATTATCGGAGCTGCTGATAGTCAAATTTTTCAAAGTATTGGTCAAAAACGTACCGATATGGCTTCAAGGGGTTATACCGGGGTGATGCTTGCATCTGCACACACCGCCCCCCCATTCCATTCTTTAGAGACGACTGTTGGCATTCTGTCAACTATCGGGCCCCCTCCCCTATCTGGGTGTCAGGCCCCCTCCCCCCGTCCGGCTGTCGGGCCCCCCTCCGGCTGTCGGGCCCCCTCCCATTCACTTGAAGCCCAAGTTAATTCTGACACTTTGCGGCCAAAGTGGCTGCACCCCCTATCCACTTCATAGCAAAGTCTCATTGATCAGATGATCAGTAGTCGCTCCACGAAATTCGCATTGCGACGCTACGAATATTGCATACGAGTATTCCGAATATCTCGAATATCGCGGCGAATATTCGCTATTTCGAATATTCGATCATTTCGCTTCGCATTCGCAATAGCGATTCCCAATTTTCATATCACGAATATTCGATATTACGAATCGCACCGCATAGTAAATCGCTACCGAATATTGTAAATATCTTTGTGACGCGAAATCACATTAGCGAAAATTCCATTAGCGTTCGCATTGGCGAAAATGCAATTTCTATCACGAATATTCGATCGAATATTCGCATTCTTCGAAATATTCGCGAAATTCGCGAAATCGATATGGCGTATTCCGCTCATCACTAATGATCAGAGTCGGACCAGCTACCGATCATTAGTTGCCAAGAGCTGTCTCACAGCCATTCTTGGTGCTGGAGCATGCAGTGAAGACGCACTCTGCTCTGTCAGCCCCCCAGTGATGTATATGTTTGGTGTGTGGGCATTAACCATGTCCTGACCATAGGATAAAGTGGTTATAATGGGACAATGCCTGCAGCTACAGTCATTATCCCAGTATTTTCTTATTTTATTTTTTTCAGCCAGCGATTAGCTGCTGGATTGCTTTTACAGGCATTGGGTGGGGACAATCACTCCTATCCCCTCATCCGCAGAAGCAAAACGCAGACATGCTCACATATGTAAACGGTGTTGAGGTATCGCTGCAAATGCTATAGTGAGAGCAATAATTCTAGTGCAAGAACTCCTCTGTAACACTAAACTGGTAACCTTTAAAAATGTTTTAAAGCATCGCCGATGGCGAATTTTAAGTACCGTAGTTGGGCACCATTGCACGAGTATTTGCAATTTTTAAGTGCGACACTTTGGGTATCTATTTACTCGGCAAAAAAATTATCTTTTATATTTTACCAAGATTTGGGTATTGTGTTTTTTGCATTCAAATTCATACACATGTTTTTCCCCCCAAAAAAAATTAGAAAAAAAATCATTGCCCGAATATCATGGGCCTTAAAAATTTGCATGCTCACCGTTTTATTCTCTAGGGCCTCTGCTTAAATAATAATCCTAATGTTTGGGGGTTCTGATTTATTTTCTAGCAAACAAATACTTTTTCCATGTAGGGGAGAAATGGCAGAGTTAGCCTGGTAGGGAAGTAGTTAAAGGGGTTGTAAACACTTGTGTTTTTTCACCTTATTGCATTCTATGCATTCTACTTCTGCCCGAACCCCCTGTTTTACTTACCTGAGCCCTGGAATTTCGGCGGTGATGCGCTGTCCTTCACTCCACAGGGTCCCGGCTCTTGATTGGATAGATTGATAGTAACGCAGCCATTGGCTCCCGCTGCTGTAAATCAAATCCAATGACTCGGGGCGGGGCCGAGTCATTCATTCATTCGGCGGCTATAGACGCCGAATGAATGACTCAGGAGCGTGCCCGCAAGGTAGCTCCCTGGGACAGTGCTTCTCTTAGGGGGTTATCTGATGCAGGAATGAGCCGTGAGAGCTGCTGAGGAACCCCAGAAAACGTGTATCGGGGCCACTCTGTGCAAAACGGGTATAATATGTTTGTTATTTAAAAAAAAATGACATTACAATCACTACAAAGCACAATCTTTAGCGGTCACACGTATGTGGTAGGTGGTCATAAAGGTGTTCTGGTTATTTTCAGGCACTTTCGGGGATACCTGGTATGACAGAAATGGGGATCAGGCTTGTTTTTCCCATTTGGTTTCGCCACTCCTAACACACATGTTGCCATTTTGATTTTTCTTTCAGATCTTTTTCATGAGTTGAAGTCGCTGCAATGAAGGAAAATAAAGAGAATTCAAGCCCTTCGGTGGCATCTGGCACGTTGGACCCTGCCAAGCCCTGCTGGTATTGGGACAAGAAGGACTTGGCTGCACACACCCCTTCCCAGCAGGAAGGCCTTGACCCGGCCACTGAAGCCAGATACAGAAGGGAAGGAGCTCGGTTCATCTTTGATGTTGGAACGCGGCTCGGCCTGTATCCTTCTATGTTTTATATTCCTTTGTACCAGAATGTTCCGATATCTTGTTGCTAATATTCTTGGCCTACTCACATACACGCGATTCAGGGGTGGTAATCTAACTCCAGCACATACTTTTTAATCTTTGTTTTAGTTGGTATGGAGGAAAGTGTTGGAATATCTGTCGGTTAAGGTTCCACGCAAAATAAAAATATTAAAAGTCAGCAGCCACAAATACTGCAGCTGCTGACTTTTAATAATCGGACTCTCACCTGTCCCAGGGTACAGTAATGCGAAGGAATGAAGCTCTGCCCCTCTCCTCCCTCCTCTTCACCACGCCGGCATCATTACTGTGGGCGCCCAGCTATAACTTCACAGCTGGGCACGCACTGCGCATGCACGAGCCGCGCTGCGTACCATGATTGGCCGAGCACTTATCTGGGACCTGTGATGTGTCCTAGATGATTGCCGAGAGGGAGGGGGGGAGAGGTGACCTTCCTTCCGGCGCCCAGGGAGGAAGTAGGTGCTGAAACCCTCTAAAAAGACAAACATGTATTTCTCAGTCTTTTTGTTCAGCAATTAAAACAACAGCTGTGATTAATGCCACCGAAAGAAAGCTTTTTGTGTGATTTTTTTTTTTTTTATAAAAATCAATTTTGGGTACAGTCATGCGTGACCGCGCAATTATTCTGAAGCCTCATACACACGATCGGATTTCCATTGGACAAATCCATGGAATTTTCTGCGGAGTGTTGGCCGTGAACTTGTTCTGCATACAGACAGCCAATAAACACAAACTTAGTGATGTACTAGACGTACTACATGTTTTTTTTCAGCTCTTTAGCGCCACACTTTTGGCAACTTCTGCTAATTTTGTCTTCTGAGCATGCGTGGTTGTACTTTGGATTTTTGTGTGATAGACTTGTGTACACATGATCGCATAATCCAACGGCATACATTTGTTGTCGGAAAATTTTAAAGCGGAGTTCCACCCAAAAATGGAACTTCTGCTCGGAATCCTCCGGTGTCGCATTTTGGCACCTTTCTGGAGGGTGGTGCAGATATCTGGGAGTTACGTCACTTCCCAAAATACCCCCGCTGTCTCCTCCTCCTCCCCCCCACCCCCCGCTGTCTCCTGGGAAGCACACTGGTCCCAGGAGAGAGCGGAAACCAGGCAGTGAAGCCGCAACGCTTCACTTCCTGGTTCCCTCAGCGGCGGAGCATCTGAGAGACTAGCGATTACTCGACCGCGGCTGCTGACATCGTGGGCGCGCTGGAGAGGTAAATGTTCATTTTTTAAAAGTCAGCAGCTGCAGTATTTGTAGCTGTTGGCTTTAAAAAAAAAATTGAGTGGACCTCTGCTTTAAAGCATGCTATCACACATTTGTTGTCGTAAAATCGCGTGTACGGCCTAAAGTGTGATAGCGCTTAAAGAAACCTTTCTGTCCTGGGCAGAAAGGTTTAAAACTGTCCGGTATTTAAACGGTTAAACATTCCACATAAATCCCTGTCCAAGTGTCATTCATATAGCAGTGATGTTGCACAATAGAATGTGCTCTGTTTTTGTGCTCATATCAAGACTTTCAATAGCTTTGGATACATTTGGTATTCTGTAAATAGTTCATGCATGTGGCTAAATCTTGCCTCAGGTGTATAAACAAAGAGTCGTACTTCTTGGCTTCTATTGGTAATATCTCATCCAGTGTAAGTGTCAGACGAGGCGCCGAGTCTAAATTTGCTTAGGAAGCTTGAGTACTGTGATTTTATTCTGACATTACTCCTAGCTACTTTCTAGCATCTTTTTTATAGGCCATCAGTTGACTGAACCAGCTGATATTCATTTGCACTGACAAGGGGCGGGATTGCTTTCTAATTACTGATAGATTTCAGCTGGTGTCTTGGCTTAGCCTTATGGCCCGTACACACCATCCGAATATATGACGAAAACCATCGTACGATGATGGATTGTACGATTTTCGGATCGTGTGTACACTACTTTCGAGAGACCATCACGATCGTTCATCCGTTATTATTCGATTGGACAAGCGCAAAAAATTTCCTCGTACGATTTTCGTTTAGTCAGTACAGCCGTCATCCGAAAATACAATACAAATACATTACAGCACATGACATCGCTTCCGATTTTTTTTTTTTTTCTGTCGTACGAGAATTTTCGTGACTTTAATGACCTATTTCATTTAACTTGCGACTATTAAGCGAAAAAAGTCGTGCGATCCGTGTGTACGGGCCATTAGACTGTTCAAGTCCGCCTGACAGTTTTTTAGGCGGACCTGAACGGGCGCTCCATGCTCCTCTATGGAGCAACCGATGTCGGTAGTGACAGAGGAAAACCCTACTGTCCGATTCCCCCATAGGGGAGAGCGGCTCTCTGACAGAGACAAACCTGTCATCTTCCTGCTCAGTGGGGATCGACGGAGCGATCCCTGCTGAGCAAAGTGGAGCCCGCACACCGATCCTTCCAGTGTAAAAGGGCCCTAAGGCTCGGTTCACATTGCTGCGCTGTGAATTTGTTCATTTTTTTTTTTTTTTTGTCCTGTGAGTGCGATTTTTTTATCGCAAATTTCAGGCGTTCGACATAGCTGCGATTGATGTTCTAGCCAATGGAATCAGAATGTTAAAAAAAAAGTGTTAACTTCCTATGTACTTCCCGGCTTTTGTGGAGAGTAGTGTGGTGGAATTTGCACATATGTGAACCATCAATGGGATTCCAGAACGATTTACATTGATGTCTATGGAGACTAAATTCGTAACGCTGCAAACTTGCGTGATACCCTTTTTTTTTATTATTATTGCAACGCGTGTATGTGAACGACCTTCATTGAAAACAATGACTTTATGGATGACGTGTGAATTTAGAATGTTTTTGACGCATCACATTCGTTAGGAACTCGCATCAGTGTGAACCTGGCCTTAGGCTGCTTTCACACTGAGCAGCGATTGCCGTAGTTTTTGCATCGCTTTTCGGATGCTAGCGGGGTGCTTTTAACCCCTCCACTAGCAACCAAAAAAGAGTTAAAACCGCTGCTACGGTGGTGCTTTGCTGCCGCTTTAGCGGCGCTGCCCATTGATTTCAATGGTCAAGGGGCGCTTTAGGTGCAGTGTATACACCGCTCCTATAATGCCTCAAAGATGCGGCTAGCAAACTTTTTTACCGTCCTGCAGCACACCGCTCCAGTGTGAAAGCCCTCGAGCTTTCAGATTGGAGTGAAAGGAGAGGCACTTTGCAGGCGCTATTTTTTATATATATATATATATATATTAGGGCCGAAACAACTAATCGATTATGAAATTAATCGATTACAATTTTCATAATCGATTAATCGGCCAGTAACATAATGGGGGTTAAAAAATTAGCCCTTTATAGTACAAAAAAGCAAATCGCTACTGAAAATATTACTTTCACTCTCCCACAGTAAAAAAATGAACCCCTTACAGTAGCGATTATTTGCTCTTTTTGTATTTATTTTTGTTTTTTTAACCCCATTATGTTACTAAACATCTCAGGCCTGGGTCACACCTCTGTGTTTTTTGGTGCAGAAACACAATACCGTTACATGTTTTCCTATGGGACACGTTCACATCCATGATTTTTTTTCAGCTGCTGCATATTTGGAAAGGGCAAGGACTTTTTAACGCAAAGCGGTGCTATTTATTTATTTTTTGGTTCAATATACTTCACTGAAGGAGCTGCAGAAAAACATGAAATGTGTTTTTGCGGCAATTTGTGTTTTGTAATCTGCCCAACAACAAATTGGCCCAAAAAATATTAAAAATGCAAAAAACATTTTTTTAAGGCTATTATATGAATAATCGATTAATCAAAACAATAATCGACCAACTAATCGATTATGAAAATCATTAGTTGCGATATATATATATATATAGTGGTAGATTTTTTTCTATCTATCTATCTATCTATCTATCTATCTATCTATCTATCTATCTATATATATATATATATATATACACACACACACAATTTTAATCTCTATCTACCACAGTCTGATCACTTGGCACATTCACTTTTTGTATCTTTGTATACATGTTATTAAAAAATAAAAAGTAGTGATTTGTTTGCACCCTGCGTTATCAACACTTATTATGTACAGTGTTAATGAAGACTCTATATATACCTGTGTGTGTGTGTATATATAGTTATAACAGTAAGGTACACAATAACAATTTAAAGCCTTAATTTCCTTAATGTGACCTTCAGACATTATGACACTCTAGCTACTGGAATTATATATTTTCATCGATTCTATATGTTTCATTCTTTTAAGCAATTTGCAAGATATGTAAGTTTGTCATAAGTGCTGCAGCATTTTTTATACGTTTTATTATTGTAGTCCTATTTTTTTCTATATTCTTATTTTTCCTTTCTTCCTCTAGGTAACTGGTGCCTGCTGTCTGTTCCTGGCGGGTAAGGTAGAAGAAACACCCAAGAAATGTAAAGATATAATAAAGACAGCTCGGAGCTTGTTAAATGATGTGCAGTTTGGACAGTTTGGGGATGACCCAAAGGTAAGGCTCTTGAATGAAATATTATCTGGTAAGCATGGCCTTTCTGAATCGATAAGTTTTAACTACATGCCAACCGCCCGCCGTCATTTTACTGCGGGAAGTCGGCACTGCTGGGCGAGAGCCCGTAGCTATACGTCCACTCTAAAGCGGCCTCTAGGGGGCGCGTGTGCGCCGCCGGCGGCGCGCGTCTGTCCCCGCTCGCCCCGCGCGTGGGCCCGGCGGATGCGATCGCTCGCTACAGAGCGGGGATCGGGAGCTATGTGTGTAAACACATAGCTCCCGGTCCTGTCAGCGGGGGAAAAGCTGATCTTCTGTTCATACAATGTATGAACAGAAGATCAGTGATTTCCCCTAGTGAGGCCACGGATTACGGATCGGATCTACAAAAAAAAGACAAATCTTGCTACACCCACCGGAGTTTGATTTCACATTTATTTTCAACACAAAACTGAGCTTATGTGCTTAAATACAGTGTTTGGAAATCTGACGGTCTGTTTAAATTTTAAAAGCCGCAACAAACCTGCTGACCTTACATGGTTGCTAATGTGACAGAACACCTCTGATTTTAATTTAACATTTAAACAGTCTGTCAGATTTACAAAAACTGTATTTAAGCAGATAAGCTCCGTTTTGTGTTGAAATAACTGCATCCCGCAATACTTATACTTGCAGCCAAGTTAAAGTCGCAGCCCCATATAGGAAAGTGGTGTCACCAGTTCCCTCCTGTGACCTGAACTGTCCCAATCATCAGATCCCTTAGCAGTGTCATTGATCGGCGGAGTGTTGTGTGTTTAGTAAAAATCCCCCTACGTGCTCATTCCATACAGATCCCCCACGATCGCCTCCTCTCTGGCAGCAGAAGGACGTCTGGTGCAGCAGCGGCTCCTTGCGTGGATCCGTTAAGGTGCAGCATAGAGCACATTGATGGGGCTGTTAGGAGTCAGTCACCATGAGCTCAAGTGCCCGCAAACTTCCGTGGAGCAGCCTGAATCCCCTGCGGCGGGTGGACCAAGATAGCCCCCGCTTCGGGAGCTAGGCCGAAGCCGCGGCCTTTCCTATGGACCGGGAGGCCCTCGGATCGCTGTGTGTCCCGACCCGAAGGTGCTGATCCGTACGGATCAATGAGGATCCGTTGCACCCCTAGTGGTCAGAAGGAAGCCACTCCTCAGTAAAAGCCACATGAAGGACTCTCAGACCATGAGAAACAAAATTCTCTGGCCTGATAAAACAAAGATTGAACACTTTGGCCTGAATGGCAAGTGTTGTGTCTGGAGGGATACCAGGCACCGCTCATCACCTGACCAATACCATCCCTATACGAAAGCATGGTGGTGGGAGCATTGTGCTGTGGGGATGTTTTTCAGGAACAAGGAGACTTGTCAGGATGGATGGAAAGTTATTTGCAGCAATCTACAGAAACATCCTTGATGAAAACCTGCTCTGGACCTCAGACTGGGGCGGAGGTTCATCTTCCAACAGGACAACAACCCTATGCACACAGCCAAGATGACAAAGGAGTGGCTACGGGACAACTGTGAATGTCCTTGAGACACTTACACTTTAGCGCTTATCATTTTATTTATTCAATGTCCTTGAGAGGCCCGGCCAAAGCCCAGATTTGACTCCGATTTAAACGTCTCTGGGGAGATCTGATAATGGGTGTGCACCGACACTCCCCATCTAACCTGATGGAGCTTGAGAGGTCCTGCAAGGAAGAATGAGAGAAACTGCTCAAAAATAGGTGTTCCAAGCTTGTAGCATCTTACTCAAAGACTTGAGGATGTAATTGGTGCCAAAGGGGCTTCAACAAAGTATTGAGCAAAGTCTGTGAATACTTATGTACATTTTTTTTTTTTTTACAACTCTGCAAAGATTTCCAACAAACTTCTTTCACATTGTCATTATGGGGTATTGTTTGTAGAATTTTGAGGAAAATAATTTATTCCATTTTGGAATAAGGCTGTAAAATAACAATGTGGAAAAAGTGAAGCCTTGTTAATACTTTCCGGATGCACTGTATATGATGAACTTTGTATTGTATTCAGCCTCTTTCAGTATCTTACTTGTGATTTTCTGTTTGTTCATTGTAATTTTTTTATGTCCTTAGGAAGAAGTGATGGTTCTAGAAAGAATCCTTCTACAGACCATCAAGTTTGACTTACAAGTAGAACATCCCTATCAGTTTCTCCTAAAGTATGCCAAACAGCTGAAAGGTAAAATTCCCTGTCTTGTAGCCCCCGCATTCTGTCTTTATGTATAATACAAGATGTAGCTGACACATTGTTTTCATTCAGGAGACAAGAACAAAATCCAGAAGTTGGTGCAGATGGCATGGACTTTTGTTAATGACAGGTAGCTATGATATTAGGGTTTTCAAGATTCTCGTCTTGCCCCCCATACTGCCATGACCTCAATTTTTTACATTCATTATGACCCCTTCCTCTTTTTTTCTATTTTAGTTTGTGCACTACGCTGTCCTTGCAGTGGGAGCCTGAGATCATTGCAGTAGCAGTCATGTATCTTGCTGGGCGACTCTGTAAATTTGAGATACAGGAGTGGACGTTAAAGCCGATGCATAGGAGGTGGTGGGAGCAGTTTGTTCAAGATGTGCCAGTCGATGTTCTCGAAGGTATTTTGTGAATTTGGTGGCCGAGGACTATGCATCTCCGGGAATAATGCCTTTATGTCATCCTTATTTAAAGTGACCCTTTTTTCATTGAATAGGTTAAAGTATATGTGAGCCCTAACCTGTTAAAAACATCCCATTCTGTTAAAAGTAGAAATGCTAGGCAAAAAAATTGTGTGCGTGTCTGTGATACACACACACACACACACACACACACACACACACTATATCTGCAGTATGCTGGTTTTTTTTTTGTTTTTTTTGTACTTATCGTTTTATTAGGCTTTGTTATCCGGCTCCGAGCGGGGATTCCTTCTGGGTATAGGCGTTTCTAAGACAAGCGGAGTTGATTGACGGCTGGTAAAGCGTTTCACGCCTTCCGAAAATACCCAAAGTGACACTCAGCAATTTACATCGCCTGCGCAGTCAGCTCTACACGGCAGGTGCAGGCGCCGTAAACACCCGAGTGTCAATTCGGGTATTTTCGGAAGGTGTGACGCGCTTTACCATCCCGTCAATCAACTCCGCTTGTCATAGGAACGCCTACTCCCCGCTCGGAGCAGCATAACAAAGCCTGATTAAACGATAAGTACAAAAAAAAAAAACAGCATACTGCAGATGTCAGCAGTATGCTGGATCTAATGGCAGATAGTTGATTTTTGGGTGAACCTCAGCTTTAAGTTGCAGTTCAGTGAGTAAAATATTTGATCCCCAAGCAAAACATGACTTCGTATTTGGTGGCAAAACTAGGGTTGTCCCGATGCCTCTTTTTTAGGACCGAGTACAAGTACCAATACTTTTTTTTATGTACTCGCCGATTCCGAATACCAATACTTTTTTTTAAATGCAGCCATGCGCCCCAAATGCAGCCTTGTCTCCCCCCCATATGCAGCCATGTCTCCCCCCCCCCCCCCATATGCAGCCATGTCTCCCCCCCCCCATATGCAGCCATGTCTCCCCCCCCCATATGGAGCCATGTCCCCCCCCCCCCCCATATGCAGCCATGTCTCCCCCCCCCCCCCCCCATATGCAGCCATGTCTCCCCCCCCCCCCCATATGCAGCCATGTCTCCCCCCCATATGCAGCCATGTCTCCCCCCCATATGCAGCCATGTCTCCCCCCCATATGCAGCCATGTCTCCCCCCCATATGCAGCCATGTCTCCCCCCCCATATGCAGCCATGTCTCCCCCCCCATATGCAGCCATGTCTCCCCCCCATATGCAGCCATGTCTCCCCCCATATGCAGCCATGTCTCCCCCCATATGCAGCCATGTCTCCCCCCATATGCAGCCATGTCTCCCCCCCATATGCAGCCATGTCTCCCCCCCATATGCAGCCATGTCTCCCCCCCATATGCAGCCATGTCTCCCCCCCCCCCATATGCAGCCATGTCCCCCCCCCCCCCTCCCCCCATATGCAGCCATGTCTCCCCCCCCATATGCAGCCATGTCTCCCCCCCATATGCAGCCATGTCCCCCCCCCCATATGCAGCCATGTCTCCCCCCCCATATGCAGCCATGTCTCCCCCCCCATATGCAGCCATGTGCAGCCATGTCTCCCCCCCCCATATGCAGCCATGTCTCCCCCCCCCATATCTCTCCCCCCCCATATGCAGCCATGTCTCCCCCCCCATATGCAGCCATGTCTCCCCCCCCCATATGCAGCCATGTCTCCCCCCCCATATGCAGCCATGTCTCCCCCCCATATGCAGCCATGTCTCCCCCCCATATGCAGCCATGTCTCCCCCCCATATGCAGCCATGTCTCCCCCCCATATCTCCCCCCCATATGCAGCCATGTCTCCCCCCCATATGCAGCCATGTCTCCCCCCCATATGCAGCCATGTCTCCCCCCCATATGCAGCCATGTCTCCCCCCCATATGCAGCCATGTCTCCCCCCCATATGCAGCCATGTCTCCCCCCCATATGCAGCCATGTCTCCCCCCCCATATCTCCCCCCCATATGCAGCCATGTCTCCCCCCCATATGCAGCCATGTCTCCCCCCCATATGCAGCCATGTCTCCCCCCCATATGCAGCCATGTCTCCCCCCCATATGCAGCCATGTCTCCCCCCCATATCTCCCCCCCCCCCCCATATGCAGCCATGTCTCCCCCCCATATGCAGCCATGTCTCCCCCCCATATGCAGCCATGTCTCCCCCCCCCCCATATGCAGCCATGTCTCCCCCCCATATGCCCCCCCCCCCATATGCAGCCATGTCTCCCCCCCCCCCATATGCAGCCATGTCTCCCCCCCCCCCCATATGCAGCCATGTCTCCCCCCCCCCCATATGCAGCCATGTCTCCCCCCCCCCCCAATCCCCCCCCCCCATGTGCAGCCATGTCCCCCCCCCCCCCCTCATATGCAGCCATGTCTCCCCCCCCCCCCCCTCATATGCAGCCATGTCTCCCCCCCCCCCCTCATATGCAGCCATGTCTCCCCCCCCTCATATGCAGCCATGTCTCCCCCCCCCCTCATATGCAGCCATGTCTCCCCCCCCCTCATATGCAGCCATGTCTCCCCCCCCCTCATATGCAGCCATGTCTCCCCCCCCCTCATATGCAGCCATGTCTCCCCCCCCCCTCATATGCAGCCATGTCTCCCCCCCCCCCCCTCATATGCAGCCATGTCTCCCCCCCCCCCTCATATGCAGCCATGTCTCCCCCCCCCCCCTCATATGCAGCCATGTCTCCCCCCCCCCCCCTCATATGCAGCCATGTCTCCCCCCCCCCCCCCTATGCAGCCATGTCTCCCCCCCCCCCCCCCTCATATGCAGCCATGTCTCCCCCTCATATGCAGCCATGTCTCCCCCCCCCCCATGTAAAGCCATGACTCCCCCCTCATATGCAGTCATGTCTCCCCCGCCGTCTAGTTGTTCGGCACTCAGGCCAGGGAACGTAACAGCTTTCATTTGAATAGCTGCTGTTCCCTGCCGCGCGTCATCATGGCCCCTCCCCCTTGTCCGGGCACTTTGATAGACAGACAGATCACCTGTCCAATCCTGGGAAAAGTGCCCGACAAGGGGGAGGGGCCATGACGACGTGCAGCAGGGAACAGCAGCTATTCAAATGAAAGCTGTTATGTTCCCTGGCTTAAGCGCCAAACATCTAGACCAGGGGTCCTCAAACTACGGCCCTCCAGTTGTTTAGAAACTACAATTCCCATCATGCCTAGTCATGTCTGTGGATGTCAGAGTTTTGCAATGCCTCATGGGATGTGTAGTTCTGCAACACCTGGAGGGCCGTAGTTTGAGGATCCCTGATCTAGACGGCAGCAGCAGCAGCTCTCCATCCAGTGTGATTTTATACATACCTGGGGACTGCTCTGCTCTCCACCTTCTTCTTCGCTTCCTCTCCGGCTCCGCCTCCACTCCGCCTTACTCGCTGCCCCCTCAGTCTCCCCTCTGATCGGTTCCCGCCCGCTCTCTCTGCCCTCTCTCCGCCCCCACTCGAAAAAAAAAAAAAAAGTATCCGCGTTAGGCATCGGGGGTATTTGCAAGTACTCCCGCAAATACTCGGTATCGGTACTGATACTAGTATCGGTATCGGGACAGCCCTAGGTAAAACCCTTGTTGGCAATCACAGAGGTCAGACGTTTCTTGGTTGGTGATCGGGTTTGCACACATCTCAGGAGGGATTTTGGTCCACTCTTCTTTACAGATCTTCTCTAAATCCTTAAAGCGGATGGTTCAGCTAAAAAAAAATATTAAAAGCCAGCAGCAACAAATACTGCAGCTGCTGACTTTTAATATTAGGACACTTACCTGTCCTGGAGTCCTTCGCCGTCCGCAGCAGAGGATGAGCGATCGCTCGTCACCCTGCTGCTCCCCCCCTCCATCCACGGTGAGGGAACCAGGAAGTGAAGCGCTGCGGCTTCACTGCCCGGTTCCCTACGGCGCATGCGCGAGTCGCGCTGCGCCCGCGAATTGGCTCCAGCTGTGTGCTGGGAGCCGAGTGTTCCCAGCACACAACGGGCGGGAGACGGGATGTGATGTAATGCCCGTCTTTTGCCCGTGAATGCTGGGCCGGAAGTGGGTGCAGATACATGTCTATCTGCACCCCCCTCCCCCCTGAAAGGTGTCAATTGTGACACCGGAGGGGGGGAGTGTTCGGATCAGCGGATCTTCACTTTAGGGTGGAGATCCGCTTTAAGGTTTGGCAACTCAAAGTTTCATCTTCTTCCATACATTTTCTATAGCATTAAGGTCTGGAGACTGGCTAGGCCACTCCATGACCTTAATGTGCTCCTTTGTTGCCTTGGCGGTATGTTTTGGGTCATTGTCATGCTGGAAGACCCATTCATGACCCATCTTCATTGTTCTGCGTGAGGGAAGAAGGTTCTCATCCAAGATTTTACAATACATGGCCCCATCCATTGCCCCCCTCAATGCGGCAAAGTCGGTCTGTACCTTTAGCAGAGAAACAGTCCCAAAGCATTACGTTTCCACATCCGTGCTTGACTGTAGGGATGGTGTTGGGGTCACAGTCAGCATTTTTCTTTCTGACTACACATGAACACGAGAGCACCTGCACAGCACCACCACCAATCAGAGAATGCCCTGTATTTTATTTTCTGCAAATACAAAGCATTCTCTGATTGGATAAGGTGGCGATTGTGACATCAATAAACCATCCACCCCCCACCCAGGAAAATTACCCTGATTGTTAATGGTTAGATAAATGACTAATCTAACAGTTTTTGATATGTTGTTTTTGGAAACGTGATGGTAATTTTGGTAACATTTTCTCTGTTTTTGCAGACATCTGTCACCAGATCCTGGATTTGTATTCTCAAGGAAAACAGCAGATGCCACACCATGGCTCCCAGCAGCCTTCACCCCAGGTACAGGCACAGATTGCCGCTGTACAGGCTCAGCAGGCATTGCTGATCTCCGAGTCCCAAGCACCCCAGACGAAGGACCCGCAGCAGCAAACGACAGTACAGCAATCTAAGAAACCCTCTCCGCAGTCCAGCCCGCCAAAACAGACCAAAAGGCCTCTGGTATGTCATTTGTAGAGCAGGGGCCTCCTGTGCAGAGACTTAATTGTGATACTGATATACTGGTTGTGTTTAGGGATAGAGTATATTGAACTGCCAACATCCAAAATTTAAACATATATGCAAATGCTCAAAGTGCAATATAGAACAACCCCCTGTGGACTTTAGAGGCAAAATATTGTGTATAAGGTAAGGCTTTTTAAAAGGCAATAATGCTACTTTTATTAATACAAATATAATAAAGGGACACAAAAGCACTAGTATTGGGTGAGACACATATAAGAAATATACAATTAATAGCAAATGCACACTGTTCAAAAAGATTCATGTGACCAATGCCCAAACATCAAATCAACCCCAGGTACTTCCAGAGAGATACTGTGGTCAGTTTACATGAGTTTTTTTATGTATCCCTACATGTTTCGGAATTCTATCCCTCCTTCAGGGGAGACACTGGGTGATTTTTCCTTCTAAAATACAAATATGAATGGTTACCAATTATCATAATATATCTGAACAAGTTAAAGGGGTAGTTCCCCCAAAAACCTTTTTTTTAACATTTATTCAGGCTCGTTATGTCGAGGGGAATCAAGTTTTTTTTTTTTAGAAATGAAGCCGTACTTACCGTTTTACAGATGCATCGTCTCCGACGCTTCCGGGTATGGGCTCCGACTATAGGCGTGCCTATTTGATTGACAGGCTTCCGAGGTCGCATACATCGCGTCACGATTTTCTGAAAGTAGCCGAACGACGGTGCGCAGGCGCAGTATAGAGCCGCACCGTCGCTCGGCTTCTTTCGGCTACTCGTGACGCAATGTATGCGACCGTCGGAAGCCTGTCAATCAAATAGGCACGACCAGACGATCATACCCGGAAGCGACGGAGACGATGCATCTGTAAAAAGGTAAGTATTGCTTTGTTTCTAATAAAAAACCACCCGATTCCCCTTGACATAACGAGCCTCAATCAATGGTAAAAAAAGGTTTTTGGGGGAATTACCCCTTTAAGACATTTTACATTATTATAGTGCGTGTGTGTGTGTGTGTACATATAATATATATATATTCTATATATATATATATATGCTGTTTTTAATACTTACTATATTTAATACATGAACACATGATCTGGTGGATCAATCAAAAGACCCTGGAGTATAAATCCCTCACTGGATGAACAAATGGGCGCCCAAGGCGGACCACCGTGTAACCACAAGAACCACCCACAGAGAGCAAAAGGCACCAGCAATAGAGATGCTAATATCTGAAATTGAATATAGTCATGATTACTCAACTGTAATATAAATCACAAATGGGGGGGGGGGGGGGGTGTTAATTGTTGTGGCAAAACCACATTTTTTTAATAAATATAAAAAATAGACCATGACAAAGATGGACATTCCAAGCTTAAAGCGGAGTTTCGCCGAAAAACAAAATATTAAAAGTCAGCAGCTACAAATACTGCAGCTGCTAACTTTTAATACATGGACACTTACCTGTCCTGGGTGCCCTCGATGTCAGGTCCTGAAGCAGATTTGTCCCTCAGCTCTTGGGTGGAGGCACTGCCATCTTCGGTAATGTAATCAGGAAGTGAAGCCATGCGCAAGTCGTGCTGCACAATTCCACTGGTCTCTGCTGTCTTCTGGGACCTTTGTGTCTCCCAGAAGACAGCAGGGGGGGGTCAAGTAGGCGTCGGACATGGCGTAGGTCACAGAAAAAAGCAGAAGTTCAATTTTTGGGTGTAACTCCGCTTTAAGGCCATGAGTTACTACAAATTTTCAATGCATAAAAACATTTTCGTTGTAGTCCAAAACTACCCTAAAATAGATTTACCATTTAAAAGTTCTATAGACGGGTACATCCAGCTCCCAGCCGAGACCGGCTGCTGTCTTTAATTTCAGTTACCATCTCTATTGCTGGTGCGGTTTGCTCTCTGTGGGTGGTCCTTGTGGTCACATGGTGGTCCACCTCAGGTGCTGCTATTTGTATATTTGTTGTGTGTCATCCAGTACTAGGGTCCCATTTTTATATTTGTATTAAAAGTGGCGTTATTGTCTTTAAAAAAAAAAAAAACATACTTTATACACAATTTTCTGCCTTTAAAGTACACGGGGGGTTGTTCTATATTGCACTTTGTGCATTTTCGTATATAATTATGTAACTGTGTCTGCATTGTCCTGAGAAAATCTTCATTTTCTTTCATTGCAGTATAGGAGGATAACAGGTTGCTTCAAGCAACTACATTTAAAGGGGTTGTAAAGGCAGAATTTTTTTTTTTTTTTTTTTATCTTAATGCATTCTCTGTATTAAGATAAAAAAAACTTCTGCGGCCCCCTTAATACTTACCCAATACTTTCTTGGAGTGGTGTAGGAGCGGTATGTCTACCGCTCCTGCCCATTAAAATTAATGGGCACCATGGCTATACTGCTGGCAAAGAGCTGCTGCACCTGCACCTTTTAAACTCGCTTAACCTTTATAACAGCACCCAAGAGGTGTCGGAACTTTGATCTTGGTTCATAAGTTGGTGAAAAGGGAAAAAAAAAAACATTTAAAGATTCACTGGTTAATGTTCGGCTACTCTCAACAGACAGGGCTACTGATTTTAATATGCACTAAAAAAAAAGCAAACACATTTCGGGTGCCAGGAACACTCCCCCTTCATCAGGGCTTAAAGCTGTAGTAAACCGCATAAAAAAGGCACCAGGCAGTTTGTCATAATGTGCTAGTATGCATCGCACACTAGCACATTATGACACTTACCTGAGGTGCGCTGTCACTGCTGAAGGTGCTTCCATCTTCATTCCGGCTTCGTGGGCTCCACTGATATGAACGGCTGAGCCGGGGGTGACGTTACTGTTTGCGGCACATCTCTAAAGGTTACAGTACGGGGATGACCTTCCTTCAGAGCACATGCGCTAGTGACGTCACCGGCTGCATCTAAAGTAAAAATCTACTAAACGGCGCACGCTTAGAAAATATTTACTGTACCTAATAAATAAGCCTATAATGAGGTTAATCGATGGGTAAAAATCATACAAGGGTGTCTCCCATTTAAGGATGGGGAATGATGCATCATAGACAGAACAGCAGATGTAAATAGACAGGACTAGTGGGGGGGGATTGTCGGCAACTAGTTGCAGCAGTTACAAGGGTCATTCTCTACAGCATGCTGGCAAGTTACAGCCCTTTCTAGTCAAGCCATGCAAGACTTTGTATATCTTTTTTATTTTGATGTGACTGGTGCCCCCTTCTTTTCTCTTTTATATGTGTCTATCTGATTAACCCCTTTACAGCTGCCAAACACATTTTGTGTGCTGGCAGATTAGCACCCATGCCCTGCACATATATATATTGCTGGGCGGCCAAAGTTTATGTGCTGAGAGCATGCTTCTAACACAGACGGCTCTGGTCACGTGATCATTGATCCTTCTGGGCACTCATAACTGTTTTAAAGAATGGCGGGAAGACGTTAAACACTTAAGCACTGAAGCATTTACCGGTATATCTGTTAATTCGTTTTGTTTCTCTTTCAGCCCTTATCACCCAAAGAAGAGGGAAAAACACAAGGTATGTTTGTGTAGTTAATACTTCCTCTAGTGTCAACCACATAATGACTGCTGTATAACAGTTTTACAGCTACAGGGTGGCACGTGTGTGGGGCATTACATATATGTGTGTGTGTGTGTGTATATGTATATATATATAGATGTATAGATAGATAGATAGATTCTACACTTCCGCCCACAGGGGGAGTGCTTCTACTGCTGTGAATATTCACAGCAGAAGCCGATCTGCAACGGCCAGGCACTGGATGTCTGCCGCCTCCCTCCGATCGTCGGCGGAGATTTAGAACTGAGCAAAGCAGGGACTCCACATGGGTTAACTCTTTAATCACCCTAGATGTTTAACCCATTCCCAGCCAGTGTGATTAATACAGTGACGGTGCATATTTAGTACTGATCCAGATGTCACTGGTCCCCAGAAAAGTCAGTGTCTGATATCTGCAATATCACAAACAAAAAAAAATCCAGTATACTATAGTTTTTAGATGCTATAGTATTTGAGTAAACCAATCAATATACGCTTATTGAGAAACATTTTTTTTACCAATAATATGTAGCAAAATAGATATTTGCCTAAATTTAGGAAGACATTTTTTATTTTTTATTGGGTACGTTTTATAGCAGAAAGTATATATATATATATATATATATATATATATATATATATATATATATATATATATATATATATATATATATATATATATATATATATATACATACATACATTTTTTTTTTTTTTTTCCAAAATTGTCTGCATTTTTGTGTATAGTGCAAAAAAAGCACAGTGGTGAGCGAATGCTACCAAACGAGAGCTGTATTTGTGGGGGAAAATTACTGTATTAATTGGCGTATAACACTCATTTTTTTACCCTGAAAATAGTTATACGCAGGAGGCTATGGAAAGTTTTTTTTCCTGATACTTCCCTCTTAAAGTTAGGATGCATGTTATACGCCGATAAATACGGTATATAAATTCTATTTAGGTACAGCGTTGTACGACCGTGCAATTGTCGGTTAAAGTAACGCAGTGCGGTATCGCAAAAAATGGCTTTGTCATGAAGGGGCTAAATCTTCCGGAGGTCAGGTGGTTAAGATAATTATGCTAATGGTAATTAAGGTAGAGCTCCAGTCTACACTTTTTTTTTCTGTAGCTATTGCTACTTTTTCTGTAAATAACAAGCCTGTCATACTGTGTCTCCACTGTGCAGCTCGTTTTGCACAGAGTTGCCCTCTCTGTGGCCGTTTTCTGCGGTCCCTCTGTGGCAAAAGACAAAGACTAAAACTAAATAAAAAATTTGACTTCAAAATTAACACTGGTCTGTAGTGCATGTTCATACCGCAATACCATAAATATTTTAAATTTTTCACTCCAGCAGTATATAATGAGCTTGGAAATTGTAGAGAAATGTTAAAGCGGGGGTTCACCCCAAAAAAAAAAATTGACAGGCTTCCGACCGGCGCATACAGCGCGTCACGAGTTGCCGAAAGAAGCCGAACGTCGGTGCACAGGCGCTGTATAGAGCCGACTCGCAGTCCGGCTTCTTTTGGCAACTCATGACGCGGTGTATGCACCGGTCGAAGCCTGTCAATCAATTAGGAATGCCTAGTCCCGCAGATTAAATACCCGGAAGCCGCGGTAAAAATACGGTATGTACGGCAATGAAATAAAAAAAAACTGCATAATGTCATTCTCACAACTCGGCTGAATGTAATGTTAAAAAAAATTTGGGGTGAACCCCCGCTTTAACTAATGCATTACAATTTATTTACACCCATTCTATTTTAGACGATTAAAATGAGGACACTGGAGATATAGTCAACTAAAACGAAAACCATTGAAGATTACAATGGGACTAAAACTAAAATGGCATTATAGACCCAAGACTATGGCCGCTTTCACAGTGGGGCGTGGGCGGCTATTTTTTAGCAGTGCTTCACCGTCATTTTTGCGGAGGTATTCGGCCGCTAGCAGGGCGCTTTTAAGTTTTAACCCCCGCTAGCGGTTGAAAAAGGGTTAAAACCACCTGCGAAGCGCAGCGGCGGTTCGGCCGCGGTGCCCATTTATTTCAATGGGCAAGACAATGTGCACACTGCTCCTTCACCACTCCAAAGATGCTGCTTACAGGAAAAATGTTAATGTCCTGACAGCGCACCGCTACAGTGTGAAAGCCGCTCTCTCGCGGTGCTTTGCAGGCGCTATTTTTAGCATTGTAGCGCCTGCAAAGCGTCTCAGTGTGAAAGGAGTCTTTGACTAAAACCGAAATTTGCTGCTAAAGTTAACACTGGCAACAGTGAATGAGATACAACAATTGGCTGACATTCTGCTTTTACAAACCCTCCACACAAACAAATGCTTCATACAGACAATATCAAATATGTAAGATGGACATACTTGCCCGGCTAGCAAACCTTACTGATGTTACTGAACCCCCGTTTTACTCACCCCTCAAAAGTCCCACGCGCGTCCATTTGATCCTCTTCAGTTCCTAGCCTGGCCGTTGATTGGCTAGGCTGGACGGATTGATAGCAGCGCAGCCATTGGCTGGCGCTGCTGTCAATCACAGCGGATGTCGCGGGGGGGGCGGGGCCGAGTGACGGTCGGTGGCTATGTATCACGGGAGTGCGCTCACAAAAGCTTTCTACCATGCGGGCTTGCTCGCATGAAGGTAGAAAGCTTTTGCGAGGAGGAGCCGAGACAGCCGCCGAGGGACCCCGGAAGACTGATTCGGTGCCACTCTGTGCAAAACGATCTGCACAGTGGAGGTAAGTATAACGTTTGTTATTTTTAAAAAAAAAAACATTTTTTTTTGCCTTTAGTGTTCCTTTTAAAGTTTAGTATTCTTGTCTTAGTATTTTGTTGTATTCACTATTCTAACAATGATTACTTTATGTCTTTGCAGAGCAACCATTAAGTAAAATGTCTAAAATTGATACTTCTATCCCACTGTTGCCACCTGTCCTCACACCATCAGGTGAGTCCATTTTTACGATACATTTGTGAGGCTCGTCCCTTTTTTGTCAGCAATGACTTCAAAGCAGCAGCCCAATAGCTAAGCAGAAACTAGAGGTCTCCGTAGGGAAAACCTTGGAGTTAGTGCTTCTCTATCCAAAACCATTTAGTTTTGAATAGGGTGTGGAAGGGTTAGAATAGCTGGTGGGTTTTTATTACTATCTTCGCACCCGCTGAAGAGATAAGTACTGTACTTTTTTTTTTTTGTCCTGTCACCATTGTCGCTGGAACTGGAGTGATTGGAAATACGAAAACTTTACTGTTATCACAGCAGCAGGAAGTAACGGGGAAATCTTCCAATGCATATCTAGCAATAGTATATAGAGTAAGCACATCAAGATAAATCACAATACAGTGGAACCTTATGATACGAGCATAATCCGTTCCATGAGAATGCTTGTAATTCAAAGCGAGTTTCCCCATAGAGGTCAATGGAAACAAAGATAATTTGTTCCACATTGACTTCTATTGTATGCAGTACAGCATGTGGCCAGAGTTGGAGAAGGTGCCGGAGAGACTCGGAAATACTTGGACCACTGGGGAACCGAGTGGCCCTGAGTGTCACTGGTGCCCCCGCACCTCTGGCCAACTGCGGTACTGCAACACTCGCAAATAGTCAGGATTTTAAACCCAAAAGTGCAACTTCCGCTTAATCCATTCCTTGCCCCCTTGCATGCCACATTTGGCAAGTAATTTTTTTGAGGGAGAGTGGGGGGCTTCAGGAGGAGTGGTACATCCTGTCCCTATTCCGCCGACGATACGTCATATTGCCTTTTGGCGGCCCCTCCCTGTAGGCGATCGCCTGGGACACGTGACAGGTCCCAGGCAATCGCCTGTCCAATCAGCGCAGCGCCGCTCGCGCATATGCGCAGTGAGTGCCCGGCCGTAAAGCCAAAAGCTGTCACGACCGGGTGCCCACAGTAACAATGAGGACGCCGGCCGGAGAGGGGGGAGAGGAGCGGCGCTCCGGCCGGTGTCACTGCAACGTGGAGCAGGTGAGTGCATGTTTATTAAAAGTCAGCTGCTACACTTTTTTACACATTTGCCTGGAACTCCCCTTTAAAATAATAGCTTGTATTGCGAAACGCTCGTTAACCGTGTTACTCGCAATCTGAGGTATTACTGTACTGTAAAACAACCCATTTAGTTTATAATGGAAATAAAATGCAAAACATTTTTATATAGATCTGAAAACATAAATACTTTTTTTTTTTTTTTTTTTTCATTTTTAGAAGTGATCACATTCCCTCTGTTCTCAGCTACATAAGAGCTGGGGGGAGGAGAAGCACCAACACACTGAGCTGAGCAGTTTTTAATAGAAAAGCAGAGGGACTGTCAGGAACTCCAGGGATTTCACATAAAGGAAGCAATACAAAGAACAGGAGACTTTCTTATACAAGTACATGGTACAGCAGCCACATATCAGGAATATATAAAGTATTGGGGTAATAAACGCTTAAGTGACCCACAACAGTAAAATCAGTCTGTATATGAAGTAAAGCATGCTTCTTGTTCTCACTGTGGAACCTAAGGGGTTAATCCTCTAAATTGTGTAACAAGGCTTTTCTTTTCTCATCCTCCTCTTCTTCCACAGTCCCCAATCCATCTCCTGATATTACAGAGCCTTGGGGGCATGCTGCACATACTCAGTTTGGTGAGTATTGCTAGAAAGTTTATTTCTTGGTAGGGTGCATGTGATCGGTAAAGTGTCAGGGGTCATGCGGCCCCATAGGAAAGTTAGAGGAGAATGATAACTCCTGCAAGCTTTTACCAGACAATGATAGAAGTCACAAGACTGCTATATACTGCTGATGAGAAACTGTATTTAGAAGTTTATATTTACTAAAATAATTGCATTTTTGTGTACTGTGGGAGACCAGATAGTGAATGCAGAAAAGGTGATAACTTGGTAAAAAGGGGTTTCCACCCGCCAAGGAAATGTTGCCATTTTTTTTTTCCTCGCCCTCTTTGGTGTTAGTAATTCATGCTATTTGTTCACATACACAATGATTATGCTTAGATTTTGGATCCAATTCATAAGGTGATATTATGTAATTAGGAAATGTATTTACATTTGTGATATTTGGTAACTATTATTTGCTATTTATCCATATCTATTTTTCTAAAGAATTTTTGCTGCCATATCTTGTCCTATTTGTTGTACTTTATTGCTACATATAGGGGTTGGTTTCCTAAAACTGGAAAGTGCAAAATCTGGTGCAGCTGTGCACAGGAACCAATTGGCTTTCAGTTTTTTTGTGAAGCTGATTGGATTCTATGCAGAGCTGCACCAGATTTTGCACTCTCCAGTTTTAGTAAATCAGCCTCAAAGTGTCTCTTGGTCTATAACGGGGGTCTCCAAACTTGTTATACAAAGGGCCAGTTTACTGTCCTTCAGACTTTAGGGGGGCCAGACTGTGGCCATCGGGAGTAGAAAATGTACTAACATCAGTTGGAGTAAACAATGCCCCATCCTTGGTGTCAGTGAGAGGAATTGTCCCCCATCATTTCTGCAATTGAAAGAAATGGTGTCTTTGGTAGGAATCATGCCCCATTGATGGTGTCTTTGGTAGGAATCATGCCCCATTGATGGTGTCTTTGGTAGGAATCGTGCCCCATTGATGGTGTCTTTGGTAGGAATCATGCCCCATTGATGGTGTCTTTGGTAGGAATCATGCCCCATTGATGGTGTCTTTGGTAGGAATCATGCCCCATTGATGGTGTCTTTGGTAGGAATCATGCCCCATCGATGGTGTCTTTGGTAGGAATCATGCCCCATCGATGGTGTCTTTGGTAGGAATCATGCCCCATCGATGGTGTCTTTGGTAGGAATCATGCCCCATCGATGGTGTCTTTGGTAGGAATCATGCCCCATCGATGGTGTCTTTGGTAGGAATCATGCCCCATCGATGGTGTCTTTGGTAGGAATCATGCCCCATCGATGGTGTCTTTGGTAGGAATCATGCCCCATCGATGGTGTCTTTGGTAGGAATCATGCCCCATCGATGGTGTCTTTGGTAGGAATCATGCCCCATCGATGGTGTCTTTGGTAGGAATCATGCCCCATCGATGGTGTCTTTGGTAGGAATCATGCCCCATCGATGGTGTCTTTGGTAGGAATCATGCCCCATCGATGGTGTCTTTGGTAGGAATCATGCCCCATCGATGGTGTCTTTGGTAGGAATCATGCCCCATCGATGGTGTCTTTGGTAGGAATCATGCCCCATCGATGGTGTCTTTGGTAGGAATCATGCCCCATCGATGGTGTCTTTGGTAGGCATCATGCCCCATCGATGGTGTCTTTGGTAGGCATCATGCCCCATCGATGGTGTCTTTGGTAGGCATCATGCCCCATCGATGGTGTCTTTGGTAGGCATCATGCCCCATCGATGGTGTCTTTGGTAGGCATCATGCCCCATCGATGGTGTCTTTGGTAGGCATCATGCCCCATCGATGGTGTCTTGGGGCCCTATTGTTAATGTCATTAGGAGAAATTGTGCTCTATCTTTGGTGTAATTCATAGGAATGGTCCACCGCCATTGATCTCATTGGGCCCCATTGTGGTCAGTGAGGGAAATGGTGCCCCAGGGGCCGGATGAAAGCAAGCAAAGGGCCACATCTGGCCCCCGGTCCACAGTTTGGAGACCTGTGGTCTATAAGATGGAACCTAATGAGATCAAAGCACTCAAATTGTGCTTTAAAATGGATTAAAGAGGAAGTAAACCTTCTTTAAAAAAAACACCCTGCAAGACAGACATAATGAGCTAGTATGAATAGCATACTAGCTCTTTATGGCTTACATGAGATCAAAGCCCCCGCAGCAGTACTAGTTCCCCACCTCCATCGCCACCATCTTTCACGGAGTGACTTCTGGGTATCGCGGCTCCGGCACTGTGATTGGCTGGAGCCGCGAAGACGTCACTCCTGCGCAAGCGTACGGAAGCTGACAGTCACGGCACATCCTCCTTTAGAAACGGCACAATGTCGCATGTGCCGTAGACATGGGCGCAAGTCTCTAGTGTAAATATCTCCTAAACAGTGTAAGTTAAGGAGATATTTCTTGCACTTACAGCTAAGCATTCATCTAGGCTTACCTGTAGAGATAAGTGGTCTGTAAGGGTTTACAACCACTTTAATACTGTTCAGGTGTCAGAACCTTAAAGGGTCACTAAAGGAATTTTTATTTTTATTTTTGCTAAATAGCTTCCTTTACCTTACTGCAGTCCTGGTTTCATGTCCTCATTGTTCGTTTTTGCTTTGAAGTTGCTGTAATCATTCTCTCTGATCTCCACACTTCCTGCTTGTCTGTTTCCTTATGAAAAAACTCATGGGAGCTTTTCACTGTGGTCCCTGATCAAAGAGGCGTGATTACTGTGTGGTGTGCCTAAAACTCATTCATTCATTTTAAAAACAAACGCTGCCCTTTTGTTCTGTGTGTCTCTTTACTTCACAGAAACATGAAACTAGTTTAAAAACAAAACTAGAACTCTAGGCACATTATATGATTGATTTTTATCTGTTTTTAATCATTTTTAAAAGGAATCGGTTAACTATTATGTCTCTATACCCTGTAAACAGTCATTTCAGCAAAAACATTTTTTTCCTTTACAACTCCTTTTAAAATGACACTAAGTGATGCATACTGCACATCACATAGTCCAACTTGGCAGGAACAGATGGCTACATTTCTACATACAGTGGGACAATGGGAATGTAGCCACCCTCTAACAGGAAGTCAGATCACAGCAGCAAAAAAGTAATTAGGAGGAGAGAGCAATAGGAGGGACATTAAAGCAGAGTTCCGCCTAAAAGCCAGCAGCTACAAATACTGATGCTGCTGACCTTTAATATTGGGACACTTACCTGTCCTGGGCGCCCGCAAAGTCCTCACCCGATGCTCATCTGTCCCTCGTCACCCAAGTGCAAGCGCCGACATCTTCACTAAGGGAATCCGTGAAGTGAAGCCTTGCAGCTTCACAGCCTGGTTCCCTACTGTGCATGCGCAATCTCACTGGTCTCTGCTGTCTTCTGGGACACGTGTGTCTCCCAGAAGATAGCGGGGGTGGGGGCCGACATGACTTAGATCGCCACGAAATCTGCGGCGGTCTATCACTGGAAGTGGGAGCAAATACCTGTATTATATAGGTATCTGCTCCCCCCTGAAAGGTGCCAAATGTGACACCGGAGGGGGGAGAAACATGAAAAGCAGAAGTTCCATTTTTGGGTGGAACTCCGTTTTAAAGTACAGCTCAAAGCAAAGCTTCTTTTCCTTTTTTTGCATTTCGAATAACTTTATGGAAGGGTTAAAACCCCCGTCATTTGTATTTTTGCCACCTGTGTCCCAGTAGGGTAGATTTCCCCCCTCCCATGGCCAAAATAAGAATCCCTAGTTGTCACCAGAACTTGCGTCCCCATTGGACGATTTCCCCTCTATTACTGTTCTGGGGACTTTCAGTGATAATGGTAAATGTAACAAATGGAGAGGGTAAATCTCACTACCCGAGGCACAGATCATAATTGTCAGATGTTATCCTTCTCCACTCTATACAAATTTAAAAAGGAAAAAAAAAAGTTTTGCCTTTAATTCTATTAGAGGTTAGAGGAATTCCAGATATGGATATTTTATACCAGGTTACATTGGTTCTACTTGGATCAATGTAGCTCTGCATATGCTGATGCCCGTGGAAGCTGGAAATCACTTGCATGTCACCCCTCTGCCCCTCCACCTTTTTCCAGTCATAGAACGCTTTGCAGTCATTCAGTTAAGAGAGAAGTATCATTTTCACAATCATATTCACCTAGATGGATGCTGCATCTGTCCCCTGCCGGATCTACGCTGAGAACCGATTGGTTGTACACCGCCGGGCTCCCTGAGCACAGAGCTGCTGTCTCCAGCTCTATGTTCTGCTTTGGCTGTATTACTTTAATCCAATTCATGTACTAAATAGCGCCTGTACTGAAAGCCAACCTCCTGTGCTCAGAATGTAGCAGGGCCTGTGGAGATCACTGAAGTAGCTGTGTCTATACCAGGGATGTGTAATTAGCGGACCCCCAGCTGTTGCAAAACTACAAGTTCCATCATGCCTCTGCCTCTGGGTGTCATGCTTGTGGCTGTCAGTCTTGCTATGCCTCATGTGACTTGAAGTTCTGCAACAGCTAAAGATCCGCTAATTGCATATCCCTGATCTATACAGTGATTTCCAGCTTCCTGGGGCATCGGACAGGTATGGTAAATAACGTAAATATTTCTCTAAACTTACTACTACAAGGTTGGAAGTACACAATTGTTTACAATACTCTCATTGAAAACGTATGAGGTGACAGATGTGGACAGAACATGAGTGGCTCCACCCACCTAAAACGAGAAACTCCTCATCCACAGTCACCTAGGTTGGTTAGGATTTCCTCAGGCCTTCCTGTTAGTTCCAGGGGCCTCCCTGCATCTGCTTCTCCATAATTCCAGGACAGTGGACTTGGAGGGGGTCGCATGTCAAAGCCCTGGTTCACACTGGGCTGCGGGAGTGAAATCGCACGATTTCACTCCCGCTGGCAGTCCCGATTTCGGACGCGATTTAGGAGACATCTGCACAATGTAAATCGCGTCCTGAAATCGCAAAAAGTAGTACAGAAACTACTTTTTGAAATCGGTGCAGCGCCGCAGATGCGGCGTCGCACCGATTAGTTTGGTGTCATTGCCGGCAAATGCCGCCGATTTGAGATGCGATTTAACATGTGAAATCGCATCTCAAATCGAACTAAATCGTACCCAGTGTGAACCTGGGCTTAAGGTTTTCTAGGCTACTTTTATAAATATCTTACATGTGGGACCTTCCCTCTCCAATACCTTGGTTTTCCCCAAGGTTCCCTTTCCTTCACACAGGAGAAGCAGCGATCTTTGTGGGCACTGAGGCTTTAGAGGAGCCCTCCGTTACTCACATTTGTGCATGTGTGGGGCTACTGGGATCTGCAGTACTTTCTGTACTTGCATTTGGGCAATAACCCACCCCTAGGCTAGAATAGAGTCATTGGAATGCATGGAAAACACTGTGCATGCATTTTTAATGCACACAACTGTACAGAACTGTGTCTTCTGTCAACTGGCCCTAAAAAGGTTGGATCCTGCAACATTTAATTGACAGGCTCCTGGGCTTAACCTCTGTGCAAAGGATACATAGACAAACCTGTGTTTAATGATTACTCATTAATGCCTACAGGTGTTGGCCTTCTAAATGCTCTGCTATGGTTGCCACTCCTTACAAAGGTGTCGGCAACTTTCATTTATTACTAGATTTCTACTTTATATGAGCTGGGAGGCTTTGTCTGACTGCATGGCTTAGTGACTGTTCAGAGCATCTCTTTTATACACGAATGGACCAGGACAATTATTTTTAGGATGTTTAGCCTTCATGAAATCCCACTAGACGTTTATCCCAGACTGGTTACAATAGAGCTGAGGTTTTGAATGCCTAAGCTTCCGTATTGGTGATTTCTCCCCTATTTTCAAACCCATCCTAAGAGAAGAAACAAAGCCATAGTATTTTATCTTAAAGGGTCACTAAAGGATTTTTTTTAGCTAAATAGCTTCCTTTACTGCAGTCCTAGTTTCATGTCCTCATTGTTTGCTTTGATGTTGCTGTGATCCCTCTCTGTTCTGGACACTTCCTGGTTGTCTGTTTCCTGATCACCACGGTCCTGGGAGCTTTCTCACTGTGGTCACTAATCAAGGAGGTGTGATTAAAACCCCTCAGCACCAATCCAGTTTCGTTTTACAAACCATCACTGCCCTTTATTGGCTCTCTGGCTCTGTACATCAGAGAGACAGGAAGCAACAGCAAAAACAAAACTAAACTTCAGGTACATTATATAATTGATTTTTATCTATTTTTAATCATTTTTAAAAGGAATCATTTAACTATTATGTCTCTATACCCTGTAAACAGTCATTTCAGCAAAAAATAATGTTCCTTTACAACTCCTTTTTAAAGTGGAGTTCCACCCAAAAATGAAAATGGATGTTCCGCTCATCTGGATTCTCCAGCGCAGTCAAAACCACACCTGATCCTTTTTTACTAACAGCAGAGGGTAGTGTGTTGCAACACCGGTTCATTCCCTTAGTGCCCTTAGGGCCAGTTCACACCAGACGCAGTTCTGTACGCATTTTTTCTGCACTAAAAATGCATGCACAGTGTTTTCCATGTATTCCAATGGCCTTAGTTGGCTCTAGTTCACACCATGCAGTCAGTTTTTAGTTTAGTTTTTACTTTTTATTTGTTTTCAAGTTTTGTATATAGTGGAGACGGTGTAGAACAGCCTGATGAAGAGGTCCTGCGTGGCCTCGAAACGTTGCAATCCTTGTGATGTTTTCATTACATTAAAACTTTTGGACGTCTTATACCAGGGGTAGGCAACCTTGGCCCTCCAGCTGTGGTGAAACTACAAATCCCATCATGCCTATGCCTCTAGGAGTCATGCCTGTGATTGTCGGGGTCTTGCAATGTCTCATGGGACTTGTAGTTTCAAAACAGCTGGAGAGCCGAGGTTGCCTACCCCTGTCTTATACGATCTGTGGTGTGCTGGCTAATATGTTCATATGGTATAGAACACCTGTCACATTGCTGTCTGTGCCCCGTTGGGAAGATTCACCCTCTCTGTTTTTACTGTTTATCATTGAAAGTAAAAGAAAATCCCATATCTTGGGTTGTCCCCAGAAAAGTAATAGAGGGGACAAATCTTCCAATGGGGGTGCTGATTCTGGTGACACAGGGGACCCCAAGTTCCCTTAGCCTTGTTTTTTGGAGCAGAATTGCATGTTTTTCAGCTAAATAGTGAGGAGTGCTGCTGCAAAGTGGGAGGAGAGGTGCTGTTTGAGTTGAAAGCGGTCAAAAAAGGCTTGTTGAGCTGTTCAGGCGTTTCCAATAAAGTCCATGGGGACGAAACGCAAAATTCTGCCTGAAAAGCTCATGTACTTTTTTGGGGCGACGGGTTTTGCCAAAGGCAAATGTGAACCAGAGGCCATTGAATGGGATTTTGCTTTAAGCGTTTTCAAGCTTCGAACTGCAAGCTATAAAACACTCAAGTGTCAATGGAGCCTTAAGGCCCGTACACGTGATTGGATTTTCCGACAGATGTGTGGTGGAAGGGTTTTGCTGGATAATTTTATGCTCCATCGGGCAATTGTTGGATTTTCCGACGACAAATGTTGGACAGCATGCTTTAAAATTTTCCAACAGCAAATGTGTGTTGTCGGATTATACAATCGCGTGTACACAAGTCCATCATGAAAAAAATCCAAAGTACAAACACGCATGCTCTGAAGCAATGTTAACCATAGCACAACATTGGCAGAAATTGCCCAAAGGGTGGCGCTAAAGAGCTGAAAACCCACATCGTTTCGTATTTGTTGGCTGACGAAGTGTTTCCGTCTGTATGCAGAACAAGTTCACGGCCAACGTCCTTCAGACAAAATTCCACAGATTTGTCTGTTGGAAGTCTGATTGTGTGTACGAGGCTTTAGGCTCCATTCACATCAGAGCGTATAGATTTGTCTTTTTTTGGCAGCTTTTTGAAAGCGTTTTAGAAGTATATTACAAGTGTTTTACAGCTTCAGGCGTTTTGTTTAGCCAATAGAAAGCGCTAGGGAGAGGAAATTAGGGGTGGAGAGCTGCTATTTGAGCGTTTTTCTACTCAAGTCAGGCGTGTCTATTAAAGTCTGAGGCCAAAGAAGCTTGTAATCTGCCAAAAAGAAGCTCATGTACCTTTTTTGAGCTTCAGGCGACAGAACGCTCATATGTGAACAGGGGGCCATTGAAATGAATTGCATTTTGCTTGTTGGGTATTTTGGAGCTTCAGAGCTGAGCGTTTTATAAGCTGACAATTTCTCAGGTGTGATTGGGCCTTAGGGCTACATTTACGCTTGAGCTGCGCGTTTTTCAGGCATGTTTTTAAGCGTTTTTTTTTTTTTTTTTTAGGCATATGAGTTTTATTTATTTTTTTAGGCGTATTTGAGTTTTATTTTAATTTTTTGGCAGATTTTTAAATATAGGTGTCAATTTTGCCTGAAAAGTAGCTTATGTACTTAAACCACAGGCATTTTGTTAGACGACAAATTTCTCAAATGTAAACGAGGGGTCCGTGAAATGGATTGGATTTTGCTTGTTGACTTAATTTGCAAGGATCCCCCCCCCCCCCCCGCACACAGTCTTTCACTGGGAAGATCAGTGCACTGCCATTTCTCCCCCAGCTTTTATACAGCTGAGAACAGAGGTTATGTGATCACTTATAAAAGTAGGGGGGGAAGTATTTGTTTTTTATATCTATACACAAATGTTATGTATTTAATTATTTTTTTAACTGGAATGGGTTGTTTTACAAGTTAAGGGTTTACATATTCTTTAAATCTGCCAAGCTGCATTTTAAATTTGTTAAAAAAAAACTTAATTGCATTTAAACATGAAGCAAAACTACTTTACAAGAGTGGAAAAAATCAAAAGCAATTGGGAAAGTACGTCAAAGTACATCTCTAGGCATCTTTGGCTACAAGTGAAAAAGGGCTGGACTGTCAGTTTTTTGCTTTGCGTCTCTGCTGGGAACATTCACATTCTTTGTGTCCCCTAAAGAAAAAGGCGGTGTGTGTTTGGGGGGGGGGGGGGGGGGGGGGTTGCGTGTGTGTGTGTGTGTGTGTGTGTTAAGGGGGGGGGTGTGTGTGGTTGGGGGGGGGTGTGGTGTGTGTGTGTGGTTGGGGGGGGGGGGGTGTGTGGTTGGGGGGGGGGGGGGGGGGGGGGTGGTTGGGGGTGGTGTGTGTGGTTGGGGGGGGGGGGGGGGTGTGGTTGGGGGTGGTGTGTGTGGTTGGGGGTGGTGTGTGTGGTTGGAGGTGGGGTGTGTGTGTGGTTGGTGGGGTGTGTGTGTGGTTGGGGGGGGGGGTGTTAAGGGGGAGGGTGTGTGTGTTTTTGGGGGGGGGTCCATCATTTTAGACTTGTTCCCAGCAGAAGAGGCACTAATAGGGACGCCTGTTGTGGGAATGTTTTTGGTTTGGCACAGCCTGGTTAGACATAATACTGCTGTATTGCTTTGTTCATCGATGTTCAGGCCTTGAGTACCGATCCAGTAGATGGTATTGGATTTTCTGAGTGGGTTCTTTACCCCGTTTTTTAATTATTTTGGATATTTTAACTGAATTATAATAAAGTGTGCATTTTTATATAAACGGTGGTCTCATGATGTGCCTATAAAGTCTGAATTTATAGGTCCTCACTTGGACCTTCTTCTACTTTTTGGTCTTTAGAGGTAAATTCTTCTCAGTTGGGGAGATTTTTCTCTGATCTTCTCTTGCATCTCTAGTAAAGGGAAATTTCCTCAATGGTACGAAGGTAGTACAAATTACCTTCAAGAAGTCAATCTCTTCCTTGCTCTGTCCAAGACTAGAGCTTTGGCAGTAAATACACTATAAAAAAAGAAAAGTTTTTTTTTTTTTTGTGTGGCCAGCTTGGTGGGGACGTTTCAGACTTGCCTATTGATTTCTTTTTCTTTGTGGCCTCTAGAGCGAAAACCTCCTCTGGTGCCTGGAATTGGGGCAGTAGAGGGAGATGCCGTCATCGTTCCAGAAAGCGCTGATTTGACAAAACTCGCAATTCCTCCACCTGCTCTTCCTGCTGCTGTCCATCAGCCACCACCTCTACCACACCGACCTCCACCTCCACCTTCTAGTTACATCACTGGTATGTCTACAACCAGCTCCTACATGTCTGGCGAAGGTTATCAGAGTCTCCAGTCTATGATGAAGACGGAAGGACCAACTTATGGAGCTTTGCCCCCTGCCTACGTCCCGCCAGCTCATCTACCATATCACCCCCATTTTCCACCTAATCCTCCACCATCTGTACCTCCACCCCCTTCTACATTCCCACCTCCCAACATCCCTCCTCCAGCTCCAGGATACCCACCTCCACCCGCTTACAACCCCAACTTCCCCCCACCTAGACTTCCCCCAACTCATACTGTTCCAAATCACCCACCGCCAGGGATTGGTTTACCACCAACAAGCTATCCACCTCCTGCTGTGCCACCAGGAGGCCAGCCTCCAGGACCTCCACCACCAGGGATTCCACCACCAGGGATGCCACCAGTTGCAGGACTAGGCCGGGCAGCCTGGATGAGATAGCATGGAGCTTGAACTCTAAGAGGAAGTATTGTTCTAAGCAGTTTAAAAGCCTAAATAAATGCAGACATGCTTGTTTTATAATATTTAGATCGTTTTAAATTGCACAGCCCAAAACAAGTACATTGGCTTCCCTTAGAAGGCAGCTTTACTGAGTGCTGATCATTGGGTTGGGGTTGGTCATTGTAGTGTTTACAGAACCATTGCCCTCCCTGTCAGTTGGTGACTGCTTTATGTATGCTGTCTAGAAAACATTTCAACTGTGCGCTCAGAAATCCATTTCTCTTAGGTGGCCTGGTTCTCGCCCCAAGGTCCTGTATCGGTGACATCAGAGTGAATTGACAAGTGCATTTTACCTGCAACTTTTTCTGACATGCATTTGACCTGCTTCAAGCGAGTTTTGCGTTCCCATAGACTTAGGATGCAAAACCAGTTCAACACAAACAAAATCCAGTCAGGACATGCCAATCGCGGTCAGCAGCAATAGAAAGCATGTGGCTAGAGGTGTCCTAAACTTGTATATTGCTTAGGAGCCCCAAAGTTCAGTTCACAAGGTGTTGTGGCAAGAACCTGCACTTGCCTAATGGCCCAAAGTGATAGTTTGCAGCCTGTAGGGCTAAAAGGGGGCAGGACTTGGGCTGTCAATCACAAATACTGGTGGAAATGTATCTAATAAGAATATTTGTTTAGGTTCTGAGGCTTGCAGAGTGTTAGGCCCCTTTCACACGGGCGGACCATATGCCTGCTTTTTCATTCATCCGTGTACAAATGAAAAAGGGACATACATTGGTCCCTATGAGATTGCGGGTGTCAGTGGATGAATATCTGCTGACACCCGATCTCACTCACTTCTGCATTCTTCCGATTTTGCAGACGGAGCAAAACCCTATTTTTCCTTCCGTCATCGGATCGGGTGAACACGGACAGGCGGTCTGTGTTCATCCCATCCCCCCATAGGGGAGATCGGAGAAAAGTCATCCACCAGCTCAGCGGGGATCAACTAAGCGATCCCCGCTGAGGAAGCGTAGGGTCACGTGAAAGGGGCCTTATACAGTGTCCCCCAAGTGCCTGCTTTTCCATCACTGCTGCCCATTTTGTTTTTTAGTGACTGAATGTTCGCTTTAAAGGCTAGCTTCACCCAAAACTTTGGTACTTTATAGATCCCAGTGGGATACATGCTTGAGGGACATTAAATGGAGATATTTTTACATATTCCATTGCACCGATTTAGTAAAATCTTGGGGATCCTAATATAAGACTGTAGCCTCTTTTGATGCTTCAGTATATGTGTGCGGTTTGGCTCACTGAGCTTAGAGAGGGCAATGCCTGAATTGTGGAGCACATTGATTCTACCAGGCTCAGATTTAGGGCTGCTCGCCAAATGAGGATGCCAGCAGTCACTGACCATTCAGCTAGTACAGAGTGAATGAGAGAATAAAAGGCAGACAACAGCCTGGAGGTTAAATGCACAATGCTTGTACATGTTTGACTTAAAGCGGAACTAAACCCTCCTACCCTTTTCAGCCAGGAAGCTGCCATCATAGCCTATGTTTAATCTGCAGCTGCACGTGTGATCAGTTATGACTTCAGCCATTTGATGGTTTGGCTGGGAACTGTAAAAGTTGCCAATCCTGACATGCTGGGAATGGAACTTTTTTTTTTTTAACTGATGGGTTTAGTTCCGCTTTGTTCCATTTAGTCCTCGTCTAAACTGTTCCTAGAGAGGTGTTGGGCTGTCTCCCGCAAGGTACCCTTGCAGTCCATATAAGCCCCTGTTCCTAGGTACCCTGATTAGCTCTCAGTGGAGTAGTAGCCAAAACTTTTGTTTGGTAAATGCATCAAAATGTATTTTTGGTAAGATCTTTTTTTTTCTCCTTTAAAGGAGAAATTTCCTCCTTGCCTCTTCCAGTGACAGTGATCACATACAGCAATCCATGGAAAAGGGTTAGTTCTCTTTTATGTTTTTAGTGCTGTGTCCCAATTGGGCAGTAAGTGAGGTAAAATCTCCAAGACCAAAACATTTCCAGAGTAATCTAGCACACTGTAACGTCCAGCACTTGTAAAAATGTTATTCCACAGCAAACGTCAAGAAGCCCCTCCTGCGACCCCACATTTATGCGTTTCACTCACCACTTGGGGTAATTGTAGAGCAGTAATGGCGAACCTTGGCACCCTAGATGTTTTGGAACTATATTTCGCATGATGCTGCACTACACTGCAGCATGCATGAGCATCATGGGAAATGTAGTTCCAAAACATCTGGGGTGCCAAGGTTCACCATCACTGTTGTAGAGGATGATTGAGTCAAGTGGTGGGTGAAATGCGTCAGTGCTATAACTGTCTTGAATAAATGTTTTACAAGTGTTGGCCATTTTTTCTTTGGATGTGTTGACGTTTCCAGGTAAGGACCAGCTCCTGCCTGGCATCTGCACCAGGCCAGCCATGAGAATGATCCATGATTTGACTTAAAGCGGTAGTAAACACCCACTTGGTCATTTTTACCTACAGGTAAGGCTATAATGAGGCTTGCCTGTAGGTAAAAGTAATATCTGCTAAATGTGCACCGTGTTCACCATGGATGCAGACAGTTACCTCACCAGCGCACTCGCCCTGAAGGTCCGGCATACCTTGCCAGACTTTCAGAGCTTTGTGCCTAAACGGAGGGCTCCACTTAATTGCAGCTCGGGCCAATCGCATAGCCGAGGCACGCGAATCCAGGAAGGAAGACCGTTGGGGGAGATATCAGCCCTCTGAGTGTTGACAGTAGAGTGCTGGAGTCCTTCGTTCCAAGGTGGGTATTTCATGTGTGCGATGCATACTAGCACATTATGCCATTGCCTTGAAAGTGTTTTTTTTTTTTTACACACGCCACAGCCCTGTTTTACAACAGCTTGAACACTGAACTAAATCCTCCTATCCTTTGCAGCTAAGGAACCCGTCATCTTAGCATCTGTTTGATCTGCAGTTGTTATGATGCTGCACACCAGCCATTTAATGGCCTGACCATTTGGGAGCACAAGCAACTGTCATGATCATCATTCACAGCATGCCTTGAATGTAACTGTTTTGGGATAGTGTTAAATTGCTGGTTTTAGTTCCACTTTAAAAGCAACAGGAGAACTTTCCCACTTCATAAATAAAACCAGAAACTGACTTTAATTGCCAAGTTGTGGTTAAGATGTTTAATGTTTCATATTGTTACTACATGCCTGGATGGAAAGATTACGCTATATACTATCAATTGCATTGACTCTGTGCAGTAAATCTGCGGTTTTCCTTTCCATACAATAAAATCTTGGCTCGATTTCTGCGAAAACCTTTAAAAGTGCCATATTGGCCGATATTCGTTCTGTTCATGTTGGCTTTTCCCAAATGTTCATCTGTCAAAGCTAAAGACGGGAATGCTTTCTTTGCGTTTTTTTGACTCTTGTTTTGTATTCTTGTGTTTTCTTCTTTTCCATTGACAGATTTTGAAGCTTTTACAAATGTTTGTAAATATTTTTTTAATGTAAAAAGAAAGTCTAAAATGTAACAGCCCAGTAAAGCGAAGCTGTCCATGACACCGAGGTGAATAAAAAACACTGAAGTAAAGGCTGGTCTCTTTATTGAGTTATGTGCACCACACAGGGTACAAACTTCACCCCAAATGTTCGCAAATGTCCTGCTGTTTTCTTTTGATGCTCCTGGTGGGCAGCTTTCCTCTCCTAGTTCAGTGGTTCTTAACCTTCTAGTGCCGTGACCCCTTGAGATAACATTTCCTAAGTTGTGGGGACCCCTGACAGTAAAATTATTTTCATAGCATGGGTTGTCAGCACCCAGGGCAAGACAACTAATTTGTGCCCCTGACCCACAGACTTTTAGCGCTCCCTGAGTCCTTTTAATGTTATCTATAATCGCAGGTAGTGTCACTCACTGTCTCCAACTTTGTGGTGTCTCGTACCAGTGACACCTTTGCTGGTCAGGAGATGGGGTCTCCTCCAGCCCCTCCCACTTCACATTCCTCACCAGTCAGCTGACCTCTAGTCTTTGCCCTCCAGCCATGAAGTAAACTGAATAAGCACCTGCGAAGAGATTGAGTGGGCGGCCGTGTGTTCCAGGAGCAGCCCAGATGGGTGGCCACATGTTCCAGGGATAGCCCTGCTGGGTAGCTGCAAAAAGGCTGGGAGAGTGATGCAGGCTTCAGGAACAGCCCAGGATTCGGTGACCCTTGTCAAATCATCATTTGACCCCTGAGGGGGTCCCAACCCCCAGGTTCAGAACCACTGTTCTAGGTAAAAGATTAAAGTGTAAGTTCATCTTTACAGAAAATCTGTAAGGTGAACCTACACTGGACCCCCTTCCCATCGCACCTGGTCACGCTAACCTGAATACCAGTGATCACCGGTCTCACAGATCAGATAGCCGCTTCACCAATCCGGGGATTTAAAATCCCGCGGCTTTCTTCGCCTGTGGTGACAGAACAGGCTATACTATTAGAATGCTCCTATAGGTACCATCTTATGAGGTATGTTTAGCTGATTAAGCTGTGGGAATTTATAAGCCCTGGACTGGTGAGGCGGCTATATCGAGGTCTCCTAGTGGGTGGTTGCTGAGCTCCGGTCCGTGAGGGAGGGATGAGAAGGGGGTCCAGTGTAAGTTCACCTTACAGATTTTTTCTGTAAGGCCGGATTCACACTTGTGCGGTGCGAATTTCAGCTCTCTTATCTTCAGAGAGATAAGAGAAGTGTTCAGCAGATCCATTGCGTTTTAGCTGCAAATTTGGAGACCTGGGGGGCGGGGGGGGGAGTGTATTGAGCTGAATGAGACTAATCCTGAAGAGAAATGAACACATCTGCGAATCAGCTGCGTGCCCATAGAAGATAATGGGCCTGAATTCGCACCTGAGCCGCACCGCAAGGCCTAAAATACGCGCGCGTTTTTTCGACAATGCGCAGTCTCATTGAAAACAATGTATTTAGAAATGTTCTGCGTATTGGATGCGGTTTAAGCCGCACTTAATTCGCAAAGGTGTGAACCCGGCCTAAAGGTCAACTTACAAAAGTTGCAGCTCCCCTATGTACCAATATAGCATTAAAGTGTAAGTCCACCCTAACACTAAAATCCCTGCATCTACAGCTATCCACGATCTAACACTAACCTATCTAGCACTGTACAGAAGAAATCATTATACATCCCTTTTCCGAAGCCGATCGAACCCAATCTCCAGCAGGAAAAGCTCTGCAGAGGACACGGCCGACTGCGGCTGTGAAATGAATGAGGAGTGACATCAGCCATAGCGTTACTATGGGGGTTTTGTTCGGTGTGTCCTCTGCAGTTGCCTCCACAGCGAAGCTGACAGCTCATCGTGGGACCACCTGCAGAAAAGGTATGTATACTGATCTCTCTGTTTTTTTTTTACCGGGGTAGATGGGTTAGTGTTAAATGGTCAGTGTCTTTAGATGCAGGGATTTTACTGTTAGGGTGGACTTCTAATTTAATGTACTACTTTTCCAGGAATAAAACTGCTTTCTATTTATTCTACACACGCTTATCTCACTGTTTTCAAGGATGTTTAAAAACACTTCTTCATTACTTCTGCCCTACTTCCTGGACAGACTATAGGTCAAGACACAGGAATGAGTAGACCTCATTGGCGCACACCCTGCATCATCCACCTACTTCCAGGTGCATGTTTTTTTTAATGAAATGAAATCCAATCAATTAATGATCACTGTTCTCTACTAAATACAAAGCGATCGTTTACCCACCCCACCCACACATTCCTCAAACTTTATTCTTGCATAGATCATTAATTTGGCATTTTGAAGTGTGCAGGAGAAGAAAGATCAGATAACAGCCTATGTGGATAGAGTTGTAGTATTGAATGCCGGAGAAGTGTATCCTGGGTTCTGTAAAGTTTAATCTCCTTAAGATCTACCATCAGCTATATCAGTCATGGTGACCACGTGTCCCGGATTTCCCGGGACAGTCCCGCTGTCATGGACCATGAGATATTAAAGTGTTTCTACCTGAAATCCTAATTCATGTATTGCAGAAGATGAGACATTGTGGAGTACATATTGCAAGAGATACTGGAAGTGGCTTAATTTGTCCTGACTAGGTCACTAGGACAATGACCCTTCAATGCTTGGCTCCGACTAGTGAAATAAGTGGAGTCGGGCTTGTGAGAGACATTTTATTGTCCAGTGTGTAGAGGTGTTAATTGTTGTTCTGATTGCTTCATTGTAGTAATTACCCCCTGGGGGCTTCTGTCTCAACACACATATTCAGGCTATTCAAGCTTTGGGACCAATCTCTGCTGAGACATTTTGAAGTCCTCATTTGCATGTAAGAGGATCTGAGTGAAACCACAAATGTACTTTACAATTGACCAATAGAAAAGCGGTTGTTGGGGGCGGGATGTTCCAAATCCTGTATAAAAGTGTGCTGTGTACTTTTAATAAAGTGTGTCCTGTTTACATCCAGCATTAAGCCTTGGCTCATGTGTGGATTATTCGTTGATTCCAGGAATATTCCTACTCATGGAATATTGGGTGATTTCTTTTATGGGAGAAGAAGGGAATGGATGACGGAGATATGTTCGACTACCGTCGCACCCGCATTTTGCAGGTCTATCCTGGGCACCTTCATTCCAGGACAATACAGTGTCCCGGAATGAAACTGACACAGCCACCCCCCGGCCAATCTGATGCCCCCAAAAAAGACCGTCACATCACCGCTCTACTCACTGTCAGTACTTGTCCTGGCTGGGAATGCCTGGAGGAGCACAATCCCACCCCCTGCTTGTGATTGGAGAATTCATAAATCCCGCCTCTTGTGTCAATTCACTGTGCTGTGATTCGTTACAGCACAAGCTGATTTTTGGAAAGGGAGGGTGTCCCTGAATGGTAGTTTCGAAATGTGGTCACCCTAATGTCAGTGGTTCTCAACCTTGTCCTGAAGTACCCCCCAACAGGCCATGTTTTGGGAATTTCTTTTAGATAAAATAGCTGTCAAAATTACCAAGCCGTTGACTGATTAAAAGCACCTGTGCAAGATAAAGGAAAACCTGCAAACATGGCCTGTTGGGGGTACTTGAGGACAGGGTTGAGAACCATTGAGCTATGTAGTGCAAGGACCTGCCTGATTGGATACAGTGTGATTGGCTAGATTGGTGCTTCCTCCTATTATATAAATTTGGTAAATCTAAAGGACATTGTACAATCAGATTGTATAGTATATGGCAGTGATGGCAAACCTTGGCACCCCAGATGTTTTGGAACTACATTTCCCATGATGCTCAACTACACAGCAGAGTGCATGAGCATCATGGGAAATGTAGTTCCAAAACATCTGGGGTGCCAAGGTTTGCCATCACTGGTATATGGCCACCTTTATACACCTGAAATTAACTAAGTGAAATTAAAGGTGAAACCTTTAAGCCGTGCACCCTGGATACAACAATTATAAATATAACCAATCAAATAAATCAATCTAGAGAAGCTCGTAGTATAACCAAAGGTCAAAAAAATGAAATCAATAATTACACTCAAATGTATATGAACAAACAAAACAAAAAATAATAATGCAATCAAATAGTGTTCAAATTTTCTGGAAATATTTCTGTTTGGGACTCTAAAACAAAAGTTAAAGGGGTTGTAAAGGTACAATTATTTTTCCTAAATAGCTTCCTTTACCTTGACCAGGTGCGATGGGAAGGGGGACCAGTGTAGGTTCACCTTACAGATTTTCTGTAAAGATGAACTTACACTTTAATCTTAAAGGGGTTGTAAATCCCATTTTGCTGTTAAATGTCCCTATTTCTTCTGAGAAATCCGCACTTCCTGTTCTTCTGTCTGTAACTCCACACAGTAATGCAAGGCTTCTCCCTGGTGTGGAGTGTCATGATCACCCCCTCCCTTGGACTCTCCCTGATTGGGACCGATGTCCCTGTGACAGCAGCGTGAGGAGAAAAAATAGCTGATTACTGGCTTTGTCTACATCACATGATCAGCTGTCATTGGCTGACAGCTGATCACATGGTAAGGAGTCTGTGATCCAGCTAGTCTCATAGACTCCATCATCACAGAGCGAGCCGCGTGCGCCCTGCAGGGGGTGCGCAGGCCACATGAGCACGGTAGGACGTCTATTGGCCCCCCCCTTCCGGCAAACTAGGTCCACACTTTAGCTGTCATTTGGCTCTAGCGCAGATCTGGTTAAGCACCTCAATGCTGCTTGGGCTTGCATACCGAGCCAATGGAAGCTCCCAAGTACTTCATATGTTTAAACAGGAACACACAGCAAGGGAGACTTGATCATTCAATAGTCACGAATGAGGACCAGACGTTAACCCTGCTCTCCTCCAATGGAAAGTGCCTTCAGGAAAAGATCGGCATCTGACCCCGCCCCCACAACACAGAGTAAGTGTCCAGTGCAGGATGATTGCTTTGAGATTCAGCCAATCACCATGATGTGAAGCAGCTGGTCGAATCAAAGAAGGATTTCCAGCACAGGGAGAAAACCTCCATGCATTGAGGTGTAAAACAGGGAGGGTTTACAACCCCTTTAACCTCCCTGGCGGTATGATTCTTTCAGAATTTAGGTGCTAAAAGCGGTACCATTATTTGCAAGGGAATTTGGCGTTTTATACTGTAGGCTTGTAATTCTTAGGAATAACTCACTGAAATCTATCCAAACAAGAGTCTAATAGGCATCCTGGGTATGATTTTTTTTTTTTTTCTTATTAAAAATTATAATATAATAAATAATTATAAAAAATTATAACAAATAATAATATGATTATAGTAAAAATTATTCAATAATGTAATCAAATCAAAATCACTGAAATTTGCTCAGTTGCAGAATTTTTGCTGTCATTATTTTTTTTTTTTTATGACGAATTTCCCCATAAATCGCTATCGCTAAATTCTGCAAGTGATTCTGATTTATTATCGCTGTTTTTTAGCTGCTCTAAAACAATTTTTGCCATAAAGGGACACTTTTGGTTGCTATGGGCAATCTACAGTTTGCAGGGAGAAAGAACAGTTTTTATTATATAAAATGACATGTAGTGTACAGGGCAGACCACTAGGGACATGGGGGGTGTGTATTTTTTACATACAGTACTGTAATCTATAAGATTACAGTGTACTGTATGTATAGTGTTTGTTTACTTTTTTAAATTTGGCGCCGTTCCCCCCCCTACGTCGCGACGCTCGCAGGGAAGGGAATCGGCGGAACACACAGCATCAGGCGGACATCCGCCCGCCGTGTACTGCGGGGATTCATCGCTGGATCGCAGAGAAAAGGTAAGTAAACTTTTTTCTGCATCCAGCGAGGCAAGTCCGTGTGTGGCACAGGGTTACCGATCGTAGCTTTAAAATCTCACCCCGTGCCACACACGGGAAGACCGCCAGGGAGGTTAAGGTAGCTATTAAGGCAAAGACATATTTCTTGTTTTATTTTTTCGATATAGTATATAGCTCAGGGACAGGATTCAGGAGGGCAAAAAATTAGAATGGGCGGCACACACACGTGAAAATTACTCTCACAGGGACACTGACAGCAGTGTGAGCAGCACAGGTGACGATGACACCTCACTTACACGACACATCTCTTCCTGAGTCACACTGACAGCTAGATATGTGAAATATTTTGTTTCGGAATTTCGTTTTCGTCTGAAAAATAAATTTATTTAGTCACTCCCGAAATTCGTTTTTATTTATTTTGTTTAGTTAAAAAATGCATTCGTCCAAAAATCCAAATTAATTAAGGTTGAATCTGTCATTGAAGGCTTATGATGTCTGTCGAATGCTCTAAGAAGATTCGACGGAGCAGCTAAACTGTACAACGCCGCAATCGTACATTTCCGGTCGAATGTTCCGCCTACAGGCTATAGAAGAATTCTAATGCTGTATGACACTAGTCAACAAACATTCTTGTATAGCCTATGGGCCGAGCATTTGACCGAAAATGTACGATTGCGGCATCATACAGTTTAGCTGCTTGTCGAATCTTCTTAGAACTTTCGACAGACACCATAAGACGTTTGTATGTTTTTCGCTTTTTCAACGTTCATGTCTAATGGTCTACCCCAACACTGTCTCTATAATGTCAAATCTTTCCTCTCTATGTAGAATAATCTCGGACTAATGGAGTTAAGATTAGGCACATTCGACCACAGGTTCAATAGACACAGATTGCTATACTGACGGTTGAGAGACTGTGATGTGCCCTTTGATAACGTAATTTATGGCAGAGCCACGCACCGCGTTAACGTGACCCCGGACCCCGGAATTTGTTCTGCCGGCAATTTTAGATTTTTTGTAAACTTTACTACTTTTTTAATAATTTTAAGATTTAATAATCTGAGTGGTTACGGCATCACACCATTTTGAACCTCAAAATGCTAAGTCAAAGTCCAGGAGCGCATTGCCTTTCTTTTCCTTGAAGGGCTAACACCCATCCAAGGGTTATATCGGACGGGACACTCACAGCTGTTGGGAACTGCCGGAAGTGGAGCAACATACAGTCCCAAGGATCTCTTGCCATCCCTGAGAGGGTCATTTGCAGGCTTTTATGACCTCATCTAACAGGGGGTCCAGCTATTCCGGTAAGGGTACATACTCACTTTCCTTCCTGGTGTAGTCCTGAGGAGCAGCTATCAATCTGGTGGTGGATTTTTCCTCTTTATCTTAACGTTTGATGTCATCACATCTTTTTGAATTGGACTTATTTCTGTTTATCATACATTTTTTGGACTTGGTCTACTTATTTATTTATTCATTTATTTAGCTATTTATTTTTCCACATTCCTTGGTTTGTGGTTTTGGTTTCAATTATTTACCGATTTTTTATTAAGTATGCACATTTTCATGCTGTGCTTATTATTTAGGGTGACCTTATTCCTTTTTTTAGTACAGTGAGACTGTAAACATTAAATGGCGAGGAAATAATTTACAATATATTTATTTCCAGAAGGCTTGCACTAAAAGGCAGGTCCACCATATGTGTAAATGAGTACTTGATTCCCCACAGCCATGAAAGCAGTGGGATGGGTAACCTGGAACATTTTTGGATATTATCTCTGGGACAAGGTAGTTGCCTCCAAGGCTGAAATGTCTTGAGAGGAGCTGTCGGTGGCTTGCCAAATAGTGATCCAGCCTTCTGTCTCTAGACTCTAGAGTAAGGTTCAAATCAGCAATCCATCTGTTAACGTAAGTGGATCCAGCAGCATTTGAGGCAGTAAGTAAACTTTTGAGAGTTAAGAGATCACTCCCATCAGTAGTTTCTGACTTTTAATAAAATGACACTCACCTGTCCAGGGATCCAGCACTGTCCTCACCCAAACTAGTTCTTTGCCAGTCTTCAGGTCCCTCTTGCCAGCATGTTCAGTGTGGAAAGCCAGATTCACACTGCAAATGTGTGAACCGCACTGCGCTTTGTAAATGGTCCCACAACCTTCTGGGACCTGTGAGGTGTCCCAGAAGGCTATGGGCAAAGAGACAGGGGGTGCTTAACTTCTGCTCGGATTGCCTAGTGGGTGTGGGTACCTGTCAAAACAAGGTACCCGCTCCCCAGAAAAAAAAGCGCCAAAAGTTGAAGAGGAGGTGGAAAAGCAGGACTTCCTCTTTTGGGTGAAGTTCCACTTAGGGGTAGGTTCACCTTTAGTAACATGTTGCACCTGTATTTGAGGTGTAACATTTACCATGTTATGTATTAGCCCTCCTCTCCCTCTGAGCCCTGCCTGTGACAGTGGGAAAGGGTTCTTCTTCTTGCAGTCACTGTCACATTCCAAAATCGGTGCATCTGTCATTCACAGGAATTTGTAAATGAATGAACTACAAGTCTATCTTCCACTGCGGCAGGTGACTTGTTGGCTTTTTTTATGGACTGCAAAGATGCTGTTGAGTACCCTTATAGTCCATTCACTCTTCCTGCAACTCTGAAACTGACAAGATCATACATCACTATAGGCTAAAAGCTGTGGGAAGGGAAGCCAGAAGCCTGACATTGCACTCATGATACACTGATCACAGGTGCAATGCTCTGCAGGTTCCTGAGAAAAAAACAATATGAATGCAGAGTTTTGTTACCTCCAAAAACAAGTATTTTTTTTTTTTTTAGGTGAACTTAGTCATTAACCACTTGTCCACCGCCTACCGTCAAATGACGGCGGGCGGAGGACTCCATTGTCCTGACATCACGTCATATGACGTGATGTCTTTTTAAAGCCGCGGGCGGGCGCGTGCCGCTCTGCTGGGATCCCGGTGCGAGTGCCTGGTGGCAACTATCGCCGCCGGGCACACGCGATTGCCCAGTAACTGAGCGGGGACGTGGAGCTCTGTATGTAAACACAGAGCTCCACGTCCTGTCAGGGAGAGGAGACCGATGCTGTGTCCCTTGTACATAGGGACACAATCGGTCACCCCCCCTCCCCCTACAGTTAGAACACTCATAGGACACACATTTAACCCCTTCCCCGCCCCCTTGTGGTTAACCCCTTCACTGCCAGTCACATTTATACAGTAATCAATGCATATTTATAGCATTGTTCACTGTATAAATGTAAATGGTCCCAAAAATGTCAGAAAAGTGTCCGAAGTGTCCGCCATAACGTCGCAGTCCCAATAAAAAAATCGCAGATCGCAGCCATTAATAGTAAAAAAAAAAAAAAAAAATGCCATAAACTATCCCCTATTTTGTAAACACTATGGGCCAGATTCAGTCAGATCCACTTAATATTGCGCTGCGTAATCGAAATACTCTACGCTGCCTTATTTTACCAGGCTCTACACCGAATTCTGGTAGATTTTTGCCCGTACGCTACAGCGGCGTAGTCTATTTCTCGCCGCGTAATCGAAATACGCGATTAGGGGGCATGAAGCATTTAAATTAAGCGCGTCCCCGCGGCGATCGAACTGCGCATGCTCCGTTCAGAAATTTCCCGCCGTGCATTGCGCGAAATCACGTCGTTACGTCATTCGTTGTTTGAGTAGCGTCGTTTACGAACATTCCTATTCCCGGACGACTTACGTCAAAAATAATAAAAGACGGCCATACTTAACATGGGCTGTCTAATATTAGAGCAGCAAAAAGCTGGTATAGTGTTACGCAAAAAAAAGATGACTAAAGGTGCCGTACTAGATTGCGAATGAAGATCGTAATTTCGGGGATCGCCGGCAAAAGCTCATTTGCATACCCCGACGCGGAAAACGACGGGAAGTCCACCCAGTGGCCGCAATTTTATTGCAGTGTAGATCCGAAGGCGTACGAACATGTAATCCAGTCGAATTGAAGCCCGCAGCCGTCTATTCATGGTTTGAGGTTTCCGACTAGCTAAAAAACGCGCGTAATTTGAAATTACTCCAGTCTAAGGCCGCGTACACACGAGGGGATATGTCCGCTGAAAACGGTCCGATGGACCGTTTTAGCAGACATCTCCGCTCGTGTGTATGAGCTAGCGGACAGATTTCTCCACCCGACAGATTTCAAAGCAAGCTTTGAAATCTATCCGGTGGGAATCTGTCCGCCCGACATGTCTGCTGGTTAGTACACTCACCAGCAGACATGTCGGCCCCCACCGCCGCCGCGCCGCTGCCGAATGGATTTGGCGCATGCGCGGAAGTGTTTTACTTCCTGGTGCGGTGACGTGGCGGTGACGCGGCGGCGTCAACGTCACCGCCACGTCACCGCGCCGTCCGGCGGCGGGGAATTTGATCCGATGGTGTGTACACGCCATCGGATCAAACTCCCGATCGGACATATCCGATGGAAATGGTCCGCGGACCGTTTTCATCGGATATGTCCGATCGTGTGTATGGGGCCTAACACCAGTTAGACAGGCGTAATGGCTCTGTGAATCTGGCCCTATAAATTTTGCGCAAACCAATCGATAAACGCTTATTGCATTTTTTTTTTACCAAAAATATGTAGAAGAATACGTATCGGCCTAAACTGAGGAAAAAAAAAAAAATGTATATATTTTTTGGGTTATTTATTATAGCAATAAGTAAAAAATATTGAATTTTTTTCAAAATTTACGCTCTATTTTTGTTTATAGCGCAAAAAATAAAAACCGCAGAGGTGATCAAATACCACCAAAAGAAAGCTCTATTTGTGGGGAAAAAAAAGGACGCCAATTTTGTTTGGGAGCCACGTCGCACGACCGCGCAATTGTCAGTTAAAGCGACGCAGTGCCGGAAGCTTACATTTTGTCTGGGCAGGAAGGGGGTGTAGGTGCACAGTAGGCAAGTGGTTAAACTAGCCCTCAAAATTTCCACTCGCCTACTAGCATTTGGCGAGTGGATTTTAGCTGGGGGCGAGTGATTACAGGGATGCATGACCAATCTCCCTCCAATCTGTGCCTACATTGAGAGTCCCGATGAGATTGGTGGCCGAAGAGGAAAGGTGCATGCTCGGGAAAAGTAGTCTGGTGAGGGGCGCACAGGCAGAGCAGTACACAGGTGCTCTCCTTACAATCCTCATTAAGCCATGGGACCTAACAGTATGACCTCTCTGAGCCTGCCCCCCTCCCCCCGACCAATGTAGCTGGAGAGCAGGGAGCAGAAGTAATTAATGAGGTGGAGGATTGCGAAAATTACCACTCCGGTGCAGCGCTCACTGAAAGTTGCCCTGACATGAGAGTGGCAGCCTTCCAGTTTGTACAGTTTTCTTCTCCTTGTGCTCTATGTAAGTGTCCAACAGTTCAGCCTGAGCACTGCGAACAGACTGGTCTCATTGTGTGCTGTGCAGTGTCAGTGTGCGCTGTGCTATGGTGTCAATGGCTGTGCAGTTGTGTGGATCTCAGCGCTGGATTACACTCCCTCCCGCTGTGCTGCAACTCCTCTCCTCACTGCCAGCCTGAATAAAAGGGGGAAGTGGGGACATGCAAGTGTGGAGCCGCACACACAGGCTCCTGATGATGAGATGAATAGGAGAGGGAGAGAGAGAGAGAGAGAGAGAATGGATGGGAGTTGCAGAGGAGACAGCAAGAGAATGGGGAAGAGACCCAGTTCTAGTGCCCTGTACCTCTGGTCTGCCCCCAGTACCCTGTCCCTCTGGGCTGCCCCCAGTACCCTGTTCCATTTTGTTAAAGTTGTTGTTGGTAATATTTAATTGTGTAACTTGATTCTGCCTAAAATATTTAACAGTGTCATTCTATGAGATAATCTACGAGGGCGTGTTTACAGGTGCAATTAGGCGCAGGGCAGTGTATGAATTAGGTGGGGCAACTGGTGGTGAGTAACTCTTGAGGCCTGGCTAGTAGCTCAGGACTTGAAATTTTGAGCCCTGGTTAAACTCTTATAGAAAAGTGCTTCAAATTTCTCAGGTTTGATTTATATGTAGCAGTCTGCAAATTGACCACAAGATGGTGCTGTGGTATTACACACCAGACAGTAATTGAATGGTGGGACAGCTATACTGTGTGCAGAAGTCTGTTCATGGGCCTGTGCAGTCTATGGAGCCCAGAGGAATGGAGTGAGGACAACATAAGGAGCGATGGGCTGCACTGCAGGACTAGGTAGGTCCTTTATTTTATCAGTACAGGGTAGGGTTGCCACCTTTTCTTCAAGCCAAACCTGAACACTTTTCTGGCGCACTGCATTTTTTTTTGTAGTATACACTATATATAGACAATAGGAGTGTAAAAGACCTTGGATACCTTTAGGTGGCTTAAAGAGGGTAGTAACACAGTGTGCTGTGTACGCCACGGTGAACAGGGGGTGTAGCCACATTGCGTTAACCGTGGAAGGGGCCTAAATTAAGCCTACCCTACCTACAACAACCCTTACTATCCACTGCACCCTTCCCCTGATAGTTCAAAGTAGCACATCCTACCTATGGCAACCCAAACTATCAACATCACACCAAAGTGGCCCATTCTATTTCAACACTCTAAATCAGTCCATCATATCTAAAGCACCCCAAAGTGGACCACCCTAACCACAGCACCCCAAAGAACCCCACATCAGCGGGATGCACAGGGGGAGGCAGCGGGGTGGACGGGGGGGGGGGGCTTCAGAGTGGTCAGGGGGGCCGCAGAGTAGTCAGAGGGGCAGTGGGGTGGACAAAGGGACAGCGGGATGGACAGTAGGGCCGTTGGATGGACAGGGGGGCCGTTGGATGGACAGGGGGGCCGTGGACAGGGGGCAGTGGATGGACAGGGGGCAGTGGGATGGACAGGGTGGCAGTGGGATGGACAGGGTGGCAGTGGGATGGACAGGGTGGCCGTGGGATGGACGGGGGGACCGTGGGATGAACGGGGGGACCGTGGGATGAACGGGGGAACAGTGGGGTGGACAGGGGGACGGTGGTGCTCAGTGATGGACTGTATATACAATGTAACCTTGGTTTACAAGTAACCCGGTTAACAAGCGTTTTGAAAGACAAGCAACTTTTTATTTTAAATCCTGACTCGGTTTGCGAGTGTTGTCTCGCAAAACGAGCAGAATTCAAGCTAATGGGGTGTGCAGTACCACATTTTGCGAGAGGTTCGGGTGCGCCGCAAGCCGACCAGCCGCCGCAGTAATACTGCGGCAGGTTGGCACGGCTCTGCAAATCGGCGTAGCTATACATCGCTCCTTTAAGATGCCAGAGCAGGCGCGAGCACCCGCCAAATGTCCCAATGAGCCAATGCGCATGCCCGGCGAGCTCGATGTCTGCTGGGCACCCACGATCGCCTGTGACAGAACAAGAACGGGGATGTGTGTGTTCCGGTTCTCTCAGGAGAGAGGAGACAGATCGTGTGTTCATAATAAGTAGAAACACTGATCGGTCTTCTCCCCTAGCCCTAGTCTCTATCCCCCCCCCCCCAGTTAGCTATGACTAAACACTGATTGTTTGTGCGAAACACATCCAGCTTTTTTACCCCACTGCTTGCTGTGCTGTGTTTTGTAGTGCTTTTTATCCTTTTTACACCAATAAAGGCTACCTTTTTAGGTTTATTTTGGTGTGCGACGGTCCATGAATTCCTTTCATTGATTCCCCCCCCCCCCCTCCCAGTTAGAACACATTTAGGGAACACAGTGAACCCGTTGGTCGCCCCCTAGTTTTAACCCCTTCCCTGCCAGTGACATTTATACAGTAATCAGTGGCTATTTTTAGCTCTGATCACTGTATAAATGTCAATGGTCCCAAAATGGTGTCAAAAGTGTCCAATCTGTCCGCCGAAATGTCGCAGTCCTGATAAAAATCGCAGATCGCCGCCATTACTAGTAAAAAAATTATAATAATAATAAAAATGACATAAATCTATCCCCTATTTTGTAGACCCTATAACTTTTGCACAAAAACAAAATTTACATTTACGCTAATTGCGATTTTTTTTTTTTTTAAATATGTAGGAGAATATATATCGGCCTAAACTGATGAAGATTTTTTTTTTTGGGGGATATTTATTATAACAAAAAGTACGAAATATATATATATTGTCGCTCTATTTTTTGTTTATAGCGCAAAACAATTAAATACCACCAAAAGAAAGCTCTATTAGTGGGGGAAAAAAGGACATCAATTTTGTTTGGGTACAAGGTCGCACGACCGCTTGATAAATTGACGCAGTGCCGTATCGCAAAAAAAATGGCCTGGTCAGGAAGGGGGCAAATCCTTCCGGGGCTGAAGTGGTTACATAAGGCTAGTAGAGATCAATGCTATTACCCTAATCAATATTCGCACTACAAACTGCTATGGTCCAAAGGCTGCACATCATATACTAAAAGGCTGCAGGTTAGGCACTAGGGCAATAGAGCAAAGTTAGGAGATACAGGCTGCCAAGATAGCGGAGTATAAATTCTCTTCAATTGCAGAGACCTTTCAATAAGGTTTTTTATTTGGGTGGAAGACAGCTCTGGCCTGGAACCGCTGGAGGCTGCCTAGCGGCAAATTACTGTGTGGAGGGTATAGAGTGAATTGCTTCCAATGGGTTATATCCCAATTGTAGATAGTAGGGGGAGAGACTCTGTTGGGGTCTAGGGTTGCTAACAACAATAGGGGCATTAACGCAGGGAACACTTGGGTGATTGAAGAGGAGCGCCCAATGTCCAAAAAAAGTCTCACTTGATGATTTTCATAGTTGACCACGGCCACTTCATATGTACGGCCGGGTGGGCACTCTCTCCTTCTGAATGGATGTTCAGGAACATCCCTCAGAAGGAGGGGGATTGCGCATGTGCGTGCCCGTGCAGAGCTGTGATTGTTTGATAGGGTCTTGTCAGTTTGCTCTGGTGCTGCTCATGCTGTCTTGGAGGTTTGGCACTGGTCCAATAGTAATTAGACATATTTGACAGTGGGTGGAAATTTAGCAGGTGAGAGCATGGATGTATTGACAGCCCTGGCCAATTAGAAGGAATGCCCCAAGGAATGCTGGGTACCTCTATTTTAAATCTGAACAGCACAAGGGCTCATGGTCCAGTCTCCCTCTGAGAGAGGTCCAGGTGGGGCGGAGACTGCTGCTTTTCCCCAGCACAGGCTGCCATGTAGCCTCAGGTTCCTTTGCAAGCTGACTGAGGGAGGAGGTCCATGGATCTGGTCTTGTACCACTGGTATAGAGCATCGCTTGGAAGTTGGAAGGAGGCTACCAGCTGTCCCTGGACATTTTTGTCTATAGACCCCCTAGAGCAGGGGTGCCCAACCAGTGGCCCGGGGACCACATGTGGCCCTCGAAGCCCTCTGATGTGGCCCGCGACCTCCTGCTCTGGGATGGAATAGAATACTGTTATTAAAGGTAATTTTATTACTAAAGTCACAGTGTATATATGGACATATCTCTTCTGCAGTGGTTACTGGGCTGCTTTCAAACTGATCTGCAGGTTACCGGCACTGAGCCATAGACTTCTGTTATTACCTGCGAGATTTGGTGAGCTTTATGAAAGTGCACCAAACCTGCAGAATATAATAGTCTATTGCAAAGTGCAGAAAAGTCAAAGTTACACTGCGATGCGCCCGTGGTGCAGGATAAACCGCAGCCATTAGTTTAAAAAGCAGCCTTGGGCCCCTTTTACACAGTCAGTCCGACCCAATTCACCATGCACCTCTAGGAAGTGGCAGACGTAAACTGACTTGTATCATATCTCCAATCTGATCCGCTAAAAAAAAGTATGGTTGGCTGTGTCTGTGTCCGCTCTGCACATGCAGAGCGTACATCCCGTCTATCCGCTCTGCTCATTGTGGCCCGCGATCTGTTACCAAGTCGCTTAATCATCCCTCACTCTTCAAAAGGTTCGCCCTAGAGTAGGGTTGTCCCGATACCGTTACTAGTAACGGTATCGGGACCGATACTGAGCATTTGCGCGAGTACTTGTGCAAATGCTCCCGATGCCAGATCCGATACTTTTTTTTTTATCTAGAGAGAGGACGGAGAGAGGGTGGGGAGGGGGGCGGAGAGCAGAGCCGAGCAGTCCTCAAAGAGAAATCCAAGTCCAATCCGAGTTGGTAATGAGTTCCACAGTCGGAAGTCCTTGGACTGCAAAGCTTTATTCTCCTTTGCTCTTTTTAACGGGCCTTGGGGATTTGTAGTACATTTTGGTTGGCTGATCGGAGGACCCGATTGGGGTTGTGGTATTTTATTTTCTCACATAGATATTGGGGGGCGGTGCCTTGTACACACTTGTGTGTCAGGCAGAGGGCCTTGAATGTGACTCGGTCCTTGACGTGCAGCCAATGGAGGGACCTCAGGGTGGGGGAAATCGATTCCCAGGGTTTTTTGCCTGTTACCAGTCACGCTGCCGTGTTCTAGATAACTTGCAGACGGGCAATCTGGTATTTTGGGAGACCTAGGTACAGGGAGTTAGCATAGTCGAGCTTAGAGTTTGTTAGTGTACCTACTACTGCGGTGTCTTTTTTCGGAATGAAGGGCACGATTCTTCTTAGTAGACGCAGGAGATGGTGAGACGCGCTGACTACTGACCCAATTTGAGCATCCATTGACATGTTGGAGTCAAAAATGACTCCTAGACTTTTGACTTTGGAGCTAGGGGTAATGGTCTGTCCAAATATCGGCGGGGGTGACCATGTCATCCTGGCTGATCTCTTTGTGTTTGCATGGATCAAAAGGAGTTCTGTTTTTGATCCATTGAGTTTGAGGTGACTCTCCGTCATCCAGTTGTCTATCAAAGTGAGGGATTTTTCTAGTCCGAGCTTTTGGTCCTTTTTGTTGTTTATACGAAAGTAGAGCTGAGTATCATTAGCGTAGGAATGGTAGAATGGATCTTGGTTACTGATGATTTTGAGAAGTGGGCGAAGGTAAATATTGAATAACACGGGCGACAGGGGGGACCCTTGAGGGACTCCATATGTCAAAGTACATGCTTCTGAATGAACGGTCCTAGTTTCACTGTCTGGGATCTATTTTCCAGAAATGATGAGAACCAGGTTAGATCTGTGTCTGCGACTCTGGCTACTTCTGTGAGCGGAGTCAGCAAGATTTTGTGATCTACTGTGTCAAACGCCGCACTAAGGTCCAACAGTATCAGAAGACAAGATTCTCCTTTGCTGCTTCAAAAGCATCATCCCATATTTTGAGAAGTGCTGTTTCCGTGCCGTGACCTGGACAGAAACCCAATTGTAGTGGGTCCAGCGCTGTATCCTGGCCTAGGCCAGCAAGGCCCAGGCCTAGGGCAGCACGTTGCAGGGGGGCAGCACAGAAACAGTAGTTTTTGGGTGTCTAAATGGTTTTATAGCTGTTGTACTACAGCTTTCTCCATGACCTTGGAGAGGACACTGAGACCTGTTATAGGTCGACGGTGGTTTGGGTTTTTTGGGTCGAGGTTTTTAATGGGTTTTATTACGCCTTGTTTTAGGGAGGTCGGCACCATGCCTTCCATAAATGATTGATTTATGAGCTGCGAGATCGCAGGGGGCCATCATATTGGCACATTCTTTCAGCAGTTTTGTGGGAATTATGTCATTCGGCGCTGTACTGTCCCGCAGGTTACTGATAATATTTTTGGTGGTATCGATGGAAATGGGCTGGAGTTTAAATCTTATAGATTGAGATATATTTATAATATTGTCACCTTTTTGATTGGTGGGGATAGGGGTCTGTGGTTTTATTTTGCTGAATTGTTTCACGGATATTTTTGATTTTGTTAATGAAAAAATCCAATAATTCATTGCAAAAATCTTGAGTATCATGATTCGGAGCCTCTAGGCAGGCTTGATTCATGTTTTGGGTGACAAAGTTAAGGGCTTTTGCGAGGATGGTTGAGAAGTGTTTTTTTTTTGCTTTGAAAATGTATTTATGATATTTCTTCGTGATTGATTTGTAGATTTTGTGGGTTTCAGTAGTTCTGTTTCTTCTCCAGCCGCCTTCCGCTCTTCTGCGTTCTTGCTTCAATAGTGTGAGAGCGTCATTGAACCAGCCGGAGTTGTTTTTTCGGATGAGCGTTCTGCGTTTTGGAGCGATTTTTGTCTGCAGTCTGTAGTAAAGCTTTGTTGATGGAATTGAGTATTTCCACTGTTGATTGATTTTGGTTTATTGTTGTTATTTTATTTGCAAATGTGGTTTTGAAGAGTTCTAAATGGAGTTTTTTCTGGGATCTTGTCCAGTGTGATGTTAACGGATTAGTCAGTTTTTTAAGGACGGTATTGTTGATTATTTTGAAGTTGATTGCATGGTGATCTGTCCATTGTAACAATCTATTTTCTATTATATTAATGTCTATATCCTGTTTGAAGATAAGATCAAGGGTGTGACCTGATAGATGTGTGGGTGAACCTATCAGTTGCTGCAGACCTAGTCCTTCTAATTGGTCAATGCAGGCCCTAGCAATGGGGTCCTGTGGGGAATTAACCCAAAAGTTGAAGTCTCCGAGTAGCATGAGGTGTTTGGTTTTCAATGTATATGTCGAGATAAATTCCGTTAGTGATGCGAGGAGATGTGTCTTTGGTCCTGGCGGTCTGTAGCACAGCAATATGTGAACGGTGTCCTGTGGTGTTGTTTGTAGTTGCAGAGTAAGCGTTTCCATGAACGGCAATGAACTCTGTAGGTCAGGTTTGATGAGTGTGAGGTGAGACTTGTATATCACTGCCAGGCCTCCTCCTCTTTGCCCCTGTCTATTTTCGGGTTATAATAACATAATTCTCTGGCACAAGATCTCCAAGAATGGTACTGCAATCCAATGTTAGCCAACTTTCCGTAATGAAGAGGCAGTCTAAGTTGTCCTGGGTGATATGGTCGTGGATTTCCTGTCTATGCTTGACTGCGGATCTTGCCTTCATCAGGGTGCATGATAGATGCTGTACGTTCGATGCTGTGGATTAATCAGTGGGAGACCCAGGCACAAATATTCAAGCAGCTCCTGCGGGGTTAGTGCTACATATATAGCTCATAAGTTTACGTACCCTGGCAGAATTTATGATTTATTGGCCATTTTTCTGAGACTATGAATGATAAACAAAAAATCTTTTCATTCACTCATGGTTAGTGTTTGGCTGAAGCAATTTATTATCAATCAACTGTGTTTACTCTTTTTAAATCATAATGGCAGCAGAAACTACCCAAATGATCCTGATCAAAAGTTTACATACCCTGGTGATTTTGGCCTGATAACATGCACACAAGTTGACACAAAGTTAGTAATTAGTGTGTATAAAAGGTCAATGAGTTTCTGGACTCCTGACAGACCCTTGCATCTTTCATCCAGTGCTGCACTGACGTTTCTGGATTCTGAGTCATAGGGAAAGCAAAAGAATTGTCAAAGGATCTTGAAGGTAGTTGAACTGTATAAAACAGGAAAGAGATATTAAAAGATGTCCAAGGAATTGAGAATGCCAATCAGCAAGGTTCAAACTCAAATCAAGAAGTGGAAAATGAGGGGTTCTGTTTGGGATGCAAAGAAAAACCCACAAATAACTTCTGGTGAAATACAGGACTCTCTGAAAACGTGGAGTGGCTGTTTCAAGATGCACTTGAAGAAAGATGGGCTGCGTGGTCGAGTCGCCAGAAGAAAGCCATTACTATGCAAATGCCACAAATTATCCCGCTTACAATACGCCAAACAGCACAGAGACAAGCCTCAAACCTTGTGGCACAAAGTCATTTGGAATGATGAGACACAAATGAAGCTTTTTGGCCACAACCATAAACACTACATTTGGAAAAGGAGTCAACAAGGCTTATGATGAAAGGTACACCATCCCTACTGTGAAACACGGAGGTGGGTCGCTGATGTTTTGGGGATGTGTGAGCTACAAAGGCACAGAAAATTTGGTAAAAATTGATGGCAAGATTAATGCAGTATGTTATCAAATACTGGAGGAACATTTACATTCATCAGCCAGTAAGTTGTGATTGGGACGTATTTGGACATTCCAACATGACAATGATCCAAAACACAAGACCAAGTCAACCTGTCATTGGCTACAGCAGAATAAAATGAAGGTTCTGGAGTGGCCATCTCAGTCTCCTGGTCCCAATATCATTGAGCCACTCTGGGGAGATCTGAAACGTGCCGTTCATGCGAGACAGCCCAAGAATTTACAGGAACTGGAGCCATTTTGCCAAGAGGAATGGGGAACTTTACCATCTGAGAAGATAAAGAGCCTCATCCACAAATACCACAAAAGACTCAAGCTGCCATCACGGTATTAAGAACTGGGGTATGTAAACTTTTGATCAGGGTCATTTTGGTAGTTTATATTGTAATTATGATTTAAAAATAAATAAACACAGTTGATTGATGATAAATGGCTTCAGCGAAACACTAAATATGAGTGAAAGAAAGGTTTTTGTGTTATTCACAATCTCTGAAAAATGGCCAAGAAATCATAAATTCTGCCAGGGTATGTAAATTTATGAGCACATCCATATATTTTGTATTTTTGTATAAACCCAACTGGTTATCCACTCTTCTAGAATTCATAAAATTAGAGGAATTTATGGGACATCTGGGAAGAACAAAAATCTCAGGACTTTTCCAGTCAACGACCTGTAACTCTCTCCTCGGCTATCGGGGACAGTTGGTAACCATGCATCAGTCAAAGGATGTAAATGAATATTTAATGATTCTTACAATAACCGTTCCCTAATATAGTCATTAATTTGTTAATGAGTCATCAATTAGAGCAAATGATCCTCCTAAAGAGTCCTCCTCAGCCGTCATGTCTTATAGAGAATGACATACTTGCTCCAAAGCACTTTGGCGGTAATTGAAGGTGCACAATGGAGGGCTGTCATAATTACCCTACTAATCGTTTATTTTGCAGAGAAGTGTGACAGGCAAGAGGCTGCAGAGAAATGCGATGTTTGGCATGCTATAAACAATTCTCTCTCTCTCGTAATCTGCAGGGAAAAAGCAGGGCCGATCCTGGGCAGGGTGCATTGCACCCAGGCACCTGCAGAAGTGGGGGGCGCCAAACATCTAACAGACTCTCTAACAGAAGCCCTCTCTGTCCTCTCCTTCTGTATTTTGTTTATTGTTAAGAGATCATGTAAAGATCCCAGGTTAATGAAGACTTTGTGGGAGAGCATCTCTGTGGTTGTCGTTGCCATAGAAACATTTGTAAAGAGAAGGAGTTAGTAACATGACGATGCCCATGTGGGGGCGCCAGAAATATTTCTGCACCCAGGCACCTGTGACCCTAGGATCAGCCCTGGGGAAAAGTATTAGAAATAATAGAGACATAAAGGAGTTGTAAATTATTATTTTTTTCACTTTAATGCAATCTATGCATTAAGGTGAAAAAACATCTGGTGTGGAGGGAAGTATGACATGTTTGTTATTTTAAAGGAGAAAAAAAATTCCTTTAAAATTTTAAGGAGAATTATGATCAAGAGTGGCATATATATATAGACAAAGCATTGTGGACACCTGACCATCCCACCTATATGAGCTTGTTGGACATCTCCTTTTAAAACCATGGACATTAACCACTTGACCTCTGGAATGTTTTACCCCCTTCATGGCCAGGCCATTTTTTTGCTATTTAGCACTGTGCTACTTTAACTGACAAATGCTGGATCATGCAGCACTGTACCCAAATTACATTTTCAGCTTTTGGTCATGCTTCACTGTACCACATTTTTTTTAATCATTTTTCCCCCACAAATAGAGCTTTCTTTTGGTGGTATTTGATCACCTCTGCGGTTTTTATTTTTTGCTAAACAAATAAAAAAAGTTTTTTTTCTGTCTCTGTTATAAAATTTTGTAATTAACCACTTAAGGACCGCCTCCTGCAGATTTACGTCGGCAGAATGGCACGGCTGGGCACATCAACGTATATATACGTTGGTTATAGTACCCAGCCGTGGGTCGCGGGGCGCGCGCCCGCGACCCGGTCCGAAGCTCCAGGACCGGGACCGCGGGATTCGCGGACCCGATCGCCGCTGCAGTGCGGCGATCCGTCCCTGGAGCGGAAGAACGGGGAGAGCCGTGTGTACACACGGCTTCCCCGTGCTTCTCTGTGGCCGGAGCATCGATCGCGTCATCCCTGTAATAGGGGGACGCGATCGATGACGTCACACCTACAGCCACACCCCCCTACAGTAGTAAACACACACATTAGGTACACATTCCCTACAGCGCCACCTGTGGTTAACTCCCAAACTGCAACTGTCATTTCCACAGTAAACAATGCAATTTAAATGCATTTTTTGCTGTGAAAATGACAATTGTCCCCAAAATGTGTAAAAATTGTCCGAAGTGTCCGCCATATTGTCGCAGTCACGAAAAAAATCGCTGATCGCCGCTATTAGTAGTAAAAAAAATAATAATTAATAAAAATGCAATAAAACTATCCCTTATTTTGTAAACGCTATAAATTTTGCGAAAACCAACCGATAAACGCTTATTGCGATTTTTTTTACCAAAAATATGTAGAAGAATACGTATCGGCCTAAACTGAGGAAAAAAAATGTTTTTTTATATATTTTTGGGGGATATTTATTATAGCAAAAAGTAAAAAATATTGCATTTTTTTTTAAATTGTCGCTCTATTTTTGTTTATAGCGCAAAAAATAAAAACCGCAGAGGTGATCAAATACCACCAAAAGAAAGCTCTATTTGTGGGAAAAAAAGGACGCAAATTTTGTTTGGGAGCCACGTCGCACGACCGCGCAATTGTCTGTTAAAGCGACGCAGTGCCGAATCGCAAAAACCCCTTGGGTCATTTGCCAGCGTATTGGTCCGGGTCTTAAGTGGTTAAGTACCGTAAGTTTTCCCCTTAACTGATAGGCACTGATAAGGTGGCACTGAAGGGCATTGATGAGGTGGCACTGATAGGCAGCACATATGGGCACTCATGGGTGGCACTGGTGGACACTGATGGGTGACACTGATGGGCACTTATAGGTGGTACAGCTGGGTACAGATACACGGCACTGATAGATGGCACTTATAGGCATCAATGATAGCACTGGCAGGCTCTGCTGATGGGCACTGATTTCCATATGCCTGGGCACTGATTGCCATCTCTCGGATGGTCCAGGGTGGCATACCTTTTGTGAGAATCCCTGATGGCTATCCCTGGTGGTCTGGTGGATCCCTGGTGGTCCTGGGTGGGCATCTGCGGGGGGGCTGCACTGATAAACAATCAGCACAGACCCCTTCTGTCAGGAGAGCATCCGATCGGCTCTCCTCTACTCACGTCTGTCAGACGCGAATGAGGAAAAGCCGATCAACGTGTCTTTCTGTTTACATCGTGATCAGCCGTGATTAAACACGGCTGATCACGTGGTAAAGAGTCTCCGTCAGAGACACTTTACCTAGATCAGAGTTGCGGTGTGTCAGACTGACATGCTGCAACGACGATTGCCACGATGCACGCCCCCGGGGGAGCGCAACGGCTTGTTATCTTGTGGACGTAATATGACGTCCGGTCAGGATAACGCAACCACTTTGCCAACGTCATTTTGCTATATAGCGGGCAGCAAGTGGTTAAGTATCACTTTAAGTGAGCATGAAATTCAACGTTAAATCCACATTTTGAAGATGGTTTCAGTGATATACACAAGTTTTCGTTGACTTGATTATCTTCCTTTTTTGTTGTCTTGCTCTCTGAGAAGGACCTTGTACACACTGGGCGTTTAACCCCCGTGCATGAGCATCTGGCGTGTAGTGGTCGGCTGTGGGCATAGGTGCACCATCCAGCCCTACTGTCAAACTTTATGAGAGGCTGACAACAACTGTGGCTGGGTGGTTTACCTAGTGGTACTTAGGGGAATATACTTAAATGGGATGGGATACTCAGGAGATACCCAAGCTGATTGCATAAAAATATATATGGGACAGATTAAGGCCCCATGCACACGAGATGCAAATGCAAACACATCTAAACACACGTTTTCAAAGGCAAAAACCGGCGTTTAAAACGCCGTTTTTTGCCGCAAATTTTGCGGCGTTTTACCGCGTTTGCGTTTATAAGCGTTTAGTTAAGAGATATCATAAGACCCTCCCTAAGCTCAAAAACAATATTATTTAACCATTTCAGCCATTTTGTGAGACCAAAGTGAGTAGCAGCTGAAAGAGCAGCAGTATACTTGTATTTTTGGCCATGCCACCTGCCACAAGTTGTGAATTGTCCACTTGCCACGTTATCTGCCACGTCACCTGGCCATGCCACCTGCCACAAATGTGGATTGTCCACTGGCCACATCACCTGGCCACGTCACCTGCCATGTCACCTGGCCACGTCACCTGCCACAAGTTGTGGATTGTCCACTTGCCACATCACCTGCCACGTCACCTGGCCACTTCACCTGCCATGTCACCTGCCACAAGTTGTGGATTGTCCACTGGCCACGTCACCTGACCACGTCACCTGCCACAAGTTGTGGATTGTCCACTGGCCACGTCACCTGACCACGTCACCTGCCACAAGTTGTGGATTGTCCACTTGCCATGTCACCTGACCACGTCACCTGCCACAAGTTGTGGATTGTCCACCTGCCACGTCACCTGGCCACGTCACCTGCCATGTCACCTGGCCACCTCACCTGCCACAAGTTGTGGATTGTTCACTTGCCACATCACCTGGCCACGTTACTTGCCACGTCACCTGCCACAAGTTGTGGATTGTCCACTTGCCACGTCACCAGGCCATGTCATCTGGCCACATCACCTGCCATAATTTGTGGATTGTCCACATGACCTGGCCACGTCACCTGCCACGTCACCTGGCCATGTCACCTGCCACAAGTTGTGGATTGTCCACTGGCCACGTTACCTGGCCACATCACCTGCCACGTCACCTGGCCACATCACCTGCCACGTCACCTGGCCACAAGTTGTGGATTGTCCACTTGCCACATCACCTGGCCATGTCACCTGCCACAATTTGTGGATTGTCCACTGGCCACGTCACCTGCCACACGTTGTGGATTGTCCACAATGCAATGCAAGTTGTTTATGTTTTTTTTAATGGTTTTTCATCATTTGCCATCATTTTTGAGATTTCTAATGTAAAAAAAAAGGTCACCTTTAAAAACGCCTATAAACGAAATAGCGGCAAAACGCCGGTAACGCGTTTTGCCGCGTTTAGCGGCGTTTTGCATCTGAAACGCGAAAACTTTTGTGTCTGAACCCATTTTTTTTTTGCTTCTGGAAAAAACGAGGGTAAACTCAACTGCCTAAAAACTGCAATAAACGAGATTGTGTGCATGGACACATAGGATAACATTGAATGTGTTCAGGGGCAGTTGAAAAAAATGTCCAAATGCCTCTGAACTCGAGTTTACCAGCGTCTCGTGTGCATGAGGCCTAAATACACCTCCGGTATATACAACTCCAATCTTCGACTCCAGCACATCACTTGCTTGTAGACTGTCTTTCCTCAACACCTCCTGTCAATCACTTGCTTGCACTTCCCGGACCAGCTAGCACTGATTTGTAGGCTTGGTACTAGCTAAGCCAGGCCTAGTGTGAATGCCTTTTGCAGGCAGGGACCACGGGCCCCTTTAGTGTAGCAAAAATGGTAGGCAGTCCCAGTGCTAGCTGTCCATATGGCTACTGCTCCCAGTACTATCTCTTCACGCCCTGCTAGCCCTCCTGGCTGCAGCTACCTCTCTCTACTACCCGTGCCACCACAGTCCACTCCACCATCTGAGGGGTAGAGAAAGGAAGCGCCACCTAAATGCAGTATTAAAGAGGTCCTTTTAATGACACATTGTACAAAACACACTTACAAGAAGGTAAGGAAAGAAGGCTCATCTGTCATCAGGCCAATTGAAGGAGCAGTGGCTCAGAGCGCGTAGCCCAATCAGCCTTTGTCCTCCCTGTCTGACCCCCCTCCTGGAAGTGTTCCTCGGAAGTAACCACGTGACCTGTCACGTGACCCGTGAGGCTGGAACAGGCCTCATCCTGATGGCCACAGGACAAGCCTGAAGACCCAACACATTCTGCTATCTTTACTTCTAAGCAGCCCATGGATCCAGGACGAGGACTACAGGATGTTGCAGATGAGCCTTCTTTCCTTACCTTCTTGTGAGTGTGTTTTGTACAATGAATGAATGAATGAATGAAAACTTGTATAGCGCGGCACATGCGAACTGAATCGCCTCTGGGCGCTTGTTGTTCCTGTCTCCTTTGATATCAAAAGAGAAAAGTCTTGACCTTTTTCCTAAATGCTAGGTGGTTCTCCTCCAACCGAATGCTGGTTGGTAAAGCATTCCATAGTCTGGGACCTTGGATCGCGAATCTTCTTTCTCCTTTGGACTTGAAGTTTGCTTTTGGAACCTGGAGTAGGTTCTGATTCGTGGATCGCAAAACGCGATTGGGATTATGCGCTTTTATTATTTCGCATAAATAAAGGGGGGCATTCCCATGGACACATCTATGCGTAAAACAGAGAGCTTTAAAAGCAATTCTGTCTTTGACTGGCAGCCAATGAAGGGCTCTCAGTGAAGGTGAGATGGATTCCCAGGGTTTTTTCCCAGTCACAAGTCTGGCGGCCGTATTCTGAACGACTTGCAGATGAGCGATTTGGTACTTGGGAAGGCCGAGGTAAAGGGCATTTGCATAATCCAGCCTGGAGTTTACAATAGCTCCCACCACGACCGCTAAATCTTCTTTAGGGATGAACGGAGTGAGTCTACGTAGTAGGCGCAGCAGATGGTGAGATCCGCTGACTACTGACCCTATTTGTGCGTCCATTGTCATAAAGGAGTCAAAAATGACCCCTAGGCTTTTGACTTTGGCGCTGGGGGTGATGAGCTTGCCCAAAATAGGCGGGGGGGTCCACGCTGTTGAAGGTTGATTCCTGCGCTTGGCGTGAAACAGGAGAAGTTCTGTTTTCGCTCCATTGAGTTTAAGATAACTCTTTGTCATCCAGTCCTCTATCAAAGAGAGGCATGTCTCTAGATTGAGGTGGTGATCCTGACTGTTGCAGATGCGAAAATACAGTTGCGTGTCATCTGCATATGAGTGGTAGAGCAGTTTTTGGCTGCTGATAATCTCAAAAAGAGGACGAAGATATATGTTAAACAGCACTGGTGACAGAGGCGATCCTTGAGGGACTCCGCATGTTACTGTGCGTTTTTCAGACGTATAAGGTCCTAACTTCACTGTTTGCGATCGGTTTTCCAGAAAAGAGGAGAACCAAGATAAATCGCCTTCTGCGACTCTGGCTACTTCAGCGAGCCGAGTCAGTAACAGTTTGTGGTCTACAGTGTCGAAAGCGGCACTTAGGTCCAACAGAACTAGAAGACAAGATTCTCCTTCTTTTGCGGCCTTGAGAACATCGTCCCATACTTTCAGCAATGCTGTTTCCGTCCCGTGTCCGGGACGGAAGCCTGATTGCAATGGGTCAAGTAGCTTGTAGGTATCTAGATGCAGTTGCAGCTGTTGTACCACTACTTTTTCCATTATTTTAGAGAGTACGTTGAGGCTTGTTATGGGACGGCGGTGGAGTGGGTCCTTGGGGTCCAGGGAGGGGTTCTTCATGATGGGTAGGATTATACCCTCTTTCAACTGTGAGGGCACTATGCCCTCCAAGAAAGACTGGTTGATAAGCTGCGTGATGGGAGGAGCCAGGATGTAGGCGCATTCCTTCAGCAGTTTTGTGGGGATAATGTCATTTGGCGCTGTGCCATTACGCAGAGTACAAATGACATTCTTAGTGGTCTCGATGGAGATGGGTTCAAGGGTAAACTTACCTGATATAGGAGAATTACTATGGGTGCTGTGTGAGAGGCTGCAGGGGGGGCTGAGGGGGGAATTGTTTTGCTGAATGCTTTCACGGATTGCCTCGATTTTATTAACGAAATAATCCGATAGTTCATTGCAAAATTCTTGTGTGTCCGAACTGGGGGCTTCAATGCAACTTGGTTTCATGGTCTGGGTGACCATCTTGAAGAGTTTCTTGGCTTGGAAAATTCCTTTGTGGTATTTTCTTGTAGTCGCCTTGTAGATGGATATGTTTAGCTCTGAAGAACATCTTTTCCAGGCAGATTCTGCCCTTCTGCATTCTTGCTTCAGTAACGACAGCTGGTTATTAAACCAGCTGCGGTTGTTTTTCCGAATGCGGGTTCTTCGTTTCGGCGCTACCAAGTCGGCTGACTGTAGCATGGCCGAGTTTATGGCTTCCAATGTTTCAACGGCCGTTTGATGCGGCTGAGTTGTTTCTATTTTTTTCCTTAAAGTTGTTTTGAAGAGTTCCGAGTGGAGCTTCTTCTGACATCTAGTCCAGTGTGTTGTCACTGGATTTGATGTTTTTGTTGCAGGGGGGATGGTGGAAATACTGAATATAATTGCATGGTGGTCTGTCCATGGCAACTTTTCATTTTCCAAAATCTTTATTTCCAGAGCTTGTCTGAAAATAAGATCAAGTGTGTGACCTGAAGCATGTGTGGGCCCACATACTAATTGCTGCAATCCTAATCCTTCCAGGTGGTCAATACAGGCGTCGGCAATGGGGTCTTGTGAGGAGTTAGCCCAGAGATTGAAATCCCCGAGCAGCAAAAGTTGTTTGCTGTTGAGGGTGTAAGTGGAGAAGAAATCCGTCCATGATGATAGCAGCTGCGATTTTGGGCCGGGCGGCCTATAGCAGAGCAGAATGTGGACGGTCTCCTTAGAACTTGCTTGCAGTTGCAGAGTAAGGGTTTCCATGAATGGAAGAGGGTTTTGGCGGACTGGTTTGGTGATCGTAAGATGAGTCTTGTGGATCACCGCCAGGCCGCCTCCTCTTTGCCCTATTCTGTTTTCCGTTATGATACGGTAATTTTCTGGCACCAGTTCTCCTAGAATGGTGTTACAGTCGGCTGTGAGCCAGCTCTCTGTAATAAAGAGACAGTCTAGATCCTTTTGTTGAATGAAGTCGCGGATTTCTAGTCGGTGTTTTACTGCCGATCTTGTGTTGATCAGAGCACATGATATGTGCTTGAGCTGGGGTAAATGGCTGAAATGTCTGACCGTCGATCTAAGATCGATTCTCAATAGTCGCTCAGTTCTTAGGGCCTTTTTGGTGATGGCTGGCAGTATTGCGGCGCATTGCCTTAAACTCCAAATGGTGTCGGCAGAATATTGCCGACCTGCCATGATCGCCAATGCGCCGAGGGGGGGGGTTCAGGGGCAAATGGGGAGAGGAATTGGCTAATTCCTCTCCCTAGCTTGGTCCAGAGGAAGGCAAAAAACCCTAGCGGCGCTAGGCCAATACGCTCCGGTAGGGAAAAAATTCCTTCCTGACCCCTGCAAGAGGCGATCGGGTGACCCCTGGATCAAGCTTCTGTTCGTTGGAGAGACTAGGGGGGGATGAGAGGTGAGTGTGTTGCTGGTACAGAAGGATGGTTGCCTGAACAGGCAGTGGGATGCAGACCAGGGCTGACAGGTGGGGTACTTCTGTAATGCTGGGGGGGCTGAGAGGGTGACAATAAGGCCGGGTACAGGCTATCATGTGGTGAGGGGGGGTTTCTTAGAGGCTGGGTGAGGATTGTAGGGTGTGAGGAGCGGCGCGCCTGTTAGGCCGCAAGTGAAGCCGCGGTCTTTCCTAGATCGCGGCCCCGCGATTCAATGCCGTCTGGCGCGGGTCTCCAAAAAAAGCCCTGAAATGGCGGAAATGTCGTGGGGGGGTGACAGAAAGGGGCCCTAATGATGATGGGGGGTATGGAAAAGCAGGGGACCGCGGAATAAAGCCGGAGAAGGAGCAGGAGAGATCCGTGTTGCTGAGGCTTATCCTGAAAAGGACGGCCGTCAGCAGCTTACCTGCAGGAGAGCCAGGGAGCCCGGGGGCTGATCTTGTATAAAAGAGAGGTCAGATTGGGGTATAGGTGAGGTCCAATGTGTCATTAAAAGGACCTCTTTAATACTGCACTTAGGTGGCGCTTCCTTTCTCTACCCCTCTTTTGTTTACCACAGAGTCAGCTCTCTGAGGACAGCAGCCGCCATTGAACAACCAAATCACCTGCATTTTTAACCATTGAACTGCCTGTACTTTGTATCTGCGCTGACAGTTACCTTTCCTATTGCACTCCACCATCTGCTCCCATCCCAGACTTTAATCTCCCAGTCCTCTCAGGTATGCCTCCCCAGTCTTTTCCTGACTGTGTGTCACTCACCAGCCCTCTTGGCTGTGACCTGGACCTGTTGTTCCTGTGCTAGAGACTCTGCCTGGCAGTGCTCTCCCGCTGTCCTCTTATACTGTGCCATGCCATCAAACGCAGCCACTGTGCCATCAAACGCAGCCACTCTGCCATCAATTGTCGCCACGGTGCCCATTGTCGCCACGGTGCCCATTGTCGCCACTGTGCCATCAATTGTCGCCACTGTGCCATCAATTGTCGCCACTGTGCCATCAATTGTCGCCACTGTGCCCATTAATTGTCACCACTGTGCCATGCCAAACGCAGCCACTTTGCCCATCAATTGTCACCACTGTGCCATCAAACGCAGCCACTGTGCCATCAAACGCAGCCACTGTGCCATCAAACGCAGCCACTGTGCCATCAAACGCAGCCACTGTGCCCAGCAATTGTCACCACTATGCCATGTCGTCAAACGCAGCCACTGTGCCCATCAATTGTTGCCACTGTGCCCATCAATTGTCGCCACTGTGCCCTGTAAAATGGTGCCACTGTGCCCTGTAAAATGCTGCCACTGTGCCCTGTAAAATGCCCCCCGCTTGGCACTTACCTTTCTAGGGTCAGCCATCCTGCTTCTACCGTCCCTCGATGTCTTCTCCCGCCCTCGATGACGCTTCAGCCAATCAGGTTACCAGTAACCAGAACCGGTAAACCTGATTGGCTGAGACGCCTGTCAGTCTTATCCAAGGAATGCACCCCCCCCCCTCGTGTGTCCCTTGGATAAGTATTTGGAGCACTTCCACAGCCAACCAGCTGCCGTTATTTAGATGGCCGGCGCTCACCAGGGGGCCGGCCATCTGAATAGTCGGCGGCAGCGGCAATACACAGATTCATGCAATGCATGAATCTGTGTATTGTATTCAGTGGCTGTGCGAGAGCCAGAGGGGGCGGCGCTCCGATGCCCTCTATGGACGCACCACCACTGGTGGGAGGTCATGTTGATGCTGCCTATGAATCACCCAGGTCTACTCTGAGTCACTCCCAACCCAGGTCAAAACACACCCAGGCTTAGCTGGCTGCCAGCCAAGCCTGAAAATCCACCTACTCTCACAAAAACATGCACATCTCTCTAACACACTAGAGGGTGCTACGTGGCTTTCTTTCAACAATGGCTTTCTTCTTTGCACTTTTCCATGCCAGATTTGTGGAGAGCACGACTAATAGTTGTCCTGTGGACAGATTCTTACACCTGAGCTGTGGATCTCTGCAGCTCCTCCAGAGTTACCATGGACCTCTTGGCTCCTTCTCTGATTAATGCTCTCCTTGCCCAGCCTGTCAGTTTAGATGGACAGCCATGTCTTGGTAGGTTTGTGGTTGTGTCATACTCTTTCTATTTTCGGATAATGGATTGAGCAGTGCTTCATACGATTTTCAAAGCTTGGGATATTTTTTTATAACCAAACCCTGATTTAAACTTCTTCACAACTTTATCCTCGACCTGTCTGGTGTGTTCCATGGCCTTTGTGATGCTGTTTGTTCACGAAGGTTCTCTAACAAACCTCTGAGGGCTTCACAGAACAGCTCTATTTATTCTTAGATTAAATTACACACAGGTAGACTCTATTTACTAATTAGATGACCTCTGAAAGCAATTGATTCCGCTAGTTTTTAGTTAGGGGTATCAGAGAAAAGGGGGCTGAATACAAATACACGCCACACTTTTCAGATATTTAATTGTGTATCTGCACCATCCCTGTTTAACCACTTAAGGACCTTGAGTGTTTTTCAGATTTGGCGTTTACAAGACTAAAACATTTTTTTTTTTGCTAGAATATTACTTAAAACCCCCAAACATTATATATTTTTTTTCCTGACACAGCATGACAGCATATACGTATGGGAAGGCTCCGCCCCCCTGCCCAATCAGGACCAGTTATACTATAAAAGTAGGTCTCCTCCCCTACCCCCGCATTCTCTGTTTTTTCCTTCACTGCTACAGACGGTTATACTACTGCTGGGAAGCAGGACATTTTATTTTTCCCTCACCTGGCCGGACACTTCCCGCCAAGCCGCACAGGTTCATGCCTCTCCTGTGTCGAAGCTCCCCGCTGTACAGGCAGACTGAACGCCTATTGGGGGAGACCTCATTCTCGGCAAAATCCAGGAAGCTGGGGTGCAGGTATCTGGTCTGAGAGCTGTCTCAGTGAACGTTAGGGCTGCCCACTCGCAAGATGGCGGCGGTAGAACTTCTGGGCGCAGCAAGATGGCGGCCGGAGAACTTCCGGTCACGTGAGACGCTGGGACGTCTCACACGAGTTATAACGAGGAGACAGGCTGCACACAGAGCGCAGCACAAGATCAATGCAACAACAACACTACCAGACGTCACAACGCGCAAATCGGGACCCAGGTAGGAAAATTACATGTTGAAAGTTGCATGAAGACTTTGTGATGACAAGTTACTAAAATGGGACTATCTGTAAATTACAGAATCATGAGCTCTCCTAGGAACCAGCCACGTATCTTAAGGTGAGGGCAGGTAGGTATGTATGTCAACATGGCATACCTTTTTAAAAAAGAGTGCATTCACCGATTGGCTGCAAATCTGCTTTCAGCCCACAGTTACCACATCATTCCTCCAAGAGCAAGGAGACACAACACAGGCATGCCTCAAGCTCTGAGAGATCAGCATCACACTCTAAAGCCCACGATAAGAGCCGGCATAGAGTAGAACATACCCAGCGGGAGGATATAAGTGATCTCTGTGTAGGATGTGGAAGAATGGCCCTCAGAGGGAAGATTTCGTGTAAAGATTGTCTGCGTGAAGCGGCAGCAGATAAAGACAGTGAAAGAGCTGAAATAATCCAAATAATAAAACGTACGGTTAAGGAATCCATACACGATTCAAAACCTACAACCAGTGAACCCAAGGGGTCAAGCAGGGGTCATACGGTAGCCTAGAAACCCATCCCCAGAGTGGGAGTCTGAGGATGAAGGCCAAATGGATGACACAAAGCTAAGCTTTAGATATTCAGCAGTGCAACCTTTGGTAACAGCTGTGAGAGAAGCGCTTCAGTGGGAGGAGGAAGTAACTCATCCTGCAAAGGAAAGAAAGTTTTACCCTCAGTTAAAGAAAACGACACTGTTATTCCCTCTTATAGAAGAGGTAAAAGAAGTGAATTCTGTTCTTAGGGGCGATCTTGGACACCCACAAGAACACAGTAGAACTTCCCAAACAAAAAATGATAACCTTACAGAACAGGCTAGAGGATGTATCCAGGAAGCAATACCTGTCGGCATCGAGGTGCCTCAGTATTCTGGGGGCACTCTTCTCAACCATCCCGATGGTAAAGTGGGCACATTGGAGGATGAGAACGTTTCAGAAGGGTCTCCTCAAGCAGTGGCAGGGACGATCAGTCAGACAGAAGATTCATGTAACGGGGAAAATGAAGAGATCTCTGGAGTGGTGGAAAGACCCAGTGAACCTCCAGAACTGTCACCAGTGAGTAACAGACCCACCTTATGTGATAACTTCGGATGCGTCAACATCAGGATGGGGGGCACACCATGAGGGGCTGTTAGCTCAAGGCAAGTGGAAGTACAGAACGAAAGAGGTCTCCAATGTCATAGAATTGAGAGCAGCCTTGTGTGCGTTAGAAGCATTCCAGACACAAATACGGAACAAGAGAGTGGTAATTCAGATGGACAACAGGGCAGCAGTCACATATATAAAGAGACAGGGTGGAACACGAAGCCAGGCATTACTGAAGGAAGTGACACCCATAATGCAATGGGCACAACAAAACCTACTCGACCTGACAGCAGTCTATATACCAGCCCCACAGAACTTTCTGGCAGACACGCTGAGCAGACGGACCCTAGATCCCAACGAGTGGGAACTAAATCAGTCAGTTTTCCATTGGGTATGCAAGCAATGGGGGTATCCAGACCTGGATTTGATGGCAACGGCAACCAATGCGAAGTGCAGGCGCTTCTTAGCAAGAGCAAGGTTCCAGGAAGCAAAAGCAACAGATGCTCTCAACGCTAAATGGATCTGCAGGCTGGCATATGTATTCCCTCCGATCCCTTTAATCTTAAAGTTACTCAACAGAGTAAGAACTTACCCAGGGACAGTCATAGCGATAATCCCAATGTGGTCACGCAGACCATGGTCCCCACTACTCCAATCATTGGCAGTGGACCAGCCCATGCCACTTCCGAACATCCCGGACCTATTACAACAAGGTCAGGTGATGCATACAAATCAAGGAATTCTACATTTAGCTGCCTGGAAGCTGAGGGGAGAAGATTAACAGACGCAGGGCTTACCACAGAAGTGGTGGAGACGTTATTGAAGGCTAGAGCATCCACCACTAACCAAACTTATTCAAGGATTTGGGAAGTATTCAAATCTTTTGCAGAGGCACAACGGTTCAATCCAAGAACACCTTCAGAGCCACAAATTCTAAATTTTCTCCAGACAGGTCTAGACAAAGGTCTCACACTGAGAGTACAAGTCTCAGCTTTATCAGCGCTATCGGGTATAAGATGGACATCACAAAGTTTAATCCGTCAATTCCTAAGAGCATGCACGAAGATTCGACCCGTAAGGAGAACGTACGTCCCACCTTGGGACCATCAAGTAGTATTAGACTTTCTATCACAAGAAATCTTCAGCATAACACAGACTACAACGTTGAAAAACATTTCAGAAAAAGCTGTGTTCCTCACGGCAATAACCTCCGGCAGGACGGTATCGGACTTACAAGCCCTAGGTTGCAAACCACCATACGTTTGTCTTATGACAGACAGAGAAGTGTTACGGACTCTACCACACTATAGACCAAAGGTCAATACTGCATTTCATGTAAACCAAGAAATGGTACTTCCAACATACCAGACAGATACAACAGGGACACCCCATAACTTGGACGTGGGATCCGTCCTGGAAACCTACATAGAGATGACGGCAACATTTAGAAAGTCAGAAAATCTGTTTGTGGTATATGAAGGTCACAGAAAAGGGCTAGCGGCATCTAAGAGGACGCTGGCATCGTGGCTAGTCAAGGTCATAAGGAGAGCTTATGTGGCAAAACAACTAGAGCCTCCAGCGGAACTCAGAGCGCACTCCACACGGGCGATGGCGACATCATGGGCGAATTTCAGGGGAGTCACCCCCGAAATCATTTGCAGGGCCGCAACTTGGACGACCTTTAATACATTTCTAAACCAAATGGGGAGTATTGCCTCAAGTATATTAAGTAAAATAGTACCTTTTCATCCCAGGTATAGTAGAAAAGGGGGGCGAATGGGGGCGAAGGACTAGTGGCTGAAGTTAGACCTAGGGCTGCCCATTCAATGGTTTGGGAGGGACTATCTCGGTACTGATGAGAATTCATAGAAACATAAATGGTATAAAAAGAATTTATTGATATATAAAAATTGCAAAAACAAATAATTGTACAATTCAATGATTGGTCAACGTCGACTAGTTTCGAGGGCTTGCCGCTTCGTCAGGACAGCCAATCTACAGAATAATGCAATAAGAATATGTAATAAATACCAGCGATACAATATACAAATGGTAAAAAAACATTGATAAAAAAAGCTCACCGATTTGAATCAATTGATAATATGCGGAAGCCGGGCGGCCCAGGGGGTGCTCCCCCCACGGCGGACAAGGGGATGGTTGGTCGTGAAAAGATCTGGGTGTAAGCGTTATAAAATATATGTATCAATATGAGAAACTAAAATTATATTAATTCCCATAGAGTGGGTGGGGTGAGGGTTGGGGAGGGTGTGTGGATAAGGGAGGGGGGAGAGGGAAAAGATAGGGGAAAGAGACAAGGGAAGACAGAGGGAAGGGCCAGAGAAAGGGGGGGAGAGGGGGGGGAAAAGGGGGGGGGAGGGAACAGGGATGGAAGGAAAAAGGGGGGGGAGGAGGGAAGGAAGGGAAAGGAAAGAAGGGAAATATAGCGAGATAGTGGGATTAGAGGGAAGAAAAAAGGGGGGCTTCCGCATATTATCAATCGATTCAATCGGTGAGCTTTTTTTATCAATGTTTTTTACCATTTGTATATTGTATCGCCGGTATTTATTACATATTCTTATTGCATTATTCTGTAGATTGGCTGTCCTGATGAAGCGGCAAGCCCGCGAAACTAGTCGACGTTGACCAATCATTGAATTGTACAATTATTTGTTTTTGCAATTTTTATATATTAATAAATTCTTTTTATACCATTTATGTTTCTATGAATTCTCATCAGTACCGAGATAGTCCCTCCCCAAACCATTGAATGGGCAGCCCTAGGTCTAACTTTAGCCACTAGTCCTTCGCCCCCCTTTTCTACATTTCTAAACCACTATAAGGTGGATCCGGCGGCCTTAACGACAATACAGTTTGGTCGCGCGGTATTACAGGGAGTGACATGAAGTAATGTCACAGATAGTTAAATATGCATTATATATATATAAAATAAACAAGTACAGCATGACCCACCCGTCTGGTCTAGTAATTTTGTACATCCCATACGTATATGCTGTCATGCTGTGTCAGGAAAAGGGAAAATGTTATACTTACCTAACGGTAATTTTCCTTTCCTGATGCAAGCATGACAGCATATAGGTCCCTCCCTTAAAAGAAATATAGGGGCCTGAAACAGTTAAGTAGGGCCTTTCGCAGCGATAATAAATTACGAGAATGCGGGGGTAGGGGAGGAGACCTACTTTTATAGTATAACTGGTCCTGATTGGGCAGGGGGGCGGAGCCTTCCCATACGTATATGCTGTCATGCTTGCATCAGGAAAAGAAAATTACCATTAGGTAAGTATAACATTTTCCCTTTTCTAACACCCTAGAGAATAAAATAGCGATCATTGCAATACTTTTTGTCACACCGTATTTGCTCAACGGTCTTACGAGCGCACTTTTTTTGGAGAAAAAAAAACACTTTTTTGAATTAAAAAATAAGAAAGCAATAAATTTGGCCCAATTTTTTTTTACATATTGTGAAAGAATGTTGCGCTGAGTAAAATGATACCCAACATGTCACGCTTGAAAATTGCGAATTGGAATGTCGTCAAACTTTTACCCCTAACATTTTTGATAGGCGACGTTTAAAAAATTCTATAGGTTGCATCTTTTGAGCTACAGAGGTGGTCTAGGGCTAGAATTATTGCTCTCGCTCTAACGATTGCAGTGATACCTCTTGTGCGGTTTGAACACTGTTTTCATATACGGGCACTACTCACGTATGCGTTCGCTTCTGCACGCCAGCTCGTCGGGATGGTGCGCTTTAAAAAAAAAATGTTTGTGTTTTCTTATTTATTTTATTATTTTTTATACTGGGAAAAAAAAATTAATCACTTTTATTCCTATTACAAGGAATGTAAACATCCCTTGTAATAGAAAAAAGCATGACAGGTCCTCTTAAGTGTGAGATCTGGGGTCAAAAAGACCTCAAATGTCATATTTAGACTTAAATGCAAAAAAAAAAGGAAAAATTTGCGTCGCTTTAACAGACAATTGCGCGGTCGTGCGACGTGGCTCCCAAACAAAATTTGCGTCCTTTTCTTCCCACAAATAGTGCTTTCTTTTGATGGTATTTGATTGCCTCTGCGATTTTTATTTTTTTGAGCTATAAACAAAAATAGAGTGACATTTTTTTATTTTTGTTATAAGAAAAATCAAATAAACTAAATTTTAATCAAACATTTAGGCCAAAATGTCCCCTGCTATGCTATGGGGATGGGTGGGGGCCATCTTGCCCTAACTCGCATCCCCACACAGCACAACAGAGGACCCGATTGCCTCCGCCGCTACCGACGGCTCTGGCAAGCGGTGGAGGGCGCGGGAGAGCGGCGGGAGGGGGGAGGCCCTCTCCCGCGCCTTCCGCCGCCACCGTTATCGTTTACAGGACCGCTCACGCTAAAGATGGATATCTCGCTTGTGGCAGCAGCTGCTGCCATTACCGAGATATCCATCTTTAAAAAAAGGACATATATCTGTGTAAGCAGGTCCTTAAGTGGTTAAGGGCAGCAACTGTGAGATCCTCATAGAGTTATACTGGCTGCCAGCAGCATGCATAGCTGGCAGCTAAACCAGGGTTTGACAAATTTGCTTGGAATCTAGGAGCCAGCTAAAAAAGTTAGGAGCCAGAAAACATGCCCCGTCCCGCCGAGCTCGCGTACAGAAGCGAACACATACGTGAGTAGCGCCCGCATATGTAAACGGTGTTCAAATCACACATGTGAGGTATCGCCGTGATTGGTAGAGAGAGAGCAATAATTCTAGCCCTAGACCTCCTCTGTAACTCAAAACATGCAACCTGTAGAATTTTTTAAACGTCGCCTATGGAGATTTTAAAGGGTATAAGTTTGTCGCCATTCCGCGAGCGGACGCAATTTTGAAGCATGACATGTTGGGTATCAGTTTACTCAGACTAAACCTCTGAACTCCCTTCAATAGAAGCCTATGGGGTCGATTTACTAAAGTCAAATAGACTTTGCGCTTTGCAAAGTGCAGTTCCTCCAAATCTTAGTAAATTAAGTAATGCTTCACTGAAAGTACACTTGGTAGTGCAGCTGCTGTAAATCTGAGGTGTAGATCTGAAATGAGTGGAAAATCTGCTGATTTTATTATCCAATAATGTGCCAGCTAAAATGCTGTTTTTTATTTTCCTTGCATGTCCCCCTCGGATCTACAGCGACTGAATTTACAAATGGATTGCCTTTAGTATATAACCCCCATAGGCTTTTAGAGGAGTTTAGGTTCAGTAACGTTTAGAGGCAGTCAAAGCTCCTCTACTGAACACAGAAGAATAGCATTCAAGAGAGGCGCTTTAGGGGATTTAAAAAACGCCAAATGCGCCTAAATGCATCTAGGCACGTTGGGCGCTTAAGCATTTATTCCTTTTAATGACCATAATAAATTACAAATCTGGACAATTAATTAAATGCCCAAACACATCTAAACATGTTTGAAAAACTGCTGCCTGGGTACGTTTTTAATGCTTATTTTTCATGTCAGGAGAAAAAGTGTTTACAATCAGTGTGCATGAGGCCTAAGAGGAAAAAAGTTTTCTGGTCCAAAAACTCAGGTCACCCAAAGAGTTCATATGGACATCTTTATACTATGGCAAGTCGTGTTCCATGCCTTACATATGCACTATACCCCCTTCCCTCCGTACTGTACCAGGAAGGCCGTAAGAAAAGTGTGCCGCCCAATAGGTGTATAAATTTGTTATATATATAATACTGTTTCTCAACCATTTTCTATGTATGTTATGTTTAGTTTACATGCTGCAATCTAGTGACCTTTTGTGGTAATGTACAGTACTGTATTTCTTTTGTTTGATCTATGACACACTTTCTGTGTATGCTCCACCCTTCTTCCTGAGTTTTGGTACTTCCTGTCTATGGAGACTGCTTACAGGCCACATGTAACAAGGGCACGTGTATTCTGCATAGTAATCTACAAGCAGTGTCATCTTTTGAACGCACAATACTACAACCTGTTCATCTGCTGTAACCTGTCATCTGATGTATTCTGATGTTTGGATTAAAGCAACTTCTGTGAATTGAATCGGTATTGGTGAGTTCAAGCGATCTGTTGTCCTCAATGATTATATCTGCTTATACAGGCCAGGCATAGAGGTCTCACAAAAGATAAATCGCTTCACAACAATCGGAGTCAGGATAAAAAGAATAAGGTAATGGATGGAGTCTGGAGTGTTTTTTTAGGACAGTGCTGCTTTTCAGAGGACAGGTATGGTAGCCCTGAGCATCATTCCAGCGTGTGGGGCCTTGATGCGATCAAATGGCAGAAGGAATGAACTGCCAACTGAGAAAATTCCTTTCATACAAAAGGCCTATTCTCCTCCGCAATCCTATTTCCGGCTTTTCACTGTAAATGGTTTGATTTCGGACTGCTTACCAGCAAAACACATTGACCTCTGAAACACCGCACAGCCCCTCAGATTGTGCATCCCACCGCTTCGTTGTCCACATAGCTGTGGCATCCATTTTGTGTGTTTTACTTCCCAAAGCAGCTGTTGAAAGCCTAGCAGAGATGAAATCCACAAATTGGCTGTGTAGGGGAAATACTGGCTCTGTAACTGGTCGAGGTCCCAAAGAATAAAACAAGTTGTAGGGTGTGATTTTCAGGAGCCTAGTGTATAAACTGATTTGGATATCCAGGTCCGCCACTTGAGTGAGCCGCCATTACAGCCATGACAGAAAGTTTAGTCAGACCAGTCAGCTTTAAAGGGGTTGTAAACCCTTGTGTTTTTTTACCTTAATGCATCCTATGCATTAAGATGAAAAATCACCTTGCAGTGTCTGGCATCTCAGCTCCCCCCCCCCCGTTTTACTTACTTGAACCCCGAATTTCCGTGGGCACAATGCACTTAACCCTCTTGGGCATGGAGTTCACCAGAGTGTCACAGGTTGCCACTGGAGTCCTCTTCCACTCCTCCATGATGACACCTCGGAGCTGGTGGATGTTAGAGATCTTGCGCTCCTCCACCTTCCATTTGAAGATGTCCCACAGATGCTCAATAGGGTTTAGGTCTGGAGACATGCTTGGCCAGTCCATCATCTTTACCCTCATCTTCTTTAGCAAAGCAGTGGTCATCTTTGAGGTGTGTTTGGGGTAGTTATGTTGGAATACTGCCCTGTGGCCCAGTCTCTGAAGGGAGGGGATCATGCTCTGCTTCAGTATGTCACAGTACATGTTGGCATTCATGGTTCCCTCAATGATCTGTAGCTCCCCAGTGCCGGCAGCACTCATTCAGCCCCAGACCATGGCACTACCACCATCATGCTTGTCACCGTCTGAACCAAATAAGTGTATCTTGGTCTCATCAGACCACAGGACATGGTTTCTGTAATCCATGTCCTTAGTCTGCATCTCTTCATCAAACTATTTGCAGGTTTTCTTGTGCATCATATTTAGAAGAGGCCTCGTTCTCGGACGACAGTAATACAAATTTGATGCAGTGTGCGGCGTATGGACTGAGCACTGACAGACTGACCCCCCCCCTTCAACCTCTGCAGCAATGCTGGCAGCACTAATCCGTCTATTTTCGAAAGACAACCTCTGGATATGACGCTGAGCACGTGCACTTAACTTCTTTGGTTGACCATGACAAGGCCTGTTCTGAGTGAAACTGTCCTGTTAAACCGCTGTATGGTCTTGGCCACCATGCTGCAGCTCAGTTTCAAGGTCTTGGCAATCTTCTTATAGCCTAGGCCATATTTATGTAGAGCAACAATTCTTTTTTTCAAATCCTCAGAGTTCTTTGCCATGAGGTGTTGAACTTCCGGTAACCAGTAAGAGAGTGAGAGCAAAATCACTAAATTTAACACACCTGCTCCCCATTCACACATGAGACTTTTCAACACCAGCAAGTCACATGACTACGGGAAGGGAAAATGACTAATTGGGTCCAATTTGGACATTTTCCCTTGGGTTGTACTCACTTTTGTTGCCAGCAGTTTAGACATTAATGGCTGTGTGTTGCGTTACTTTGAGGGGACAGCAAATTTACACTGTTATACAAGCTGTACACTCACTACTTTACATTGTAGCAAAGTATAATTTCTTCAGTCTTGAAATGAAAATATATAATAAAATATTTACAAAATGTGAGGGGTGTGCTCACTTTTGTGAGATACTGTATATACACACAGAGCGGGTAAAATAAATATTGAACACAACTCTAGGTGTATACATTTTTAGAGGTGCTATTGACATAAAAATGTTACCGTACGTCGGTAACAACTTGTGCAATCCATACAAAGAAAATTTGGGAGTATGCTGCGCAGGTCTCAGAAAAAGTGAACAATAAAATCACAATATGAATACCGTGTTTCCCCGAAAATAAGCCCGGGTCTTATATTAATTTGGGCAACCAAAAAAACACTAGGGCTTATTTTCGGGGTAGGTCTTATCCTGCCGGGGCTGTCTTCTCTCCCTTCTGCCTGTCAGAAATCCCCTGTGGAACTGTGTAAAAAAGCTTGTAAATTCCTAGAATTCACAGCACCACATATTGCAAAATGTGTATGTCTGCAATTCAATTGTGCCACATACCTTCTTCAAGGGCTGGGTGCATCTGTAACCCCCTGGAGCTCTTTTTCCCTTTTCGAGCACTGCAGCGATATACCGAAGGTATTTGGCAGAAATAGATCATATAAACACACACAGTCTACACTATATAACACTGTAGTATAACACTAGTATTTCACCAGCACTAATTTTCGGGGTAGGGCTTATATTGCATTTTTTTTCCTGAAAATCGGGGTAGGTCTTATTTTCGGGGAAACGCGGTAAGTGAAAAATTGTGAATATATGCTGCTGCAGCTATGATGTCAGATATAAACATAAATAGCAGATAAATAGGGAATAAGCTGCGCTGCATAAAAAAACATTAATGATGTGAAAAAAAAAATGATAAATGGAATATATATGAATAATTCATACACAATACTGTGCGCAAAAATCACCTGTACAAAACTATAACTGAAAAAGCGTAAACTTGTGGTTAAAAAGTATGGTAAAAAGGGGTTCAGAAGAAATGTTTTAGGGAAAGTGTAAACATATCCGAATGGGTGCTGAACAGGTCCAGAAGAAATCGTGCCACTTAGCAGGATAGATGAAAATAGCCTCCACCTCTTATATCCTATCTGCTTACCAAAACGAGTTGATCTCGGAAATTGAGATCGCATACGCGTGTGGCCAGCAGCCCTGCTCAAGATTTCCTAGGAATGCCTTGTCCACTGTGTTTGTTTGCATTCGACCCTTATACTGTAAAACGTATCTCCTCAGTGCGGATGACCCAGAAAGGAAAATGCACCAGGTGTTGATCACGTCAAAATGCACAGACAGGAAGTGATGCGCACAGTATTGTGTATGAATTATTCAAATATATTCAGAGCTTTTTTTCTCAGAAAATAGGTGCAGGAACTCAACCATGACCCGTTCAGATTTCACAAACAGTAGAAGGGTCTTAAAGGGGCATTAAATACCAGAATTGCATTACATACAGAGTGCTGAGTTCAGGAGGGGGGGGGGGGGGTTACAAAGCTGTCATTTGTAAACACAGAAACCAGACTTCTGTGTTTACAAGTGATTGTGGTGAGCAGGCACCAGAGGGTCTGAGCCAGAGGTGGTGGAACTGAGTTCCCCCAAGTTCCCCCTGAAAAAAAGCCCTGTATATATTCCATTTATCATTTTGTTTCACATCATTAATGTTTTTTTATGCAGAGCAGCTTATTCACTATTTATATACATACAAAGAAACCAAAACAAATAAGTACAGAAATTAAAAGTTTTTCAGCGGGAATGCGGGGGAACACAGTTTCGGCACCTTCTGGACTGACGTAATGGACTGTATGTAATGTCAAGGGGTGCTGGGGTGTGCTGCAGAGTATTGGTGCTCACTGCTGATGGATCTTTTCTAGCTGGAGGGCATCTATTTTTGCAGGGGGTCTATTGTTGCTGAGGAGGTCTAGTGTTGCTGGTGGGGGACCTATTGTTGCTGGAGGGTCAGTTGTTTATGAAGGAGACCTACTGTTGGGGGAGAGGTCTGGGAGGTGGATAGGGGATGGAACCAAGGGACGTTGCTCTGAGGTGGGTAGGAGCAGAGAAAACAAGTGACTCGGAAAAGGGGAGTTCCTGCACCTATTGTCTGAGGGAAAAAAGAGGATTTTTATAAACAGCTTACCTGTAAAATCCTTTTCTTGGAGTACATCACGGGACACAGAGCAGCATAGTAATTACTATGTGGGTTATAGAGCCTACCTTCAGGTGATGGACACTGGCAATCTTCAGACAGGAAGTCCCTCCCTATATAACCCCCTCCCCTAACAGGAGTACCTCAGTTTTGTAGCAAGCAATAATTTGTCCCATAAATTCCCCCAACAAGAGGGGTGGGAGCTCTGTGTCCCGTGATGTACTCCAAGAAAAGGATTTTACAGGTAAGCTGTTTATAAAAATCCTCTTATCTTTATCGTACATCACGGGACACAGAGCAGCATAGTAATTACTATGTGGGATGTCCAAAAGCAATGCCAACTGAGGGGAGGGAGACCTAACAGGAAGGACCAAAAGATGCCACCGGGCGCAAGGAAACTAGAGGGCGGCTCTTAAGACCGCTTGGCCAAAGGCCAGGTCCTCGCGCCTCCTAACGTCCACCTGATAAAACCTTGTGAACGTGTTAACCGACGACCAGGTTGCTGCTCTGCAGACCTGGTCCATGGAAACCTGATGCTGGACTGCCCAAGAAGTCCCTAAGGCCCTGGTTGAGTGAGCCTTGACAGAGGCCGGGGGGGTCCCTACCCTTCAGGCCATAGGCCTGTGAGATTATCTGGCGGATCCACCTGGCTAGTGTGGCTTTTGACGCCGCCTGACCTACTCTGGGCCCCTCCGGCAGAACAAACAGCGCATCCGTTTTCCTGATATGGGCTGTGGCCTGTAAATAGGCCTTAATAGCCCTTACCACGTCTAAGGAATGTAACAACCTTTCCTCTCTGGACCCCGGATTGGGGAAAAAATGACGGGAGGACCAAGTCCTGGTTTAAATGGAATGCTGAGACCCTCTTAGGCAAAAAGGTGGGCAAGGGTCGCAAGATGACTCTGTCCTCATGAACTATCAGGTACGGCTCCTTGCAAGAAAGGGCCGCCAGCTCCGAGACCCTTCTGGCCGAGGTCATGGCCACCAAGAATACCAACTTCCTTGACAGCAACACCAACGGGATATGACCTAGGGGCTCGAAGGGGCGCCTCTGTTAATTCGCAGAACCCCCTGTAAAAAGGTCTTGACCAATGAGTGCGTGGCTAATGGCCTCTGAAATAGAACTGACAAGGCCGACACCTGTCCCTTAATAGTGCCGACAGCCAGTCCCTTCTCAACTCCGTGTTGCAGGAATTCCAAGATCCTACCGACTACAAACCTACAGGGGTGCCACGTCTTGGACTCACACCACGACACATAGTTTCTCCACACCCTGTAGTATATACGCCTTGAAACTGGTTTCCTCGCATTGATTATAGTGGAAAGCACAGACCTCGAGAGCCCCCTCCTCCTTAGGACGTAGGCCTCAGCCGCCAAGCCGTTAAACCCAGCGACTGTGAGGCAGGGTGGTATATTGGTCCCTGCGATAGCAGGTCTGGCCGGAGTGGCAGCGGCCAGGGGTCTCCGATTGACATTCTCACAATTAGGGAGTACCAGTACCTCCGGGGCCACGCTGGGGCCACTAGGATTACGGTCTTGCCCTCTGCCCTGATCCGACGGAGGAGTCGGGGAAGCAGCTGAAGTGGCGGGAAGGCATACATCAGTGAATACTGGTGCCATGGACAAACCAGGGCGTCCGTGCCGCAGGCCCGTGGGTCCCTCGTTCTGGATACGAATCTGGGTAGTTTTGTATTTAACCTTGATGCCATTAAGTCCACTTCTGGTGTCCCCCATCTCTGACAGATGTTTCGAAAAACCTGGGGATGGAGAGCCCATTCTCCTGGCAACAACTGTCTCCTGCTGAGATAGTCTGCTCGCCAATTTTGTATTGCCGGAATGAATACCGCTGAGAGACACTGTATGTGGGTCTCTGCCCACGCAAAAATCTGATCTGTCTCCCTCTGAGCTGCTCGACTCCTTGTACCTCCTTGGTGGTTTATGTATGCTACCGTCGTAGCATTGTCCGATTGTATTCTGACAGCCGTCTCCACTAGCTTGGATGTCCAAGCCTTCAGGGCAAACCGGACTGCCCGCATCTCCAAGATGTTGATGGGCAGGTGTTGTTCCGTGGCTGACCACCTCCCCTGCTGGGATAGGTTCTCCAGGACTGCACCCCAACCTGTCCGGCTGGCGTCTGTCGTGACTATCTGCCACGGCCCTGGGTTGAAGGGTTTCCCCTTCTGAAGGTTCCTGGGAGTCAACCACCAACTGAAACTCTCCCGGACTACCGGGGAGAGAAAAATGGGTAGATCCAAGGCTTGAACCTGTTTGTTCCACCTTGATAGGATGATCCACTGCAATTTCCTGGAGTGAATCTGGGCGAAGGGTACCGCTTCGAAAGTTGACACCATCTTCCCCAACAGCTGCATGCAGAGTCGCAGGGATGGCTTCCTCTTTCTTAGAATCAACAGAATTAATGTCCTCAAGGCGAGAATCTTTGACTGTGGCAAAAATATCTTTTGTCGATTCGTATCGAGACGCATACCTAGGTACTCTAGGATCCTGGTTGGCTGCAGGGCAGATTTGTCCCTGTTTATGACCCAACCGAAGGTCTCTAGATACTGAACTGTAGTCTGAACCGACCGCCTTAGGCTGGGGGCAGACTGGTCTATCAAGAGGAGATCGTCCAAATAGGCCAGAACCAGAATCCCCCGGGTTCTTAGATCTGCGAGTAGTGGGGCCAGGATCTTTGTAAATACCCTGGGAGCCGTGGCCAACCCAAAAGGGAGGGCCACGAACTGAAAATGGCGTCGACCTACGATGAACCGAAGGAATTTGTGGTGGCCAGAAAATATAGGGACATGCAAATACGCGTCCTTTATGTCTATGGATGCTAGAAACTCTCCTCCATGGAGGACAGCGGCAACTGAACGGATGGACTCCATTCGAAATGACTGGACCGACAGGTACTTGTTTAGGCCCTTCAAATCCAGGATAGGCCTTACATCGCCGTTTGGCTTTGGGATAATAAAGAGATTGGAATAAAATCCCATCCCTCTCTCCTGACTTGGTACCTTGACAATCACCCCCTGATCCAGGAGGCGGTCTAAAGATGCCAAGAGCGCCGCCGCCTTCCTTGGGTCGCTTGGTACGCAAGACCTGCGGAACCGGGGTGGGGGAAATTGTTGGAACTCCAGCCGATATCCTGAAGTGACTGTGGAGCGGACCCATCTGTCGGAGATCCTTGCTTCCCAGACCCTTGCGAAGTGCTGGAGCCTTCCCCCCACCCGTGAGGATGGGGGCGCCCCTTCAGAGAGACGCTTTAGGGGCGGGTTTCCCCGCTTTGCGGGTCCAGGGTCTTTTGTTTGCTGTAAACTGACCCCGGGACTTGCTCTCCCCGGCAGGCCGACCGTCGATACTGCCTAGAGCTGGAAGATACTGGTGCGGGAGAGGCAGGGCGCTTAAATGAGGGCCCTCTGAATCTCCTTTTTATTGGCAACAACGTGCTCTTTCCGCTGGATATCTTCTGGATATATGCATCCAGGTCTTCCCCGAACAGCCTCTCCCCATGGAAGGGAAACCCTGTGAGAAGTCTTTTACACGGAGTCTCGGCTGCCCAATTCTTTAGCCAGAGAAGTCTTCGCATTTGAACAAGGGACATAGAGAGGCGGGAGGCCTGCTGGATCGAATCTTTAATTGCGTCGATCGCAAAACAGAGTGCCCTTGGCAAATCTGCCAAATCTTGTGCCTGTTGGGCTGGGAGGTCCCTTAGGACCTGCTTAGTTTGGTCCTTAAGAGCCTGGCATACCCCAATGGCAGCCACAGCCGGCTGGACCACTGCCCCAGCGGTGGCAAAGGAGGCCTTCAACAAGGTTTCCAACCGCTTATCGACCGGGTCCTTGAACATTTGGACATTGTCGACCGGGCAGGTCAGTGTCTTATTAACACATGAAATAGCTGCATCCACCACCGGGACTGCCCACTTCTTCTCAAATTTTTCCTCCATGGGATAAAGTACCGCGAACCTCCTAGGGGGTACAAAGATTCTATCCGGCTTACCCCACTCCTTATACATTACATCTGCAAGGAGGGGATGGACCGGAAAACACATAGAAACCTGAGGAGCCTTCAAGGACCCTAAGGAACCTACCGTACCAACCGGAGGCACCGGTGTAGGTAATTTGAAGGCAGACCGAACCATCTCTGTTAGAGAATGGACCCACAGCTTTTCTGCCTGAGAAGCCGAGAAGGGTTCCTCAATGGTGGATTCCTCAGATTCCCCTTCTTCCAGGTCCTCTCCCTGGAATCCTGAAAACTCTGACTCGTCTGAGGAGAAATCTAAGCCTGGAGCCTGCACTGCAGGAGAAGGAGATCTATTGCGTTTCTTCCCTGGTAGGGAGGCAGCAATCAAGGCTGCAAGTCTGCTTTCCAACCCCCCCAAGGTGGTAGCCAAAACCTCCTCAGTTACATAGACCGGGGGTGGATGATTAGGGCCAGCTACAGCACCCGCCGGTTCCAATGACTCGGTCTGGAGCCCCAACACTGATCTCTCTGGGGAGGGCAGGGTGACCGCGGCCTGACCCAAATCCTCTGAGCCTGATGGGGATCCTTTAGCCTTCTTTGCCGTCTTAGACCCCTTGGCAGAGCCTGATCTCTTGGGAGCCATTGTACAACCCCGAGGTACCCCTATAGCACAGCCACTCTGGGGTGATCAGGCCACTGGTAGGAGACTCAGGGATTTAGGTAGCTGTCTAAAGCAGCAACCGCTCTGCTGACCAAGTGTAGAGTCTGTCTCCTCTGGGGGGAAGGAGGTATTAGGGAATATTCCTGCAGCGCCTCTTTTTCTGGCTGAGCAGTGTGTCCAGATTTGGGCTCACAGCCCCTGAACTGGTGCACGTCTGAGTGTCCTGGATCCCTCCTGAAGGCACAGCCCTGCACTCTGTGTGTCCTCCACCGATGAGGCTTTATCCGGCGTCCGCATGCCGCTCCGCCTCCCCCCCTCAGGCCGCCGCGCGCACGCCGCGCACCCACGCGCGCATCTCCGCCCAGCCGCGCGCACAGCAGGAAGACGCCACGGCGATCAATGGCGGCCCCCAGGGGAAGCCATGCTGCCAAGCAGGAGGACACCATGCGCTGCCGGGGGACCCAGGCCTACTCCAGTCCGCCACATGATGGCCTCTAGACCTGTAAGCACCCTTCTCATGCTCCATAGACGTGCACCCCCTCGACAAACAAACACCTAGCCAGCCAGGGGAACAGTGTGGGAAAATAACCATCCTGTCAACAGCAGACATAGTGGAAAATATTGCCTGTGCATAGCAGCACATCTAGGCTAGCCCACCATCCCCTTTCTTAGGAGAGACTGCCAACAGACCACGTCCTGCAGCCCTCCACTTACCTGTCCACGCTGCAGGGTGTTGCTAAAAGCAAGAGGCCCAGCCTTCACCCCTCACTGTGGGCATAGTCATTGACCTTCAGGGACTGGGGTCCATAGCAGGTCACCTCTCCCCTGGACCTATATAAGCACCCTGGCAAGCAGACAAACATTTGACCCTGTAATTGATCAATGCTCTGGAACCCAGGATCCAGCTCTCAAAAGAGAAGCATTATAGGCAAGACCCCGGTCTTCTAAACGGGGCCCGGGTACCGTCCACTTTGGCACTGCGGCACTTTGGACGGATCCGGTATGTAGCTGGCCTAGCCACAATGGACCAGGCCTTAACCGTGACCAACACCTAGACACTGGCGAAAAAACTGAGGTACTCCTGTTAGGGGAGGGGGTTATATAGGGAGGGACTTCCTGTCTGAAGATTGCCAGTGTCCATCACCTGAAGGTAGGCTCTATAACCCACATAGTAATTACTATGCTGCTCTGTGTCCCGTGATGTACGATAAAGAAAATGCCCTAGTTAATAGTAGAAAAAATGGAACGACAGCATTGAATACGCTAACTGAAATGTATTTAACCACTTAAGGACCCCCGCACGCACATATACGGCCACAGAATGGCACGTACAGGCACAAGGGCGTAAATTTACGTCCCCGCCTAAGTGCGGTTCGGGGGTCCCATCGGGACCCCCTCCGCGGCGTGCGGGGGTCCCCCTGGCTCCGGGAGCGATCCGGGATCAGCGGGCGGATGTCGGCGAATACCCGCCCCCCCGCGATCGCTCCCATCCTGTCAGTTCCTCCTCCTGTGTTTACGCAGGAAGGAGGAAATTATGTAATCTCTCATCGCAGCGCTGTTTCGAGAAGACATCACAAGTAAGTGTGCACCAACACAACACTGACACACACTCACATAGGCATATTAACCCCTTGTGATCGCCCCCCCCACCCCCCTGTCACAGTGTCACTGAATGCAGTGATCTAATCACTGCATTTAGTGTCAGTGTGACAGGCAGTGTAAAAAACAGTTAGTGTTAGGTTCAGGATAGCCCCCCCACCCCCCCTAATAAAGTTTTAACCCCCTGATCACCGCCCTAGTTAACCCTTTCACTCCCTATTGCCAGCGTCACTAAGTGATCATTTTTCTGATCGCTGTATTAGTGTCGCTGTTCCCGCTAGGTAGCTATTTTTTTTTATTGCGATTTTTTTTTTTACTAAAGACATGTGGCTAAATAAATTTTGGCCTAAATGTTTGACTAAAATTTAGTTTATTTGATTTTTTTTTAACAAAAAGTAAAAAATAGTGTTTTTTTTTCAAAAATGTCGCTCTATTTTTGTATATAGCGCAAAAAATAAAAATCGCAGAGGTGATCAAATACCACCAAAAGAAAGCTCTATTTGTGGGAAGAAAAGGACGCAAATTTTGTTTGGGAGCCACGTCGCACGACCGCGCAATTGTCTGTTAAAGCGACGCAGTGCCGAATCGCAAAAACACCTTGGGTCATTTACCAGCGTATTGGTCCGGGTCTTAAGTGGTTAATACTTATTACAAAATCCTTTGTTGTGGTAATGACAGCTTCAGGATACCCGTATGGAGACACTGTTTGCATTCATTGCTAAGGTGTAATTTTGGCCAATTCTTCCACACAGTCTTCAAATCTTGAAGGTTCTGTGGGTCTTTTCTATGAACTCTGATTTTTGGTTCTTTTCATAGATTTTCTGTTGGATTCAAGTCAGGTGATTGGCTGGGCCATTCTAGTCTTTCATTGAAACCAATTGAGATTTTTCCTAGGTTTGTGGTTGGGATCATTGTCTGTCTTGCTGAAATGTCCTCCCTCGTTTCATCTTCATCATCCTAGTACAGTGTTTTTCAACTCCAGTCCTCAAGGCACACCAACAGGTCAAGTTTTCAGGATTTCCCTCAGATGAAATGGCTGTGGTGATTACTAAGGCAGTGAAGCTGATCAAATCACCTGTGCAAAATAATGGAAATCCTGAAAACATGACCTGTTGGTGTGCCTTGAGGACTGGAGTTGAAAAACACTGCCCTAGTACAGGGATCTCCAAACTACGGCCCTCCAGCTGCTGTGGAACTACACTTCCCATGAGGCATTGTAAAACTCTGACATTCGTAGACATGACTAGGCATGATGGGAATTGTAGTTCCTGAACATCTGGAGGGCCGTAGTTTGGAGACTCCTGCCCTAGTAGATGGCATCAGATTTTTATCAAGAATGTCTTGGTATATTTTTCCATGAATCATTCCTCAACAATAAGAAGTTTGTCAGTACCGTATGCTAAAACTATAGTCCCACATCATGATATTCCCACCTACAAACTTCACTGTTGGTATTGGGGGGGGGGGGGGGTTTGGGGCGATGTGAAATGCCACTTGACCTCCAAGCATGGTGTGTATTATGGCATCCAAAGAGTTCAATTTTGGTCTCATCTGACCAGACTATATTCTCCCAGTATTTCACAGGTGTGTCTAAATGTGCAAAAAAAATTAAATAAGCTTCAACATGCTTTCCCTTCAGCAATGGAGTCTTGCGTGGTGAGCGTGCATACAGGCCATGGCGGTTGGGTGCATTACTTATTGTTTTCTATAGGGTTGTCCCGATACCACTTTTTTAGGACCGAGTACACAACAGCTTTCATTTGAATTGCTGTGTGTTCCCCGCCGCGCCTCGTCATGTATAGACACTCCCCCTCGCCCGGGCACTTTGATAGACAGATCTGTCTATCAAAGTTTCTGGGCAAGGGGGAGCTCAAATTAACTAGATGCCGCTCCCACTCCTCCCGCTCTCCACCAGCTCTCGAAAAAAAAAAAAAAAGTATTCGATCAGGCATCGGGAGCATTTGCGCGAGTACAAGCACTTGCGCAAATACTCGGTATCGGTCCCGATACCGTTACTAGTATCGGTATTGGGACAACCCTAGTTTTCTATGAAACAATTGTACCTGCTAATTCCAAGTCTTTCTCCACAAGTGGTTATTGGCTCTTGGAAAAAACTCTTCTGATAATTCTTGTCAGAAATCTTACCAGGAGTACCTGGTCATGGTCGGTTTATGGTGAAATGTTGTTCTTTTAATATGGACCCAACAGTGCTCACTGGAAGATTCAGAAGTTTAGAAACTTGCCATCAGTATGTTTTGCTACCATAAGGTTTTTGAAAGTCTTGAAAGAGCTCTTTGCTTTTACCAATTATGAGATGTTACTTGTGTGACACCTTGGTAATGAGACAACTTTTTATAGGCCATCAGTTGAGACTAAACCAGCTGAAATAAATTTGCATGGACATGGCATGGGTCAGGATTGCTTTCTAATTACTGATAGATTTGAAATAGTGTCTTGGCTTTCCATACCTTTTTGCACCTCACTTCATGTGTTCAATACTTTTTCGCTATTTTATTACACATAACCTAATTTCTGAACCTATTTGTTTTGGTTCCTCTGTATGTATGGGCTGTTACTGACATGTGGTGAAAATTCCATGTCATTAGCACCTTTAGAAATATATTTACCTAGAAAAATGTTGAAGTGTTCAATACTTATTTTACCCACTGTATGTGTGTGTGTGTGTGTATATATATACACACACACACACACACACACACACACACACACACACACACACACACACACACACACGTCTTTATCATTAAAATGGATGTTCCTGCCCTCAGAACAGCTGAAGGAATGTCCCAGGCACTCTTTTTCCCCCCTTTTCAAGCTCTCATGTATCTGACAAACAGGAAATGATGTATCTGACAAACAGGAAATGATGTATCTGACAAACAGGAAATGATGTATCTGACAAACAGGAAATGATGTATCTGACAAACAGGAAATGATGTATCTGACAAACTTTGAAGAAAAATCAATGCTCATGTATACAGAGTTTTTTATATACCGGCATAAAAGGAATATATTTTCTCTGTCAACTTCTACTGAATCTAATACAGTGTAACAAAATAGAAATCCATCCACTTTATATACAGCACTTTGGAGGAAAAAATACAACAAAAAAGTATTTTGGTCTTTACCAAATAAAAATCTACAAAGTCCTTGTTAAGATTTTTTTTTGTTCCCAGATTTCCTTCAAATAAAACCTATACCGGCAATGCTCTGTTCTGGAGAAAGTGCACAAAACACAAAGGGTTGGAAAAACAATCCCAGAATTCTTGAAGCTACGCTTCTTATTCTATACAAAAATATCCCGATTTTTATTTTTATTTCGACGCTATTAAATAAAATAATCAAAATTCTTTGTGTGGTTTTCCGGGGGTGGGATATTATCCAGTGTGTAGCTAATTTGCCTTGTTAAAAAGGTCAGAATGGTCATACAGAAATAATATTTGCACAAAAATTCATTGGTTGTTCTAAGGTCAGGTGGGGCCCAAGCGACGGCTGTTTGGTCAGGCTTAACATTGTAGTCCAACAGGTAAAGAGCCAGAGACCTCCACCATCTTAACTCCAGAACAGTGATCTATAGGACGATGTTTGTGTGAGAAGGAGACACTTAGTGGTTTTATATCCCCCACCCTTTTTTTTTATCTACCATATGTACAAGTGATATAGAATACAAAATAAAGGGTCCAGTAAAATCAGCAGACGTATGTACACTCTATTGTGTCTCCAGCTTATCTAACGACCTCAAGTCACAGTATACAGAGTTCATTAATACAAGTGCCTTGGACAAATTCTTCCTCTAAGGGAAGAGTACGGAGATTTTGTTTTACAAAGGTCCTTTGAACTGGTTTCCGGACAGATGTTGCCTGATTGAAGGTTTGGAATTGGCGGCATCCCCCAGTTTTCTCCATACCACCTGCAAAAAGAACAGACAAATGTATGTACGATACATAATAATACAAATACATAATACAAAGCACAGAAAAATCAAATGTTATAAATGCTTAATTTTGGGGTTTTTCTTTCCATAAATTACTTTTTCAAATTCACTTGCAATGTGTCTTCTAACTTGCGAAAAAATATAACGACTCCAGGAAGAGGCTATTCCCTCACACAGCCTTTTCCCTCTATGCAAGTCACAGTCCTTTCCCCTTTTGGGAGTGTCCGGTTCCTTTCTGTGCTGGCCAAGCTCCTCCCTATATTATCACTTCTGCGCTAAGGTGTGGCACCAATCCTAAAGGAGGAATTCTCTCAAAATTTCAGGCATCTCTGGGGAAAAACACAACCCAGGTCATAGTCTTCTAGCAACCACTTGGCCTTGCTGCTCACCTCTGGCTGGGGATCCATACACACTGGGGTTGATTTACTAAAACTGGAGACTGCAAAATCTAGCGTAGCTCTGCAGAGAGACCAATCAACTTATATATTTTTTTTTTAACAAGCTGAAGTTAAAAGCTTGTTCAAATTCACTTGCAATGTGTGTTTGAACTTGCTGGCCAAGCTCCTCTGCCCCCTCCCTATATTATGATAATATCACTTCTGCGCTAAGGTGTGGCACCAATCCTAAAGGAGGAATTCTCTCAAAATTTCAGGCATCTCCAGAAAATAACACAATCCAGGTCATAATCTTCTAGCAACTATTTGACCTTGTTGCCCACCTCTGGCTGGGGGATCCATACACACTGGGGTTGATTTACTAAATCTGGAGGCTACAAAATCTGGAGTAGCTCGCAGAGAAACCAATCAACTTCAGCTTGTTTAAAAAAAAAAATAGAAGTTAAAAGCCGATCCTTCCTACATTACTTCTTGTGTAGCTGTCAAGCCGCGTACACACGTCCGAGAAACTCGACGAGCAAAACTGTTGTTTTTCTCGTCGAGTTTCTCGTTCGGCTGTCGAGGAACTCGTCGAGCCAATATTTCCCATTCCCGTAGAGGAAAAAGAAGACATGCTCTCTTTTTGGCTCGACGAGTTTCTCGACAGTTTTCTCGGCAAAAAATGTACACACGACTGGTTTTCTCGGCAGAATACGTCTCCCATCAAGTTTCTTGATGGATTCCGCCGAGAAAAACGGTCATGTGTACGCGGCCTCAGTGTCATGGAGGGCCCATTAATACCAGATGCGATCGGACTGCATTGGGCAGCTATTCCACCACATGACATGGTAAAATGCTTTGTCTTCTCCTCTCCCCAGCTCATACCACGGCATGCAGTACTTTTTTTTCCAGTGCGGTACATTGCGAGGCAATTCACCACCTTGCACCAGGTGGCCAGCAGTTGAACTTTATGAGATGTCTGTGGGACATCTAAAAAAAAAAAGTTCATAAAAAAAAAGAAAAAAAAAGAAAATGCACCGAGATCAGCGCTGAGTACTGCTCTGATCAGCCTGAGCCGCACTGCACACCGGCGACTGCTTAGTAATACGGCAGCCATTGTAAACATTTCCTTAGAGCGGATCTTCACCCATTTAAAAAAATGTATTCCGTTTCGACTCCTCCCTTTAATGCGATTGCTTAGAAAATCCAGTTTTGCTAAAAAGGAAACTTGGCCAAAGCGATTTTATAATACTTCTCTTGTGGGTCACAGCAGCACGATCGTTTGGTCCTCCTGTGACCCAGAGTCAGTTGATAGCAGCTTATTAGGCTTCATGTACACAGGACATTTTTACAACATCTCCTGAACGATTTAACTTGACAGATAGTAATCCACTTTTAAAACGTCTGTTTTGCCGTGTTTACATTACCGCGTCTGCGTTTAGAAGCGTTTAAAAAAAAAATGCTAAAACGCGGGTTAGCACGTTTGGCATCGGAAACTTCAGCGTCTGAACTCATTTTTTTGCCTTAAAAAAAGGCCTAAAAAACGCAACTGCCTAAAAACGACAATAAACGAACCTTTGTACATGTACACATAAGATAACTTTGAATGTGTTCAGGGGCAGTTAACAAAAGTGTCCAACTGCCTCTGAACATCCGTTTAGCAGCAGCAGAAGTGTACATGGGGCTTTACACACTAAAGAGTTCAGCCATGTCCACATTTGCATTTCTTTCAGTAAAAACATCCTTTAAAAGGTTACTAAAATCTTTTTTTCTTTAAAATAACAAACATGTTATACTTACCTCCACTGTGCAGTTCATTTTGCACAGTGTGGCCCCGATCCACGTCTTCTGGGGTCCCTCAGCGGCTGTCTCTGGTCCTACCCGCAAGAACTCGCCACATTCATGCGAGAGAGCTTGCAGGGTGATGAGTCCTTGCGGGCGCACTTCAGTGATACAGCGAGCGGCCATAGCTGCTCTCTGTATCACTCGGCCCGCTGTTCGGCACACTGCATCGATGGATGTGATTGACAGCAGCGCCAGCCAATGGCTGCGCTGCTCTCTATCCATCCGCTCTAGCTAATCAGCAGCCAGGCTGAGCGGCAAAGAGGATCCCGGGACCGAGCGTGGGACTTTCGACAGGTCAGGTAAGTAAAACGGGGGCGACATCATCAGATGTTTTTTCACCTTAATGCAGGTGAATTTTTTTTTTCTTTACAACTCCTTTTAAACCCATGTAAAATGACACTACTGCCTGTGCCAATGTGAGGTTACCAGTGAAACACTGGCTAAACAGTATGTACTTACGTTGCACATTTCTCGGACAATCGCCTTCTCCTTCTCGCTGAGGTCCTCCTCATAGCTGTCTGCTACCTGCCTGTCCAAATTTTCATGCACTTCTAGCACCTGTGGGGGGAAAAAAAAAAAGTGTTTGTGATCCACATTTTCTATAAGACTAAACAATTGAGAAATGGTATATTCTATAAGTAGGGTTGTGGGTCTCTCCAGGAGGCTGGGAACTTTGCAGGGGAACTGTGGGAGATTGGGGGGCAGTGAGGGACACTTAAGGTTTAGGGCACTATGGGGGGATGAATGTGCTGCAGGGGCTGGGTAAGAGCATGGAAAGTACAATTTGAGGTTGGGGGGGGGGCACTGTGGGCCACTATGGAAGGTTGGGGGGGGGAGGCACTATAGTAGTTGGTAGGCACTATGGGAGGTAAGGGGATCTGCAGCTGGCCAGAGGCCTGGTATAAGGGAGGCCACAGCCTGGAAGTAGACCATGGCCTGGTGGTTGAGGACCAGTGTTAGAATTACATAGTTGATAAGGTTGAATAAAGATACCGTTCCATTCAATTCAACCTGAGTGGGTGTGTTTATGTCAAAACCATTTCCCATATCCCTGTATATTGCATTCTTTAAAGGTGTTGTAAAGGTACAATTTTTTTTCCTAAATAGCTTCCTTTACCTTAGTGCAGTCCTCCTTCACTTACCTTATCCTTCCATTTTGCTTTTAATTGTCCTTATTTCTTCTGAGAAATCCTTACTTCCTGTTCTTCTGTCTGTAACTCCACACAGTAATGCAAGGCTTTCTCCCTGGTGTGGAATGTCGTGCTTGCCTCCTTTCTTGGACAACAGGAGAGTCAGGACACTCACTAACACACAGCTCCTTTCTCTGCAACGTAGAGAACATCCTGACTCACCTGTAGTCCAAGCGAGGGGGTGAGCACGACATTCCACACCAGGGAGAAAGCCTTGCATTACTGTGTGGAGTTACAGACAGAAGAACAGGAAGTGAGGATTTCTCAGAAGAAATAAGGACATTTAAAAGCAAAATTAAAGGATGAGGTAAGTGAAGGAGGTCTGCACTGAGGTAAAGGAAGCTATTTAGGGGGGAAAAAAATCATACCCCTTTAAGATGTCCATCTAGGAGTTCCACATCCCCACCGAAGGATGATTATCTCTAAAACCTCATTGCTGTCAATGGGGCTGCCTACATGCAGCTAATCAAGGGGACCACCACTCGGGTTCTTGCAGCCCCTTCGCACACAGGGTGCATTCGCAAGTGTGAGCGCAACCTGAGTAACCCTTCATTCACAAAATGGTACAGAAGATAGGCATAATGCAAGTTGTCAAAACAGGACATAATTTTTAGGATACAACCCAAGGTTTGGTTCACACCTACAAGAGCGACCAAGTGTGGGTGCGTCTCCACGCTCCGTTTGTAGGGCAGCCCATTCATTTCAATGTGCTGCCATACGAGCAAGAAACACAGAAAAGTAGTTTCTGATTCTTTTCCAAAAATGCAAAACACAGAACCACGTAGTGAACACATCTGCAGATGCTTGGCGTGGCTATCAACAATGAATGGCATCTGCTTAAGGCAGCGCATTTCTGTGCATGTCAGGAAGGCGCAAGAGTTTTCACACATTTCCGACACGCATAGTTGTGAATCTAGCCTAACGGGAATCTTGGAGCTGCTTCAGTATTTACTTTTTCCCTATCTACGTACCTTCATCGCATGAACTACCGCTTCTGGTTTTTGCACCCCTGAGATGTAACCAGTAGGGGGAGTGGATGAGATGTCTGATGGTAACCGTGCCGGACCCTATAAGACAAATAGCGACAAGTTAGCTTGCATCACACTATATTTACAAGCCATCACAATCAAAGCGCAACTAAACCCTCCTTTCCTTTACAACCATGGAGGCTGCCATCTAGGCCTCTGATCTGCAGTCACCATGGAGCATATGTGATCAGTTATGACACTAGACATATTATGGCTTGATGGTTTGTTAGAGAGCACAAGCAACTGTGGCTGTCATCATTCACGGCATTCCTTGGATGGAAATGTATGGGTTAAGCTCCATTTTGAGATGCAAGAAAAAAAAAATCTTCCAATTGGAGTGCTACACCTCCTCAACCCTATACCTGGAATAAACACCATTCTCCATCTCTGGGCTCCCTCTAAGAGTTCAGACTGAACTGCTGATCTTTTGAAGGCTCTTTGTAGATACTGCCTGTCTACAGTGATGGCTGGGTACCATTTCCAGGGATGGATATCCTGATGATGGCAACAGTGGACCATGGCCCTCTAAACTTGGCTTTCTATAAATCCTGTATAATAATAATAGGCAGCTCAATGTACAAATTTGGCATCTACAGAGATAAATGAGCTCTTGCTCATATGCAGGAGTGGCGTCACCAAAGCCCAGCTAAACAAAATCGGCCAAAGAGTGGAACCCGGAATAAAATGAGGAAGCTCTGACTGCTAGGCTGTCTGAGGGCCTATCCTGAAGCAAGAAAGCAGCATAGTTTTGGAACTGTGGCTTGCAGTTCAACCAGAAGTGTAGGATCTGCCGACCGTCGTGGTCGGAGGTAGAGGGGAAGCTTCTGCCACTAAGGGACCATCTACCTTGATACCAGGGACCACTGCGAGTAGATTTAGTAAGTACCAGAGCAGTATTACCAACTGGGGACTGTGAAGAATTGGGAAACTTCAGCAGGTGTCAAGCCAGGGACCCAGCCAGCGGAGGCGACGCTTGCAGATCAGTCTTGTGTGCCAAGCCAGGGACCGAGCAGGCCAGCGGGGTAGCGCTTGAGGAGTATCTGTGAGTGCCAAGCTAGGGACCCAGCAGGGATTTCACTTGAGAAAGATCCTCAGTGAGAAGATTGGAAGTGCTCAGTGGATCAGCGGGTCTAGCCGATAGACTGGGAGTTCATTTGAGTAAAGATATAAAAAGGAGATCGCGGCGGAGAACAATTCATTACAACCATTGTTAAAAACTGTTCAAGATTGTTACCATAGGAGACAGCGTGTCTACACATGCATATGTGGTATCTTGCTGATGCATTTCCCTGCATGGCTGTCTGCCTTTAGTTTCAGAGTCTGCCAAATTAACATTGCAACTACTAAAGGGTGTCCTGGCCCTAAACCTCTCTCCCCCAATTCTGTTCAAGAGAAAATAAATCTCTCTGCATTTAAGAAGTGTCTGGCACCCATTTATCTACCTTACATTGCACCCACCATGCCTCGTATCCCACTCTACACAGAAGGATGTGAGCTGTCCCTAACTCTGGAGGTCACCATTAGGCCTAGAGAGAGCCGAGACTTGGCTACATAAATCAATATACGCTTATTGGGATTTTTACCAAAAATATGCAGCAGAATACATATTGGCCTAAATTTATGAAGAAAATAGATTTTTTACTCTTTTTTTATTGAATATGTTTTATAACAGAATTGATAAATTGTCAGCCTTTTTTTCTATACAGTGCAAAAAATAAAAACCACATGAGTTGATCAAATACCACCAAAAGAAAAAGCTCCATTTGTGGGAAAAAAAGAAAATGTTTTATTTTTTATTTTTAATGTGCCTGTACACACAGACGCATAAACTGCGTGTAAATCAAAGTTTGTTTATTTTTTTTACAAAATTCCGTTATTTTAAATTTACATTATTTTCCACCCATACGACACATCCCAACAATAGCTGGAAGAACATTTACGTGCATGTGCACACATACACATATATAAAATACTACCCATCCTCAAGTTTTTTAACCGCTTGCCGACCAGCCGCCGCAGTTATACGGCGGCAGGTCTGCTCTGCTGGGCAAAATCACGTAGCTATACGTCATCTCGCTGAACAGCCAATAGGGGTGCTCCCCTGACGCCGACGCATGTGCCCGGCAGTCGCGATCACAGCCAGGCACCCGCGATCGCTCATTACAGAGCGAGAACTGGGAGCTGTGTGTGTAAACACACAGCTCCTGATCCTGTCAGGGGGAGAAATGGCTGATTGTCTGTTCATACAATGTATGAATAGCGATCAGTCATTTCCCCTAGTCAGTCCACCCCCCCCCCTTCAGTTAGAACACACCCAGGGAACATACTTAACCCCTTCCTCACCCCTATTGTTAACCCCTTCACTGCCAGTGGCATTTTTTATAGTAGTCAATGCATTTTTATAGCACTGATCGCTACGGTCCCAAAAATGTGTCCGAAGTGTCCGCCATAATGTCGCAGTAACGATAAAAAATCGCTGATCTCCGCCATTACTAGTAAAACAAAAATATTAATAAAAATGCCATAAAACTATCCCCTATTTTGTAAACGCTATAACTTTTGTGCAAACCAATCAATATACACTTATTGCGATTTTTTTTTAAGAAAAATATGTAGAAGAATACGTATCGGCCTAAACCGAGGAAAAAAATAATATTATTATAGCAAAAAGTAAAAAATATTATTTTTTTTCAAAATTGTTGCTCTATTTTTGTTTATAGCGCAAAAACTAAAAACTGCAGAGTTTATCAAATACCACCAAAAGAAAGCCCTATTTGTGGGGAAAAAAAGGACGCCAATTTTGTTTGGGAGCCACGTAGCACGATCGCGCAATTGCCAGTTAAATGGTCGCAGTGCCGAATCGCAAAAAGTGGCCTGGTCTTTGACCAGCAATATGGTCCGGGGCTGAAGTGGTTAAACAGGAATCGAATGTTCATACATCGGTACATGAATCTAAACCAACATTTTTTATAAAAAAGAATAAAAAGTCTTTACTAAAACTGCGGCATATTATTTTCTCCAGCAGTACAAGTGCTCTTTAAAAGGTAATATGCCGGGATCACTAGGCAGTTGTGTGCTGAACATCCAGCGGAGTAGGTACAGCGATGTAATCCACGGAAGGTCCTGTCTCCAGCCGTGCGCCGTCTCTCAGATCCAGCACATAATGTGACAGCTGCAGCATCTGTTCAGCAATCATCCTGGTTATGTAAGGTGACGCCTGGGAGAGGGAGCGATCACGCGCACAGATGGGCACAGGGGAACGGTAAGGAGAGATTCTGAAGCGGCTGGACCATTGCCAGCCATCATTAAATAAGCTAAAATAAACCTTGCATTAAAAGGAACCTGTCAGGATGCCGATTAACTGTCACAGCCGAGAAGCCACCGCCGGGCCAACAAGAAGACGCTCCAAGGCAGAGCTCGCCCATACAGCTTACTGCGCGGTTTATAAACACAATGACCACCGAGCTTGCTGTCACATAAATGAACCAATTAACAAACAGCCCCAAGAGAACAGAATCATGGGTATTTCCCAGAATCCCGCAGGCCAGTGTTAGGGATGATTCACTATTGGAATTAATCTTGCCCAGCATTGACAAGGACTCCTTATTAGAATGAATTGAGGAAAGTGGAAAAATGGCACTGGACCCATAGCATTGGCTCAATGGTATTGCGATCTTCAAGTATTGATGTGGATGTTAATGTTCTGGTAATTATGGTGACCACATTTCTAAACTACTATTCAGGAACAACCTCCCTTCCCAAAAATCAGCTTGTGTTGTAACAATTTACAGCACAGTGATTGGACACAAGAGGCGGGATTTATGAGTTCTCCAATCACAAGTAGGAGGTTGTGCTCCTCCAGGCATTCCCGCCGAGGACAAGTACTGTCAGTGAGTCGGTGATGTGGCGACTTTTTTTTTGGGGCATCAGATTGGCCCGGGGGGGGGAGGGGGCTGTGTCAGTTTCATTCTGGGACACTTTATTGTCCTGGAATGAATGTGCCTGGGACAGACCTGCAAAATGCCGGATTTTCCCGGGCAACCCGGGACACGTGGTCACCCTACCGGTAATGCAATGTAACAAAAATGGAAATTGAAAGCGCCACACCACTGCGACCCTATAATGGCATTTCTTCCAGTGTGATTACAAGCACACTACTTCACCAGCCACTACTGGTGAAGGAAGGAACCCTTGATCTCCCTGAAACGTGTAGGGTACTTTTGGATTGTCTTCTTGACTTTTTTTTAGAGTAAAGTTGTATCTGGACATCTTAGCAGTGGTGTGGTGCTTCAATTTCCACATTTGTTTCATTATTAGAATGGATCCATCGTAGTGTAGAAGCCACACGATAATCACCTTCAACCCCACAAAATCCCCTGTGTTTCTGTCTGTCCTCCTGGGTACCATGCTCAGCAAAATCGCTGACAGAGTAAGAATCTCTTCAGAATGCTGCCCCAGAAGAAAGGAGCCTCAAAAGGATTCCCCTTGGTCAGCACTGTTACATGCTCAACTTGTTGACCCCGTTCCCCAACCTAACCCTTATCCACTCCACAGATGCATACGTTACCTTAATCAGGCGGCTGCAGTTCAGCTGTTTGTTTACAATCAGCACTGCAAGTCTTTACCACCCTGACTAGGCTGTGCTTGCACATTACAGCCCTATACAATTGTATGGGGCCACCTCCCTTCATCTCTAGCATTGGGGCACAGTCTTATAGGAGTATATAGGTCATTAAAATGCAGATTCAGCCAGGGCAGTAATGCTGCATGTAAACAAACAGAGGAACAGCGGCTGCCAGATGGAGTAAGTTTACATCTGTGAAAGGGGATGGCCTCTGCTTTCAGAAAAAATGTGTTTGGAAGTCTTAACTAATCTTCAGGCCTAAAATATGGATTTAATGTGCGCAAAAAAAGAAAGAAAGGGTAAAAACAGCCCTGGCAGTGATAGGGTTAAATGATAAATGCACTTTGGGACAAGGTGAACTTCTCCTCTTTGCCGTCTTCTCTTAACCTGGCCCACCCTCCCTTTCAACAGGTCTATACTTACCTTAAATTCCACACTTGTGGTTCCAGCGTTGTTTCATGTCCAGCGCTGCAAGTCTTACCCGTCGTGGACGCGCCCGCTCATTACAGTCCCATCGACTTCTGTGGAACCACCTCCGATCGTCTCTGGCCTCAGGACACAGCCTCATAGAAGTCTAAGGCCTTGTACACACGATCAGTCCAAACCGAAGAAAAAGGAATGAAGTTAATTTTCATCGGTTTACAGACTGATGGTCTGATGTGCATACACACCATCAGTTTAAAAACCGATCATGTGACGTAAAACACAACAACGTGCTGAAAAAAATAAAGTTCAATGCTTCCAAGCATGCGTCGACTTGATTCTGAGCATACGCGGGTTTTGAACCGATGCTTTTGCATACTAACCATCGGTTTAAAAACTTTGGACTGAAGCCCAAAAGACTAATGGGCCGTACACACGGTTGGTTTGGACCGATGAAACTGAACTTCAGTCCGTTTTCATCGGTTTGGACTGATCGTGTGTAAGCGGCCTAAGAGGTTTTTCAATACGCAGACAAAGGTTAGGTCAGGGAAAGGGGGTGAAAAAGATAAATGCACTTTGTCTGAATGTGGACTTATGCACTTTGTTTGAAAACTGACTTATACTTTAAATGCACAGCTTAGAAGCCAAGTGTTCCTGGAAATAATACAGTAGAAGCGTAAAGCCCATCATAAGACGACTGGCGCTCGTACTTGGGATGCAGACTTACATTGCATCAGCCGGGGAGTTAAAAAAAAAAAAAAAAGAATTGAAAGACACAAAGAGAAAAATATTCTCTTTGAAAATCTCCACGGCAGATGCTTGCGAAGATGATAACATTTAATGAAGTGAAGGCTCTCTTTGGGAAACAGATGTGTAATGTGTTTGCAATCCTCAGTAACATTAAAGGATCAACGCGTTTTTCCGATTCCAAATCCTGTGGTACTCACTTTCACTCCACTCCTGGATGGTAAAAGTAGAACTATGGGCAACATCAAAAATGGTTTATATGCTATAGTATGTCAACCAGCATTAAAACTCAACTCCGGGGATAACAATATTTTTGCACATGTGCGATGCGCCAACAAATGACCTCCAATTACGTGTGCCCCATGTGTGTATGGCTTGTTAAAAATGTAAGTTTTATTCATCCCTGATAATAAAGTGCTGAACCTCTGGCACATATCTGCAACCTCATACAGTGAAAAATAGTGGATCACTTGAAAACATTTCGAATTTTCAAAATTCGAATTTTTCAATATTTAGAATTTTTGAAAATTCGAAATTTTGAAAATTCGAAATTTTGAAAATTCGAAATTTTGAAAATTCGAAATTTTGAAAATTCGAAATTTTGAAAATTCGAAATTTTGAAAATTCGAAATTTTGAAAATTCGAAATGTAAAATACCCAACTGAAAATCTCTGTGCCATCAACGGATGGGTCCAATAGCGACGACGAGCTCTGCGAACGGGTCGTCCACGTAGTTTGCGACGGCGTTGAAGCCTCATCAAGTGCAAAGTAAGAACAATTTCTTGGCATATATTCATTATGGGATCCATTTCACAAAGGAGAATAATGAATGTATGCAAGTGCTCTCTCTGCTGCTGCTGCTCTCTCTGTTAAAAATTGCAGAAATGGTTAAATATATAAGCTTTGGGAGGGTCTACAATTCAGTGGTTCTGAACGCTGATAGCCGCAATCGCGGTAAAACGCTGCTAAACGTGGCAAAACGCCGCGAAATTCGCGGCAAAAACGGGCGTTTTGAACGCCGGTTTTTGCGTTTGAAAACTTGAGTTTAGAAGTGTTTGCTTTTGCTTCTCGTGTGCATGGGGCCTTAGTGGTTACATTTCTTGCATTTATACACAGAAGTTTGATCTAAAAAGGAAGTTGGTTACAATGTTTCATGTTGTTTACAAACTTGGCAGACAGTCGGATATTTTCTTTACACACAGAAGTTTATCCCTTTGATATAAGAAGAAAGCGTTAGTTACAATGTTTCCTGCTAAGAACTTAGCAGACTGCCCAGATATTTTCTTTTGACGGCTGAAAGTCTCTCCATTTGTTATATGAAAGAATCAGCAAACTGCATTGGAGATGTCAGGGGGGTTGAATCGAGATCACAATTTTAACGATTAATTGTGCAGCTCTAGCACGGTACTGTATTTGCGCAGCAATTTTTCAAACATGTTTTTTGGAAATAAACTGTTTCATACATTAACCACTTTGCAACCGCCCTATGCCAAAAGTACGGCTCTAGGGCGGTTGCTGTATTCTAACTGGCCGTTAATTAACGGCCTGTCAGAATCGCGCTCCCGCGCGCCTCCTGAGGCGCGCACACGGGAACATCCGTGACCGCCGGGTCCAGAGGACCCGGCGCATCACGGATCACGGTAAATCGCCGCTGATAGCGGCGGTTTACCACGTGATCGCTCCGTCCAATGACGGAGCGATCACTTGTCAACAGAGCGGCGTCATGTGCTGACGCCGGTTCCTCCCTCCTCTCTCTGTACCGATCGGTACAGTGTGAGAGGAGAGGGGAGGGAGCGGATGGCAGCGCCAGTGCTGCGGGCTGGATCTGTGACAAATGTAGTCACAGATCCATCCATCCCTCCCTCCCTGCTCAGCCATCCCTGCTGCATATACTCAGGCATACTCTGGGCAATACTCTGGGCAATACTCTGGGCAATACTCTGGGCAATACTCTGGGCAATACTCTGGGCAATACTCTGGGCAATACTCTGGGCAATACTCTGGGCAATACTCTGGGCATACAGCAGCCCCTGTCCCTGCGAGCTCGCATGCAGAAGCGAACGCATACGCAAGTCCCGCCCACATATAAAAACGGTGTTCAAACCACACGTGAGGTATCTTTATATAATGTTTTGGGATTCTATGTATTTTTCTAGCAAATAAATGATGATTTTTACATGTAGGAGAGAAATGTCAGAATTGGCCTGGGTGCTCCCTGCATGTTGGGCCTCTGTATGTGGCTGCACTGTGTAAAAGTCTCACACATGGGGTATCGCCATACTCGGGAGGAATAGCAGAATGTGTTTTGGGGTGTAATTTGTGGTATGCATATGCTGTGTGTGAAAAATAACCTAATAATATGAAAATTTGATGAAAAAAAAAAAATCTTGATTTTGCAAAGAATTGTGGGAAAAAATTACAACTTTAAAAAACTCACCATGTCTCTTTCTAAATACCTTGGAATGTCTTCTTTCCAAAAAGGGGTCATTTGGGGGGTATTTGTACTTTTCTGGCATGTTAGGGTCTCAAGAAATGAGAGAAGCTGTCAGTACTTCAGGTGTGATGAAATTGATCAATTTTCAGGATTTGGTACCATAGCTTGTAGACCCCATAACTTTCACCCAGACTAAATAATATCCAAAATTTTTTATTTTTTTTACCAAAGATATGTAGCAGTATACATTTTAGGCCAAATTTATGAAGAAAAATTACTTTTTTGCAAAATTTTATAATAGAAATGAAGAAAAATTATTATTTTTTGCAAAATTTTGTTCTTTTTTCATTTATAGCAAAAAAAATAAAAACCGCAGAGGTGATGAAATACCACCAAAAGAAAGCTCTATTTGTGGGAAAAAAAGGACAAAAAATTCATTTGGTTATAGTGTTGTATGACTGAGTTATTGTCATTCAAACTGTGGGAGCACCGAAAGCTGAAAATTGGTCTGGTTATTAAGGGTGTTTAAGTGCCCCGTGGTCAAGTGGTTAAAAAAAAAACTAAAGTTAGCACAATTTTTTTTTTTTGGTATCCTAAGCGATGCTTTAAACATTTTTTAGGTTACATGTTTAGAGTTACAGAGGAAGTCTAGTGCTAGAATTATTGCTCTCGCTCTAACGATCGCGACGTATGTAACCTGTGTGTATCTGGCTCTGATACTAGCCAGTGTCTACCCAGCCACTGACTGGTATCTCTCCCCAGCCTGTCCCCACACACCCTCTTACCTGTAGATGGGGGAATCACTCCTGTAGTGTTATTGTGTTCTGCCAGTGAGTACAATGATCAGTGTTGCTATCTATAGCTGGCAGCACTGATTGTTTTTGGAAAAACAGGCTGGTTGTACTCAAGACGATTAATAGATTGACTTGTGTAAAACCAGCTAGCCCATACATAGATCGACTATGGCTGGTCTCTGCATAATTGGTGTAATTTCAATTCATGTATGACCCGCTTAACCACTACGCAGTCCCTAAACATCCTTCCACTCCTGTACATTGTGCCCACTGTCATACCCTCCACACTCCTCTACTGTACATAGTGCCCACTGTCATGCCCTTCACACTCCTCTCCTATATATATTGCCCACTGTCATACTCTCCACACTCCTCTCCTGTACATAGTGACCACTGTCATACTATCCACACTCCTCTCCTGTACATAGTGCCCACTATCATACCCTCCACACTCCTCTCCTGTACATAGTGCCCACTATCATACCCTCCACACTCCTCTCCTGTACATAGTGACCACTGTCATACTATCCACACTCCTCTCCTGTACATAGTGCCCACTATCATACCCTCCACACTCCTCTCCTGTACATAGTGCCTGGTGTCATAGACTCCTCTTCTGTACATACTTCCCACTGTCGCACCCTCCACACTCCTCTCCTATACATCGTGCCCACTATCATACCATCCCCATTCCTCTTCTATACATAGTGCCCACTGTCATACCTTTCACACTCCTCTCCTGTACAGGGTGCCTGCTGTCATACACTTCTCTCCTGTACATACTGCCCACTGTCGTACCCTCCATGCTTCTCTCCTGTACATGATGCCCACTGTCATACCCTCCACACTTCTCTCCTGTACATTGTGCCTTTTGCCATACCCTTTGCACTCTTCTCCTGTACATAGTGCCCAATGTTAGACCCTCCACATTCCTCTCACTCACCTGCACATACTTCCCACTTATATACCGTTCGTACTCCTCCCCTATGTCACTTACCCACAAAAACAGTTCTTTAAAATGATACTGAATACCCTCAATGTTACCAGCTCTAGAATGGACACACTTTTGTTAGTTCAACTAAAGGAAATCTCAGTTCTCATATTTGTTCTGTTACTAGAACTTATTTAATTTTGTGATTACTACTGTGATGTACAGAGGAACATAGGGGATCTCAGCTACTCTAAATATAGCACTTGTGAAAGTGTCCCTGAAAATATTTTTTAAATGTTGGCAACTATGCACTTATGCACTGCCCAAGGGCCACTGGGTCAGTAGGGGGCCCCATGAGAGGTTTCTGGCATCCTGTGATATTAAAGCGGTAGTAAACTTTCCTGACATTACTACTTTTTAGAGGCCCTGGGGTAGGTTATGCCACAATGTACAAGTATGCACAGCACAAAAGCACATTAGGGTACACTTAAATGTTCAGACTGGGCCCTCCATTGCTGCGCTGTGATTCTCACGCATTTATTTATTATTTATAAAAGGCCCCACCAAAATCCTCAGCACCAGGCCCATGATGTTCTTAATCTGGCCCTGACTGTGTTAAATCACCTTTTGATTTTATTACAGTATTCGGTCTTTTTGGGTAGTCCATCAATGTGGCACATCTTGACTTGGCAATATTTGCCCACTCTTCTTTGCAAAAACACTCCAAATCTGTCAGATTGCGAGGGCATCTTCCGTGCGGAGCCCTCTTTAGATCACCCCACAGATTTAAAAATCGGATTCAGGTCTGGGCTCTGGCTGGGCCATTCCAAAACTTGAATCTTCTTCTGGTGAAGCCATTCCTTTGTTGATTTGGATGTATGCTTTGGGTCGTTGTCATGCTGAAAGATGAAGTTCCTCTTCATGTTCAGCTTTCTAGCAGAAGCCTGAAGGTTTTGTGCCAATATTGGTATTTGCAACTGTTCATAATTCCCTCTACCTTGACTAAGGCCCCTAAGAAAAACAGCCCCAAAACATGATACTGCCACCACCATGCTTCACTGTAGGTATGATGTTCTTTTGGTGATGTTTTGCAGTGTTTTTGCACCAAACATATCTTTTGGAATTATGGCCAAAAAATGCAACCTTGGTTTCATCAGACCATAACACATTTTACCACATGCTTTTGAGAGACTTCGGATTTGTTTTTGCAAAATTTAGCTGGGCTTTGATGATTTTCTTCGTGAGAAAAGGATACCGTCTTGCCACTCTACCCCATAGCCCAGACATATGAAGAATACAGGAGATTGTTGTCACATGTACCACACAACCAGTACTTGTCAGATACTCCTACAGTTACTTTAATGTTCTTGTAGGTCTTTTAGCAGCCTCCCTGACCAATTTTCTTTTCATCAATTTTGGAGAGACGTCTAGTTGGTAATGTCACTGTTGTGCCATTTTTCTCCACTTAATGATGATTATCTTCACTGTGTTCCATGGTATATCTAATGACTTGGAAATTCTTTTGTACCCTTCTCCTGACTGATACCTTTTAACTATGAGATCGCTCTGATGCTTTGAAAGCTCTTTGGGGACCATGGGACTAAGAAGATGTCAGGAAAGACCTACTAGAACAGCTGAACTTTATTTTGGGTTAATCAGGTGCCCTTTAACCACTTGACTACTGGGCACTTAAACCCACTTAATAACCAGACCAATTTTCAGCTTTCAGTTGCTCTCACATTTTGAATGACAATAACTCAGTCATACAACACTATAACCAAATGAAATTTTTGTCCTTTTTTTCCCACAAATAGAGCTTTCTTTTGGTGGTATTTTATCACCTCTGCGGTTTTTATTTTTTTCACTATAAATGAAAAAAGAACGAAGATTTTGTAAAAAAATGAATTTTTCTTCATTTCTATTATAACATTTTGCAAAAAAGTAATTTTTCTTCATAAACTTGGCCTAAAATGTATACTGCTACATATCTTTGGTAACAAAACAAAAAAAAATTCGATATTATTTAGTCTGGGTGAAAGTTATAGGGTCTAAAAGCTATGGTACCAATTACTGAAAATTGATCAATTTGATCACATCTGATGTACTGACAGCCTCTCTCATTTCTTGAGACCCTAACATGCCAGAAAAGTACAAATACCCCCCAAATGACCCCTTTTTGGAAAGAAGACATTCCAAGGTATTTAGAAAGAGGCATTGTGAGTTTTTTGAAGTTGTAATTTTTCCCACAATTCTTTGCAAAATCAAGATTTTTTTCATTTTTATTTTCTTTCCACAAAATTTTCATATTAGCGGGTTATTTCTCACACACAGCATATGCATACCACAAATTACACCCCAAAACACATTCTGCTATTCCTCCCGAGTATGGCGATACCACATGTGTGGGACTTTTACACAGCGTGGCCACATACAGAGGCCCAACATGCATGGAACGCCATCAGGCGTTCTGGAACACCCAGAACAATTCTGACATTTCTCTCCTACATGTAAAAATCAACACTTAGGGGCAGATTCACAAAACAATTACGCCTGTCTAACTGGGGTTAGACAGGAGTAATTTCAAATTTTGCGCGGCGTATCACTAGTTTGAATCCTCAAACCATGATACGCCGGCTTCGGGCTTCGATCCGAGAGGCTTACGTCTTCGTAAGCCTTCGGATCTACGCTGCCATCTATTTGCGGCCGCTGGGAGGAGTTCGCGTCGTTTTGATGCGTCGGGATATGCAAATGTGTTTTTACGGGGATTCACGAACATACGAGCGGTCGTCGCAATCGTTTTCGTCTATTTTTTTGTACGTAATGTTAGAGCAGCTTTTTGCTGCTCTAACTTTACGTAGCCCATGTTAAGTATGGCCGTCGTTCCCGCTTCGAATTTATTTAAAAAAATTTTTTTTGTTTACGTAACTCGTCGGGACGTGGATCGCCCGTAAAGTACGCTACATAAACAACGAATGACGTCACGACGTGATTTCGCGCAATGCACGGCGGAAAATTTGCGAACAGAGCATGCGCAGATCGATCGCCGCGGGAACGCGCCTAATTTAAATGTTTCACGCCCCCTACTCGCGCAGATGGATTGCGACGGGAGAAATACACTACGCCGCCGTCGTTTACCGTAGAAAATCTACCTGAATTCCACGTAGAGCAAGGTAAAAAACGGCGGCGTAGTGTATTTCTGATACGCTACGATAATCCATTTCTCTGTGAATCTGCCCCTTATTTGCTAGAAAATTACATAGAACCCCAAAACATTATATATGCTTTTTTAGCAAAGACCCTAGAGAATACAATGGCGGTTGTTGCAACTTTTTATCGCGCATGGTATTTGCACAGCAATTTTTCGAACACATTTTTTTTGGAAATAAAACAGTTTTGTGCTTTTAAAAAAACAAAACATTAAATTTAGCCCAATGTTTTTGCATAATATGAAAGATGAAGTTACGCCGAGTAAATAGATACCCAACATGTCACCCTTCAATATTGCACACGCTCGTGGAATGGCGCCAAACTTTGCGACTTAAAAATCCCCATAGGTGACGCTTTAAATATTTTTACTGGTTACATCATTTTAGTTGGAGAAGAGGTCCAGGGCCAAAATTATTGCTCTCGCTCTAACGTTCGCAGCGATACCTCACATGTGTGGTTTGAACACCGTTTTCATATGTGGGCGGGACTTGCGTATGCGTTCGCTTCTGCATGCGAGCTCACGGGGACAGGGGCGCTGTATGCCCAGAGTATTGCAGAGCATGCCCAGAGTATTGCAGAGCATGCCCAGAGTATTGCAGAGCATGCCCAGAGTATTGCAGAGCATGCCCAGAGTATTGCAGAGCATGCCCAGAGTATTGCAGAGCATGCCCAGAGTATTGCAGAGCATGCGCAGAGTATGCGCAGAGTATTGCCCCCCAGAGTATTGCCCCCCATTGCAGAGTATTGCAGCAGGGATGGCTGAGCAGGGAGGGATGGATGGATCTGTGACTACATTTGTCACAGATCCAGCCCGCAGCACTGGCGCTGCCATCCGCTCCCTCCCCTCTCCTCTCACACTGTACCGATCGGTACAGAGAGAGGAGGGAGGAACCGGCGTCATCAAATGACGCCGGTCTGTTTACATCTGATCGCGCCGTCATTGGACGGCGCGATCACGTGGTAAACCGCCGCTATCAGCGGCGATTTACCGTGATCCGCCGGGTCCTCCCAGGGGGCGCGACTCTGGAATCACGTTATATAACGTGATCCCAGAGTTAAGCAACCACCTTGCCGCCGTTATTTTTCGGCAGGTGGTTGCTAAGTGGTTAAAAGATGGGAGGTGTCTATAGGAAAGGGGACATGTGGGACTTTAAATGAGGTGTATGAGTATAGCACCTCCATCCCTGGTTTAGGAGATAGAAAAACTGTCATGTGGGCGGGACGGAAATCCGGAGGAGCGACGGAGTGGGCGGGACTGCCCACAGCGTACACTCATCTGTCCGGGTAACGCCCGCTGAGATGGAAACCGCATCCAGCGTGGTGACGCCAGCACCGACGTCACGAGCTGGGCGGGACACATGGCGCCGACGCGAGATGCGAACTGACCCCACCACCGGGCAACCCTCCACCCACTGAGGGCGGGGAGAAGGACGGGAGGGGGCAGTGCATAACGCGCGTCGCAGCTCCCGAGTCGCAGACAGATTAAGGCAATGGACATACAGTGACCATAATAAAATTACCAGACCTATGGCCTCCCGCTACAACATTGTTAATCTCAGGAGATGTCCTGAGTGAGCTATGTCTGGGACAGGTAGTTCAACCTGTCCCAAACTAGATCATCCACCGTGTGGATGGCAGGGGAACACTGCCAAGCCTGTCTGGCACACCTCCATCCCTGGACATGAAATATAGGAAAGGGGACATGTGGGACTTTAAATGAGGTGTATGAGTATAGCACCTCCATCCCTGGTTTAGGAGATAGAAAAACTGAAAAGGGAAAAATTGGGACTTTAAGCGAGGCTGCAGACAAGGTGGGGATAGTATAAAAGTACAAATTTATTCATGGAAGTGCAAGTATACATCAACATACAGAAAAACATGTAAATGAAAACATATGTATTTCAAATAGAGGACATTACTTTATATTGAAAACACATAATATGTGCATATACAATAAGCGCAGCAACAGATGCAGCAATGCCTGGCCAGGTGCCACATGCTATTCATTAATTATGCTCTATCCGTTCTAGATAATTCAAGCATCCCGCCCCTGAAGAGTGCCCATAGACACGAAACGCGTCGGGCTAATATGGATGCTATACATATCCTGGGCTAATATGGATGCTATATTCTTTGTCATTATATTTTAGCATTGGTATTTTTATATGCTTTTTACCAGTTCCTCATATGTGTAACCTTTTCGCTATAATTGTTAATATGCCTTCTGTACATATATTGTCATTGGATGCATCCATCTATCCATGCACACTAGCATGTGGCACCTGGCCAGGCATTGCTGCATCTGTTGCTGCGCTTATTGTATATGCACATATTATGTGTTTTCAATATAAAGTAATGTCCTCTATTTGAAATACATATGTTTTCATTTACATGTTTTTCTGTATGTTGATGTATACTTGCACTTCCATGAATAAATTTGTACTTTTATACTATCCCCACCTTGTCTGCAGCCTCGCTTAAAGTCCCAATTTTTCCCTTTTCAGTTTTTCTATGGGAGGTGTCTACTTACTCCTATTTAACATAAGTTTACATTTAATTGCCTAATTCTAAACACGACAGCTAAATCCCCAGTTATAAGAGGGTGTGCACACTTATGCAACCACAATATTTTATTTTTTTATTTTTACTTCCTTTCCCCAAAAGATATCAGTTTGTTGCAAAATTGAGTTGTACAATTTATAAGTCACATTAAAGATGGAAAAAGTTCTGAAATAATTTATCTTTGTCTCATTTTTTTACATCACAGAAACCTGACATTTTAACAGGGTAGACTTTTTGTGGGCCTTGAGAGTGTCCCCGGGCCTGGGGCTCGGATGCTGGTAGAATCTCGCTACAACATATGGAGGAAACCCTTCCTGGAGGCACAGGCAAAGCGGGAGCAGGTCAGCACATCCAGGAGATCTCCCAAAAGTCAGTCGGGTGGGTTGGTGAGTGTCAGTCTGGAGGACTGTGGAGATTTAGCCTAGGGGGCTAGTGAGAGCTGCAGCCAGGTGGGCTATCAGGGCCTGATGAGGTGGTGCTGGCATCAGTGACCACAGAGGAAGTTCTGAGAAAAAGTGTGAGCCGTGTCACCCTAGCTGTTCTTCAAGTACAGGGGTTGCGAGTCCCTGCCTGTAATGGGCCTTAGCTATAAAATTATTGCCGGGTGCCATAGCTGGGTTCTGCCAGCAAGAGTGTGCCGGAGGACAAAGTGGAGCTATATATATATATATATATATATATATATATATATATATATATATATATATAAAAATATAGAGAGAGAACCATGTTTGTTTAATAAAGACTAAGACCTTACATGGAACACCTGCACCTGTTTTATTTAATCGCATCTTGCCAGGCCTATAGCAGAATGAGGGCCAAGTGGGGGGGTCAGTTATCTTAAATAGGCGTTATATGACTTCCAGCAGAATAAGCTGCTCGTGCGCACCCCTGGGGGCATGCAGAGCGGCGATTGGTGGTGTGGTGTGACGCTCTGACGCCGCATCTCCGATCTTGGTAAAGAGCCCATGACATAGGCTCTTTACCATGTGGTCAGCTGTGACCAATCACAGTGGTAACCAGGAAGTGCTGGTAATCAGCATTACCCAGTTAGCGCCGACAGGGCACAAGCAGTTGAGAGCCAATCAGTGACTTTTCTGATGGAGGGGGGGTCTGTGTTGATAATCAGAGCATTGATTTTCAGCACAACCCCCATCAAAGGTGCCCATCACAGATGCCAATCAGTACCATCTATAGAAGAATCTTCCATTTCCTACTATACCATAAATATTACCCGTCACATACCTAAACAAACAACATGTAAAGAACAGAGGGACTACTTACCTTTCTCGCTGCTAATTTTTGCAGGGAACCATTACTAATGAATAGCCACTTGCCGACCAGCCGCCGTCATTCTACGGCGGCAGGTCGGCTCTCCTGGGCGAGAGCACGTAGCTCCAAGTCAGCTACATTTTCGGCCACTAGAGGGCGCGCGCGCGTCCCCGGCGGGTACGATCGCCGCCAGGCACACGCGATCGCTCGTTACAGAGCAAGGAACGGGAGCTATGTGTGTAAACACAAAGCTCCCGATCCTGTCAGCAGGGTAAACGCTGATCTTCCGTTCATACAATGTATGAACGGAAGATCAGCGATTTCCCCTAGTGAGGTCACCCCCCCATACAGTTAGAACACACCCAGGAACACACTTAACCCCTTCCCTGCCCCCTAGTGTTAACCCCTTCACTGCCAATGGCATTTTTATAGTAATCCAATGCATTTTTATAGCATTGATCGCTTAAAAAATGCCAATGGTCCCAAAAATGTGTCAAAAGTGTCCAAAGTGTCCGAAGTGTCCGCCATAAGGTCGCAGTACTGAAAAATTACTAGTAAAAAAAAAAATATTAATAAAAATGCCATAAAACTAACCCCTATTCTGTAAACGCTATAACTTTTGCACAAACCAATCAAACGCTTATTGCGATTTTTTTGACGAAAAATATGTAGAAGAATATGTAGAAGAATATGTATCGCTTTAAACTGAGGGAAAACATTTTTTTTTATATATTTTTGGGGGATATTTATTATAGCAAAAAGTAAAAAATATTGAATTTTTTTCAGAATTGTCGCTTTATTTTTGTTTATAGCGCAAAAAATAAAAACCGCAGAGGTGATCAAATACCACCAAAAGAAGGCTCTATTTGTGGGGAAAAAAGGACGCCAATTTTGTTTGGAAGCCACGTCGCACGACCGCGCAATTGTCAGTTAAAGCGACGCACTGGTCATTGGGCAGCAATATGGTCCGGGGGTTAAGTGGATAGGGAAATGTTCACAGGCAAAGGTAAGTAAGTAATCTGTCTGATCTATACATGCACATGCTTGCTGGGTAGACCCCTCACATTTTTGTAAACATTTTATTATATCTTTTCATGTGACAGAACTGAAGACTTTGCTGCAATGTAAAGTAGTGAGCGTACAGCTTGTATAACAGTGTACATTTGCTGTCCCCTCAAAACAACCATTAATGTCTAAATTGTGGGCACAAAAGTGAGTACATCCCTAAGTGAAAATGTCCAAATTGGGTCCAAAGTGTCAATAGTTTGTCTGGCCTCCATTATTTTCCGACACTGCCTTAACCCTCTTGGGCATGGAGTTCATCAGAGCTTCACAGTTGGCCACTGGAGTCCTCTTCCCCTCCCCCATGATGACATCACTGAGCTGGTGGATGTTAGAGACCTTGCGCTCCTCCACCTTCTGTTTGAGAATACCCCACAGATACTTAATAGGTTTTAGGTCTGGAGACATGCTTGGTCAGTCCATCACCTTTACCCTCAGATTCTTTAGCAAGGCAGTGGTCATCTTGGAGGTGCGTTTGGGGTCGTTATGTTGGAATACTGCCCTGTGGCCCAGTCTCTGAAGGGAGTGGATCATACTCTGCTTCAGTATGTCACAGTGCATGTTGGCATTCATGGTTCCCTCAGTGAACTGTAGCTCCCTAGTGCCGGCAGCACTCATACAGCCCCAGACCATGACACTCCCACCACCATGCTTGACTGTAGGCAACACACACTTGTCTTTGTACTCCTCACCTCATTGCCACCACACACGCTTGTCACCATCTGAACCACATAAGTTTATCTTGGTCTCATCAGACCACAGGACATGGTTCCAGTAATCCACGTCCTTAGTCTGCTTGTCTTCAGCAAACTGTTTGTGGGCTTTCTTGTGCATCATCTTTAGAAGAGGCTTCCTTCTGGGATGACAGCCATGCAGACCAATTTGATGCAGTGTACGGCGTATGGTCTAAGCACTGATAGGCTGACCGCCCATCCCTTCAACCTCTGCCGAAATGCTGTCAGCACTCATCCGTCTATTTCCCAAAGAGAACCTCTGGATATGATGCTGAGCATGTGCACTCAACTTCTTTGGTTGACAATGGCGAGGTCTGTTCTGAGAGGAACCTGTCTTGTTAAAATGCTGTATGGTCTTGGCCACCGTGCTGCAGCTCAGTTTCAGGGTCTTGGCAATCTTCTTATAGCCTAGGCCATTTTTATGTAGAGCAACAATTCTTTTTTCCAGATCCTCAGAGAGTTCTTTGCCATGAGGTGGCATGTTGAACTTCCAGTGACCAGTATGAGAGAGTAAGAGCGATAACACCAAATTTATCACACCTGCTCCCCATCACACCTGAGACCTAACATTAATGAGTCACATAACACCGGGGAGGAAAAATGGACAATTGGGCCCAGTTTGAACATTTTCACTTGGGTGTACTCACTTTTGTTGCCAGCGGTTTAGACATTAATGGCTGTGTGTCAAGTTATTTTGAGGGGCAAAATTTACACTGTTATACAATCTGTACACTCACTACTTTACATTGTAGCAAAGTGTCATTTCTTCAGTGTTTTCACATGAAAAGATAGAATAAAATCTTTACAAAAATGGAGAGAGGGGGAGAGAGGGAGAGAGAGAGAGAGAGAGGGGGAGGGGGAGGGAGAGAGAGAGAGAGAGAGAGACACACGTACAGTGTATGGGTATGCTGGTCCCTTAAAAAAAAAAAATATGCAGTTTCAGCAATGGCCACATGGGGCAGTGTTGTATTATTTATAAATATTTCCAACTCCCAATCCATTAACCCCCAAAGCCCGCAGCAAATTTTGATGTATACTGTATTATTAGACACTTTTTTTTAATAAGGGTAAATAGCATTCATAGGCCATTTATATATACAACTCCAAGCCACACCAGGCTATTACAAAATGATTCAGTGTAATAACTCTGCTGTAAAAATGCATAATTACAGAGCTGGGAAGGGAAGAAGGGATGCGGGTCTGTAAAGGCTCTTTATACGCTGGGTTTTGTCACCATCACAAATGCACAAAGCTGTGACATAAAATATCCCAGTCACTTCCTCGCGGTAAATTCTGCCTTCCTTCTGCACCTTATCACGAATGGGACTGGCTTGTCAGAGGCAGACATGCCGGACAATAAAGCAGATTATATTATATAAATTCTTCAGCGGCAATTTATGGGAATCCTTGGGGATGAGGTTCTATACATATTCATGATCTCCGCTATTAGGGGGGCATAAATCCCCCCTCATTGTCTGCACTTATAAATATTCATCCTGATGGAGGAGAGGAAATGGGGACCTGTCTTCTCTTCCTGCCATATATATATACACATGTCACCAGTAAATTAGAGGCAGCGTAGGGTTTCCTTACGTTCTCCTGGTACGGTGTGAGCGATGACAGCTGGGATTCTGAGTGGTATGGCGATAAGCCTTTCCGTAAACTCCTCAAGTCATTGTGGCTGGAATGCTAAAACAGAAAAAAGGAAAAGCGTGACAGTTTGTAGCAGGCGAGGGGCAGACAGATCATTATAGATTTATCGAGAGATTATGAGATGGGACTGCAGTTTAAAATACATATATGTGAGCGGTTTTACCTGCCAAAAGGATTTGTATTTCTGTCTATCCAGGCCTGAGATGTACACAGCTCTGCCACACACCCCACCCCTATCTGCCAGGGCAGAAGAGATTTTTTTATTTTTATTATTGTGGAAGTTAAAGCGGTATTAAACCCAAAAATGTAATATATTGCAGCTTAGCAAATCATTGGATGGAATGGCTGGATTTTTTTTTTTTTTAGGCTTTTGTTTTCACTTGGTGATCTGACCAGTAACACACCTCCTGGCACAGAGGTAAGGAGTGTTGCATACTAGGCTTAGGGTTAGGTAAGGCCCATGCATACTAGGCTTAGGTTTAGGTAAGGCCAATGCATACTAGGCTTAGGGTCAGATAAGCAGCATGCACCCTAGACTAAGGGACAGGTGTGGTGCATGCATACTAAGCTAAGGGTTAAGTAAGGAGCATGCACTCTAGGCTAGGGGACAGGTTGGGTGCATGCATACTAGGCTAAGGGTCAGGAAAGGAGCATGCATACTAGGCTAGGGGTTGGGTAAGGAGCATGCACCCTAGGCTAAGGGGCATGTATGGAGCATGCATACTAGGTTAGGGTCAGGTAAGGAGAATGTATACTAGGCTTTGGGTCAGGTAAGAAACATGAATACAAGGCTAATGGTCAGGTAAGCAGCATGCACCCTAGGTAAAAGGTTGGGTAAGGAGCATGCATACTAGGCTAAGGGGTCAGGTAAGGAGCATGCATACTAGGCTAAGGGTCAGGTAAGGAGCATGCATACTAGGCTAAGGGTCAGGTAAGGAGCATGCACACTAGGCTAAGGGTCAGGTAAGGAGCATGCACACTAGGCTAAGGGTCAGGTAAGGAGCATGCACACTAGGCTAAGGGTCAGGTAAGGAGCATGCACACTAGGCTAAGGGTCAGGTAAGGAGCATGCACACTAGGCTAAGGGTCAGGTAAGGAGCATGCACACTAGGCTAAAGGGACAAAAAAAAGCAACACCCCTCCTAGGTAAAATGAAAAGGTAAAAAGCATGCACTCTAGCCAAAGGGATAGGTAAAAAGCATGCACCCTAGGCTATGGGTCAGCTAAGAAGCATGCATACTAGGCTAAGGGTCAGGTAAGGAGCATGCACACTAGGCTAAAGGGACAAAAAAGCAGCACCCCTCCTAGGTAAAATGAAAAGGTAAAAAGCATGCACTCTAGCCAAAGGGATAGGTAAAAAGCATGCACCCTAGGCTATGGGTCAGCTAAGAAGCATGCATACTAGGCTAAGGGTCAGGTAAGGAGCATGCATACTAGGCTAAGGGTTAGGTAAGGAGCATGCATGCTAGGCTAAGGGTCAGGTAAGGAGCATGCATGCTAGACTAAGGGTCAGGTAAGGAGCATGCATGCTAGGCTAAGGGTCAGGTAAGGAGCATGCATGCTAGGCTAAGGGTCAGGTAAGGAGCATGCATGCTAGGCTAAGGGTCAGGTAAGGAGCATGCATACTAGGCTAAGGGTCAGGTAAGGAGCATGCATGCTAGGCCAAGGGTCAGGTAAGGAGCATGCATGCTAGGCCAAGGATCAGGTAAGGAGCATGCATGCTAGGCTAAGGGTCAGGTAAGGAGCATGCATGTTAGGCTAAGGGTCAGGTAAGGAGCATGCATGTTAGGCTAGGGGTCAGGTAAGGAGCATGCATGCTAGGCTAAGGGTCAGATAAGGAGCATGCATGCTAGGCTAAGGGTCAGGTAAGGAGCATGCACACTAGGCTAAGGGTAATGTAAGGAGCATGCACGCTAGGCTAAGGGTCAGGTAAGGAGCATGCATGCTAGGCTAAGGGTAAGGTAAGGAGCATGCATGCTAGGCTAAGGGTCAGGTAAGGAGCATGCATGCTAGGCTAAGGGTCAGGTAAGGAGCATGCATGCTAGGCTAAGGGTCAGGTAAGGAGCATGCACGCTAGGCTAAAGGGACAAAAAAAGCAGCACCCCTCCTAGGTAAAATGAAAAAGGTAAAAAGCATTCACTCTAGCCAAAGGGATAGGTAAAAAGCATGCACCCTAGGCTATGGGTCAGCTAAGAAGCATGCATACTAGGCTAAGGGTCATGTAAGGAGCATGCATGCTAGGCTAAGGGTCAGGTAAGGAGCATGCATGCTAGGCTAAGGGTTAGGTAAGAAGCATGCATACTAGGCTAAGGGCCAGGAAAGCAGTACCCTTCCTAGGTAAAAGGTAACGAGCATGCACCCTAGCCAAAGGGATGGGTAAGAAGCATGCATCCTATGCTAAAGGTCAGATAAGGAGCATACACTCTACGCTAAGGTGCAGATGAACAGCATCCAACCTAGGCTAAGGTACACGTAAGGAGTATTCACATCTAAAAAGGGATGCCTAAAAAGCCTTCTTCATATATTTACAGGAAACATTACAGCTTTCTCCTACTCCCATCAGCACATGTCCTTGTGTTCATTTTTGTGGTATTTCACTGCATGTACTGTATTAAAAAAAAAAAAAAAGATTTTATGGTTGCTAGAACTGAATCAACCAGTTATGAAGTGCAACAAAATAGAAGAATTTAACAGAAAAGAAAACTATTGTACAAATATTGAAATCAGAAATATTACAAACATCAGTTATTGTCCTTTCTAGCAGAAATCTGTAAATATCAGTATTAAATATCAGTGTTCAACTCTGTTTAAGTTACATGTTTTAAAAGAACCAACATGTCTGCCTAGTCCTCTCCTATAGAACAGGAACATAACCCACAAGTCAAGATTTACAGAGGCTGTGTCCGTCCATGGAGGACAGAGAAAAGGATTTTGCGGTGAGTAGTGTTGCTCACGAATATTCGCATTGCGAATATTCGCTACGAATATTGCATATTCGAGTATTCGCGAATAACGCGAATATCGCGGCGAATATTCGCTATTTCGAATATTCGAATGTTTTCAATTTTTTTTTAGAACAGATCACATCCTAGAGATCCCCATCGACGTCTAAAAGCATTGCTGGTATGATTAGAGACCTTGGGCCGAGTAGCTGCAGCGCTCATTTTATATTGCCGAAAAATCGCAATGCGATTATTCGGCAATAGCGATATCGCGCGATTATTTTATATTGTAATATATCACGAATATTCTGAGCCAATCAGAGTGCTCCTTCCGCATTTCTCGAATATTCGCAATTATTGTGTATTGTAATATATCACGAATATTCTGAGCCAATCAGAGTGCTCCTTCCGCATTTCTCGAATATTCGCAATTATTGTGTATTGTAATATATCACGAATATTCTGAGCCAATCAGAGTGCTCCTTCCGCATTTGCCGAATATTCGCAATTATTGTGTATTGTAATATATCACGAATATTCTGAGCCAATCAGAGTGCTCCTTCCGCATTTCTCGAATATTCGCAATTATTGTGTATTGTAATATATCACGAATATTCTGAGCCAATCAGAGTGCTCCTTCCGCATTTGCCGAATATTCGCAATTATTTTGCATTGTAATATATCACGAATATTCTGAGCCAATCAGAGTGCTCCTTCCGCATTTCTCGAATATTCGCAATTATTTTATATTGTAATATATCACGAATATTCTGAGCCAATCAGAGTGCTCCTTCCGCATTTGCCGAATATTCGCAATTATTTTGCATTGTAATATATCACGAATATTCTGAGCCAATCAGAGTGCTCCTTCCGCATTTCTCGAATATTCGCAATTATTTTATATTGTAATATATCACGAATATTCTGAGCCAATCAGAGTGCTCCATTCCGCATTTCTCGAATATTCGCATTCGCAATTCGCATTCGCGATAGCGAAAATTCGCAATCATTTCATTTCCAAAAAATATCACGAATATTCGTATTTAGCGAATATATGTCGAATATTCGACTATATAATCGAGATATATCGCGAATTCGAATATGGCATATTCTGCTCAACACTAGCGGTGAGTACAAAAAAATCCTATTTTTTATCAAAAACATGCAAACTGCAGACAATGGCAATTTAGCACCCGACCCCAGAGCCATCCCTCTGCACCCCTGGTTGCAATTATACTTAAGGGCTTCCACATACCAAAAAAACACAACATGTATGTAGCGCTATCCCCGAAGGAGCCACTGGATGATTGTTGGGATCGGCAAATTAAGTTACCTTGGCGTTGTCTAGGGGTGTGCTGCAGGAACAAAGTAATGAGCGAAGGTCCAGACAGTCAAAGGTTTTTCCAATGCTTTATTTCCAGGCCAACACAGCCAACATCAACTTCAATTAGGAAGGAAGGACAGGTTGATGAAAGAAGCAGAAAACTTGCAGTGTCAGGTGGGATATGAACGGGCAAGCCTGCCCTTAGCAGTACTAGTTTGCAAACTCGTCGCCACTCCTGACTGAGTGGGTGAAGTGCCCACGGACAGGTTTCCTTTCTCTAACCTGGCAGCCGAGGTGTCACTTTAGATATCTGGGAGGAACAGGTCTTTCACACAGACCTGGTTTTGGAGCCTCTGCCACAGGCCAATTGCTTTAGATTAGGTGAATGAACAGAGCGAATCCTCCCAGTAAATTATAGCACAGGTCACCGGGAGAAAGTAAAGCGTACCTGTCAGCATCCCAGTCACCGGATCCCCGATTGGTTCGTTCGGGCCCTGTGGACAACCTGCCTCCGGGTTCCCCTCGAACCAATCCCCCAATCGCACAGCACACAGCCTGAGATCCATTCAATAGGACTGGGAACCCAGTAGGTCACTGGGGTCCCCTTTCACGTCCGGTTGTGGCTCGGTGAAGCCTGTGAGCTTGGCCAGGTGGGCCATGCCGGCTGGGTCCATGGATGTGCGCACCCTAAAGGTGGATGCCACACCTTGGAACCGGGACCCCGAAAAGAAAGAACGCTGAGCGCATGACACCCCTCACAGATATACTCCTCCCCAGCATGCCCCGCGAGGGAAGAACTCCTCTAAATGGCTGCTGGGGAGGACTAGCTCTGCCAGAAACCCCTCTGGTGCCAACTGCCGACCAGAGATGATACCACATCCCTAGAATACAGGCTGACCCAGTGGACCTTTCTGGGATGACAAAGGTCATAATTTAGGTAAATCATGACTGGGAGCAATGTAACTCTCCCAGTCCAACTAACTTTAGCGTAGTGCCCATGCTGAAAGCAAGGGGGCGCTACATGTATAAAACAGATAAACCCCAATTTACAATGCAAATAGGGCCAATTGCGAGTAGACTCCAGCGACCCAGCTGGAATTTCCTTGCGCTCAGTCCTGGGTGGAAAACCCATTGAAAACAATGGAAAGCAGACAACTCCTGCAGCTATTAGCGGCTGCTCACGTTTAATCACTCATTAGTGGTTTAACTGTGAACGACCAGTTCTGGGCACAGATTATATAAACTATCTTCTCTTGTGTTTAAAGGTCAGTAATGTCACACCTATAAACTATAAAAAATATTCAGAGAGCAGTTCTGCCATCCCTATATATTTTCAGATTATTAATCAAATATGGAAACCATCAGGGGGATCGGCCATGTGATGGCAAATTCACTTTCCAAGTTGGAATTAATATTTTAAATGAATACAGACTCCACGGTTTTCATTCTCTGGTGGTGAATCACTGTTTAAAACACGGGCACTTGGAAGATTCACTTGCAGTGAATATTTGCTGAACGGTAGATTTACTGCTCTATAAATATTCGCCTTTATGTCATTTCTTAAAAAATAAATTCTTATGTTTGCAATTAGATAACATACAGTGCCTTGCGAAAGTATTCGGCCCCCTTGAACTTTGCGACCTTTTGCCACATTTTAGGCTTCAAACATAAAGATATAAAACTGTAATTTTTTGTGAAGAATCAACAACAAGTGGGACACAATCATGAAGTGGAACGAAATTTATTGGATACGTCAAACTTTGTTAAATAAAAAAACTGAAAAATTGGGCATGCAAAATTATTCAGCCCCTTTACTTTCAGTGCAGCAAACTCTCTCCAGAAGTTCAGTGAGGATCTCTGAATGATCCAATGTTGACCTAAATGACTAATGATGATGAATAGAATCCACCTGTGTGTAATCAAGTCTCCGTATAAATGCACCTGCACTGTGATAGTCTCAGAGGTCCGTTTAAAGCACAGAGAGCATCATGAAGAACAAGGAACACACCAGGCAGGTCCGAGATACTGTTGTGGAGAAGTTTAAAGCCGGATTTGAATACAAAAAGATTTGCCAAGCTTTAAACATCCCAAGGAGCACTGTGCAAGCGATAATATTGAAATGGAAGGAGTATCAGACCACTGCAAATCTACGAAGATCTGGCCATCCCTCTAAACTTTCAGCTCATACAAGAAGAAGACTGATCAGAGATGCAGCCAAGAGGCCCATGATCACTCTGGATGAACTGCAGAGATCTACAGCTGAGGTGGGAGACTCTGTCCATAGGACAACAATCAGTCGTATACTGCACAAATCTGGCCTATGGAAAAGTGGCAAGAAGAAAGCCATTTCTTAAAGATATCCATAAAAAGTGTCATTTAAAGTTTGTCACAAGCCACCTGGGAGATACACCAAACATGTGGAAGAAGGTGCTCTGGTCATATGAAACCAAAATCGAACTTTATGGCAACAATGCAAAATTTTATGTTTGGCGTAAAAGCAACACAGCTCATCACCCTGAAAACACCATCCCCACTGTCAAACATGGTGGTGGCAGCATCACGGTTTGGGCCTGCTTTTCTTTAGCAGGGACAGGGAAGATGGTTAAAATTGATGGGAAGATGGATGGAGCCAAATACAGGACCATTCTGGAAGAAAACCTGATGGAGTCTGCAAAAGACCTGAGACTGGGACGGAGATTTGTCTTCCAACAAGACAATGATCCAAAACATAAAGCAAAATCTACAATGGAATGGTTCACAAACATATCCAGGTGTTTGAATGGCCAAGTCAAAGTCCAGACCTGAATCCTATCGAGAATCTGAGGAAAGAACTGAAAACTGCTGTTCACAAATGCTCTGCATCCAACCTCACTGAGCTCAAGCTGTTTTGCAAGGAGGAATGGGCAAAAATGTCAGTCTCTCGATGTGCAAAACTGATAGAGATATACCCGAAGCGACTTACAGCTGTAATCGCAGCAAAAGGTGGCGCTACAAAGTATTAACTTAAGGGGGCGTTAGTCTGTAAGCTTTTCCGACGGGAAAAAAAAGCGCATGCTCGGAATCAAGTATGAGACGGGAGCGCTCGTTCTGGTAAAACTAGTGTTCCTAATGGAGATATCACATTCGTCACTCTGTAACGGACGGAAAAGCCCGAGGCTGAAAAAGCGTGAATCGTCTCTCAAACTTTTACTAACTCAAGGATCAGCAAAAGCAGCCCAAAGGGTGGCACCATTGGAATTGAACTTCCCCTTTATAGTGCCGTTGTACGCATTGTACGTCACACCGCTTTGGATTGGCGGAATTTGGTCTGACCGTGTGTACGCAAGACAAGCTTGGCCGAAATTTTTTTTTTATCTAACGGGAAAACCGGTCGTGTGTACGCGGCATAAGGCTACCTAGAACCTCAGAAATAAGCTTGCACATTTACAAGCATGTAAAGACCTTTTCAAACACCAGTGATACCTGCATTTCATCATGTCACCTGAAGGACTTTAAACCATTTTATTAGTCAGGAACAGCCCTTGGTATGTGCAGAAGAGATGAAACACAAGCTAATTACCACATTTGTCGCATCAGGAAGGATTATAAAGATCAGAGAATAGGGAGGATTGTACAGCAGGTGATAAACTCCTGTATGCTTCTGAAAACTGGTCAATGAACTGCCAAGCTGCACCTGTCCAGGAGTATAAGCCCCACCTAATCACTTAAGACTTGACACCAAGTGAATCTTCTGCAGTGAACTTCCAACCTTGCATAATCGTGTCACATGTCGTGTATTAAAATGTCTAGAAATACAGAACAAAGGGGTAGATTCAGGTACACGTAAATTTGCGCAGCGTAATCGAAATACTCTACGCTGCCGTATTTTACCAGGCTCTACATCGAATTCTGGTAGAATTTTGCCCGTACGATACGGCGGCGTAGTCTATTTCTCGCCGCGTAATCAAAATACGCGACTAGGGGGCGTGAAGCATTTAAATTAGGCGCGTCCCCGCGGCGATCGAACTGCACATGCTCCGTTCAGAAATTTCCCGCCGTGCATTGCGCGAAATCACGTCGTTACGTCTTTTTTTTTTTTTGAGTAGCGTCGTTTACGAACATTCCTATTCCCGGACGACTTACGTAATAAATAAAAGACGTCGGAAAACGTTGAAATTCGACGCGGGAACGACGGCCATACTTAACATGGGCTGTCTAATATTAGAGCAGCAAAAAGCTGGTATAGTGTTACGCGAAAAAAAGATGACTAAAGATGCCGTAAGAGATTGCGAATGAAGATCGTAATTTCGGGGATCGCCGGCAAAAGCTCATTAGCATACCCTGACGCGGAAAACGACGGGAAGTCCACCCAGTGGCCGCAATTTTATTGCAGCGTAGATCCGAAGGCGTACGAACACGTAATCCAGTCGAATTGAAGCCCGCAGCCGTCTATTCATGGTTTGAGGTTTCAGACTAGCTAAAAAACACGCGTAATTTGAAAGTACTCCAGTCTAACACCAGTTAGACAGGAGTTACGGCTCTCTGAATCTGGCCCAAAGTCTCTGCTAAACACAATACGACATATTGGAAATGTGTTTGAAGAAACAACAATTCTTGCCCATAGACACCAGATTGTCCGTCTTAAGTTTTTCATATGGCACTAGAGAACTGGCAAATGGAAGCCAATTGATTGCTACTGGCAGCAGGAACACCTACCAAAATTATTATTTTTAAATAAAAATAGACTCCGTTAGAACCATTCACATCTCACTGTTCACCACTAACCTGCTTTTATTGATACTTAATAAGTAAGAGGAAAAATGCTCCTGGGTCTTAAGATTTTAACTGATGCTCTTTAGATGTATCATTAGTTCATGGGGCCAAAATACTCAATACTTTCAACATACACAGGTATCGGGGGGGGCTCTGTGGCCAAGCCAATCACCAGGCATGTTGAGGGTTGACTTGGAGGGAAGTGGTGGGCCCTTAGCACTGGGGAGGCACCAACCATATCGACTTGGGTATCATAAGTACTGTACAGCTAAAAAGGGCCCTTCCCAGGAAACAAGCACTACAACATGTATACACAGACAGAGCACCAGACCAAAAGATAAAAGAATCCAAATTCAGCGATTTGTTTTGTGCTAGAAGACAACCAACGTGTTTCGGGAGTCAAATGAGCTCCTTCTTCATCAGGGCTTCAGTTAAAAATGAGAACCTTGAATTGACTCAAAGTAAGCCTTTCCTATGTGAATCTGTGTAGGGAAGGCGATTGCTGGATTAGAAGGATTTGTATTCCTGTCCATCCTAGCAAGACCCTTCCTGTTTCTTCCATACACCCTCAGTCACTGTAAATGAGTTGCAGAGACGGGGCTTAAAGTGTTAATAAACCCATAACAGTAAACTCAGTCTGTATGTGCAGCATAGCATGCTTGTTATACTACTGTGGAATTTAAGGGGTATATCCTCTTCATTGTTTAACCACTTGACGCCCGGCCGCCATCAAATGACAGCGGGCGGAATACTCTGTTCTGACAGGACGTCATATGAGGTCTTGTCATTTTAAAGTCGCTAGGGGGCCGTTGCATTACTGGGAACACAATGCGCGTGCTCAGCGGCCACCGGGCACCCGCAATTTCCCAGGACTGAGCAGGACCGTGGATCTCTGTGTGTAAACACAGAGATCCATGTCCTGTCAGGGAGAGGAGACCGATGCTGTGTCCCTTGTACATAGGGACGCAGATCGGTCACCTCCCCCAATCACCCCCCTCCCCCTACAGTTAGAACACTGACTAGGCTACACGTTTAACCCCTTCCCTGCCCCCTAGTGTTTAACCCCTTCCCTGCCAGTCACATTTATCCAGTAATCAATGCATATTTATAGCACTAATCGCTCCAAAATGTGAATGGTCCCAAAAATGTGTCAAAAGTGTCCGATGTGTCCGCTACAATGTTGAAATCACGAAAAAAAAAAATCGCAGATCGCCGCCATTCCAAGTAAAAAAATAAAAAATCATAATTATGCCCCCTATAACTTTTGCGCAAACCAGTCACTAAACGGTTATTTCGATTTTTTTTTTTACCAAAAATATGTAGAAGTATACGTATCGGCCTAAACTGAGATAAAACATAAAAAAAAAAAATTGGATATTTATTATAGCAAAAAGTAAAAAATATTGTGTTTTTTCAAAATTTACGCACTTTTTTTGTTTATAAAAAAAACCGCACAGGCGATCAAATACCAAAAGAAAGCTCTACTTGTGGGAAAAAAGGACGTAAATTTTGTTTGGGAGCCACGTCGCACGACCGCGCAATTGTCAGTTAAAGCGACGCAGTGCCGGAAGCTAAAATTTTGTCCGGGCAGGAAGGGGGTGTATGTGCACAGTAGGCAAGTGGTTAAAAAGGCTGCTTTATCCTGTATGCACAGATCCTCCTCCTGCACTGCCTGTCTGGAAAGGCCAGCTAACACAGTATTTTAATGTAAAACATTTATAAACTGTGGGCACTGTAGGGGGGGCGGGTGTACTATTTTCATATTACTGGGTTTAGTAACACTTTGAAGCAGAGCTTTTTTTTCTCGGAAAATAGGTGCAGGAACCCAACCACGATCCCATTCAGATTTCACAAACAGTAGAAGGGTTTTAAAGTGTGCAGAGTTCAGGGGGTTACACACAGAGTGCAGAGCTATCACTTGTAAACACAAAAACCAGACTTCTGTGTTTAAAATTGTGGTGAGCAGGCACCAAAGGGTCTGAGCCAGAGGTGGTGGAACTGAGTTCCCCCAAGTTCCCCCTGAAAAAAAGCCCTGCTTTGAAGTGTTGCTAAACCCATGACCCTAAATTCACTATATTTGGTCTCCCACAATACACAGAACATGGAAATGCAATTATTTCAGTAAATATGAACTGTTAAATAGCTTCTCTCATCAGCAGAATATAGCAGTCTGTCAATCTGACACACTGCATCTCCAATCGTGGTAAGGCGCCTCCGACCAGGAAGTTCAGTAATCTCCTGTCAGAGGAGAGAGGGGGAGGGGGTGCACTGATAATCAGCACATTGATTATCAGTGCAGCCCCTATCAGAGGTGCCATCACAGCAGCAAATCGGTGCCCATCAGCTGCTAGTCAGTGCCCACCCAAATCGCCAATCAGTGCCCCATCAGTAATTTCCGTCAGTGCCCCTCAGATGCCCATCAGTGGCGTCTCCAGATTTCATATTTAGGGGGGGCAGGGACAAAAGTAGGGGGGCCAACTATAAAATGCAATTATATATATATCCTGGGGCCCTTTACTACAATCCCACAATAGGCTCTTTCACATGTTCTGCAGGGAGCTCCCTTCCTACTATACTGGGGCCCCCCCAGGGTGGCAGAAAACAAGAGATATATGTCACCAGCACACCAAGAAAATATAAGGGTCCAAAGCAGTGGGAGAACTCTCAGGGTTGCAAAGGTTGTCTTGCCACCAGGCTCTGGTGTTCTGCCACTGTGGGGTTCCCCAGCTGTCCTGTCCCCGCTATTGACAGCGCTGGTCTGGCATCTGTCTCCTTGGCAGCCGTGGCAGTCTATTAGGACCTAGTGCTGGTGACATTATGGGTGCATGCAAGGGAAGGCTGGCACTATTAGTTATAGAGAGCCGAGCCCCCAGCTGGTCACCTAGCAGCAGTAATGCTGTATAACCTTCTCTATTACATGCTGATCGGGATGTGATCCAGGTGATGCTCCGAGTCAGATCTAATAAACACAGTATTTATTAGCATCAAGAGTACAACCACATATATATAATCAACCGTATGTTCCGCAAGCCATGTGCCTGTAAAGTGTGGGCTTTGATCAATAAAATCACTGATATTTTAACACTAGGATTTGACTAGGAGCATCACCTGGATTGCATCCCGATCAGCTTGTCAGAGAAGGTTCCATCGCTGCTAAGCAACCTGCAGGGTGCTCAACTGTCTACAACCAATAGAGATGGGCTCGGGTGCGTTTGAAATCCCACATGCCCGATCCCGCCAGGAAGCCGACACTCCACAGTGCTAATCACAGGCACTGAGACATTTCCTGATCTGTGCAGCTGTGGACCGGGAAATGTCTCACTGCCTGTGATTAGCGCTGCGCAGTGTCAGCTTCCTGGCAGGCTCTGGCATGTGGAATTTTGAACATCCCCAGCCCATCTCTAACAACAAATTGTGGATAGCTGGGACAGGACAGCAACTCTGGTTGTTCCAGCACTGGGAGGATTCCCCTATCCACCTATAATGTGTAGATGGGGGAATTGGATCATTTCTTTTTTTTTTTTTCATTCAACCAATGAAAAAAAGTGATCAATGTATGGGCTGCCCAAAAGCCAGCCATAGACAGTTTAAATCCCAGCTGGTTCAGCAGGAACTGGCTGAGATTTGAACCATTAATGAGCAGATTCTCTTGTGATAATCACGGTTTGTCGGGAGAATACAATTGCTGGACAGGAGGGATATTCCCCTGTCAGCACTGTCTGTGATGATGGGGGGCTCATGCAATTTTCTTTCCTGCAATCTGTGGATGCAGGAAAGACATTTTCACGTATATTACCTGCCTAACTGAAAGTGAAAGTAAATTGTGAATGTCTTGAAAGAACAGGAGAGGGGGAGGGAGACAGATGGGGGAGAGAAGGGATGGAGATAATGCAGTTCAGTAATTACAGTGTACTACAGTCTGCAGTGCACACACCCACGGTCCAGGCTAGAATCTCAGGCATCATTCACACACAGCGAGGAATGCTGCGGATTTTCATATTTCCCGCCCACACATCCCCTCTCTTCAGATACAGCACACCGGGATAGTGTGGGCGGGACTGAAAGGAGGAGGAGTTGTATTCCTCCCTGCTTGTATGTGAGGGGGGAGGTGGCTGGACTCACTGGGCTGTAAAAGAGTGTCATAGACGGACACTCGGCTCAGCTTGCAGTCACCACGCTCGGAATTTACAGGCTGGTTCTCCTGTCCTAAGGATGGGAGAAATCAGTCTGTTTTTTCAGTAACTGAGATGAATGTTTGCCCCCCCCCCCCCACAGTGCTCATGGAGTCCTTTCTGCAACTCACTCTTCTCTGTGCCAATGAGGATACAGGGGAAGGAGCAGATCGGGTGGCTGTGGTTGTGTGAGCGCTCGCATTATGCAGTGTCAACAAGCAGAGGGAGGAATGCCCCACAGAGCTGACTGGGGACACTCTCCCTCTCAGGAGAGACTGTTACTCCAGCAGAGGCCCACGCAAAATGCAAAAAAAAAAAAGACATGGTGGGGCACAGCATAATGTTGGGGGTCAGGGCCCCCTCTGGCCCCCCCTAGGGTCACCATCGGTACCTTCTCATCAGTGCTGACTGTTAGTGCCCATCAGTGATGCATATCAGTGTAGCCTATCAGTCTCCATCAATTCTAAATATTAATGCCACCTCATCAGTGCCCATTATTGCAGCCTCTTCAGTGCCCGTCCGTAATTGAGAAAACAAAATTTTATAACAAACTTCCCCCCAAAATTTCTGTCTTTTTAGTTTGTTTAGCAAAAAATAAAACAGTGGTGATCAAATAACACCAAAAGAAAGCTCTATTTGTGGGAATAAAATGATAAATATTTAGTTTGTGTACAGTGTTACATGACTGCACGATTGTCATTCAAAGTGTGACAACGCTGAAAATTGTCCTGGGCAGGAAGGGTGGGAAAGCGCCCGGCATTGTAGTGGTTTAGTCCCTTCCAAAACAGTTTTTCTTTGGAAATGCTGTAACGCCTAATGTGGGAATATATTGAAGGTCAAAGAAAACAGAGCGGGTGACATCAAATGGTTACTATCTATATCAACGTGTTCTGTTATTTGATAAAGCAAACACGCAGTGCTGAAGAATTGCCTGGCTTCCTTCTGATCTCTAGTGTGAATAAACAGACAGCTCAGGATGAGTCTTCAGAAGAAGCGTGATGTATTTTCAGTTGGAAGAGACTGACCCAATAACTTGTCTGAAGCAGAAGTAATGCGCTGCTATGGAAATAGTGCTTTCTGCTTACTGCCAAACTTCACGTGCAATTAAATCACTCCTCTCTCTCCTTGCCAGATAAAGCGGAAGAGCCTTAAATCTTCTCGCCCTGCCCAGATAAGCAATGATGTGGAGGCACAGCACGCCTGGAAAAATCTTTAGTAACCTAAAAAAAAGTCAATGGCACCCTGTGTGGAATTGTTAAACACCAGCTAATATATGATGCTGTGTTGTCATGACTAGATATTAAAGCAAGCTCAATGCAACACAAACTCAGATAGTGAAAAAGTGTTCATTGTGCTCACTATGAACCGATAAAAGGCCATGTCAAGAAAAGGCAAGAAAAGAAAAAAAAGAAAGACGAGGCCGGGAGGAAAGAAAGAAGGAGAGAAGAGGCGGAAAAAAAGAAAGAAGAGGAGAGAGGAGGCAAAGAGGAAGGAGAGACGAGGCAGGGAGAAAAGAAAGGAGGAGAGACGAGGCAGGGAGGAAAGAAAGGAGAAGAGACAGGAAGGAAGGAAAGCAGACGCGACTAGGAAAGAAGGAGAGACAGGGCAGGGATGAAAGAAAGAAGGGGAGACGAGGCAAAGTGGAAAGAAAGAAGGGGAGACGAAAAAAGGAGAGACGGGGCAGGGAGGAAAGAAAGAAGGTGAGACAAGGCAGGGAGGAAAGAAAAAAGGAGAGATGAGGCAGGGAAGGAAAAAAAGGAGAGATGAGGCAGGGAAGGAAAAAAAGGAGAGATGAGGCAGGGAAGGAAAAAAAAAAAGGAGAGATGAGGCAGGGAAGGAAAAAAAGGAGAGATGAGGCAGGGAAGGAAAAAAAGGAGAGATGAGGCAGGGAAGGAAAAAAAGGAGAGATGAGGCAGGGAAGGAAAAAAAGGAGAGATGAGGCAGGGAAGGAAAAAAAGGAGAGATGAGGCAGGGAAGGAAAAAAAGGAGAGATGAGGCAGGAAAGGAACGAAGGACAAAGAGGCGAGACAGGAAAGGAATTAAGGAAGGAATGAGAGGCAAAGCAGAGAACAATGAAGAGGTGAGGCAGGGGATGAAAGAGAAGCAAGAGAGACAAGGAAATGTAGAAAATAAGGTAAAAAAACATTGAGTGTGGAGAAAGGAAGACATGATTAAGGTAGCAGAGAGAAACAAAAAAAAAAAGGGGGGGGGGGGGAGACAGGAAGGATACAGAATGAAAATAGGAAAACTGAGATGACAAACAGATCTAAATCCAGAATTACTTCAGCACATGAAGACCTCCAGGGCATGGATTTAATGACAATTAAATTGTGAGTTTGGTATCAGTCGCTCTGCAAAACAGAAAATAAATACTGCCATTATCTCCTTCTCCTTTATGACTGTTGAAAGCCATAAGCTACTACTCTGTGTTTTTAAAAACTGCTCAGATGGGCTCATAGTAAACGAGAATAGAAAAAAATAATAAGCTATACAGAAACTGCTATTTTATCTATAAAACACAAGTTCATCCCATTACGACCCGGGGATCAATAAAAAAAAGTTTTACAGATCAAATGTTATATTTCTGTGTCCGGCGAATTCTTCGAGGTGACTCGGAGTGATCCGAGGACGAGAACATTGACAGAAGTGGGAATAAATGAATATTGCTTTTTATGGATGCCTTCAACAACAGTATCAACATCCATCTCTACCTGAACAGATACGGGTTTCCATGAAAACAGAGGATGATTTTTCACAATTAGAGGGAATAAAATACATCTATGTAGCTGCCGATCTCTCTTCCTTTCTACCCTTCTCAAATAAAGTACATTGGAACATTTATCAAATTCCCTTCAATGGAAACTACTGCAGAGACATTCAACTAAATGAAACCACAACTAAACATATTACTATTGTTGTTTTTTTTTGCACAATTGTACTATAGGTCTCAGTCAAACAGGCTCTTACACCCATAGCCTGTGAATGGGCATGGTCTTTACTAGCTGCGCCCTCTAAAGAGAAATTCACTGTTGATCGATTTTCAGAGGGCATTCGACAGGCGGTGAGAAGGTGTCATGTCGCCTCCTCAGCGCCAGTTTCAACCCTTAAACACGCGCACTGCCACGCTGCAAATGGGTGCATTGCATGGGTCGCTTTCAGCAGGTAATACTGGCCACTATGGTCATGGCCGAAATTGTTGGCACCCCATAAATTTTTCCAGAAAATAAAGTATTTCTCGCAGAAACGTTTTGCAGTAACACATGTTTTGCTATACACGTGTTTATTCCCTTTGTGTGTATTGGAACAAAGGAAAAAAAAAATTAGACAATGTCACACAAAACTCCAAAAATGGGCTGGTCAAAATTCTTGGCTCCCTTAAACTTAATATTTGGTTGCACACCCTTTGGAAAAAAAATAACTGAAATCAGTCGCTTCCTATAATCATCAATAAGCTTCTGACACCTCTCATCCGGAATTTTGGACCACTCTTCCTTTGCAAACTGCTCCAGGTCTCTCTTATTGGAAGGGCGCCTTTTCCCAACAGCAATTTTAAGATCTCTCTACAGGTGATCAATGGGATTTAGATCTGGACTCATTGCTGGCCATTTTAGAACCCTCCAGGACTTTGTTGCCATCCATTTCTTTCTTCTTTTTTTTTTTTAAGATATTTTTATTGTTGCCATCCATTTCTGGGTGCTTTTTGACGTATGTTTGGGGTCATTGTCCTGCTGGAAGACCCAAGATCTCAGACCCATACCCAGCTTTCTGACACTGGGCTCTACAGTGCGACCCAAAATCCTTTTGACCAGCTCATTTTTGGAGTTTTATGTGACATTATGTCCAATTTGCTTTGTTTTGTTCCAATACACACAAAAGGAATAAACATGTGTATAGCAAAACATGTGTTACTGCAATACTTTTCTGTAAGAAATACTTGATTTTAAGGAAAACGTTCTGGGGTGTCAACAATTTTGGTAATGTTTGGCGCAATGCAAAGCATCAAACAAATGTTTTCACTGTCCCCTCAACCCACAAGTGCAAATCTAGCCAAAAAGTGTACAATCCATACACAAATAACACTACAAAATTAGCACTAGCATTAGTTTTCCTTCCATGCCTTCATCTCCACAGAATTCCAATGTCACTAGGAAGAAAAACACCAACAGAAAGATGAACCAAGAAATAATCAAATAATAATTTCTAGAACAAATGCCTTCCATGGCGTGTTGAAAGCTTTTTATGTGCTACTAAGTGTTTCTTTTTTTAATGATAAAGCCACTTAGATGTTTTTCACAATTTTTTTTAGGATCTCTGCATTTTACAGTATGGATGCAAGGAGGGTGATCAAGGATGTATTGAAATCTCAGATGAGGACTAGACCAAATATAAAGAGAAGATAAAGCCAAGAGACAGGGAGAGGGAAAAGCTGAAGGAGAAATCGGAAAAAAAGAAATGATGAAAATAAACAAAGGAAAAAAAATAAGAAAGGCAAGGGAGGAAAGGAAGGCAAGGGAGGAAAGGAAGGCAAGGGAGGAAAGGAAGGAAGGGAAGAAAGGCAAGGGAGAAAAGGAAGGGAAGAAAGGCAAGGGAGAAAAGGAAGGGAAGAAAGGCAAGGGAGGAAAGGAAGGGAAGAAAGGCAAGGAAGGGAGGAAAGGAAGGGAAGAAAGGAAGGGAAGAAAGGCAAGGGAGAAAAAGAAGGGAAGAAAGGCAAGGGAGAAAAGGAAGGGAAGAAAGGCAAGGAAGAAAAGGAAGGGAAGAAAGGCAAGGGAGAAAAAGAAGGGAAGAAAGGCAAGGGAGAAAAGGAAGGGAAGAAAGGCAAGGAAGAAAAGGAAGGGAAGAAAGGCAAGGAAGAAAAGGAAGGGAAGAAAGGCATGGGAGGAAAGCAAAGGAAGGGAAGAAAGGCAAGGGAGGAAAGGAAGGGAAGAAAGGCAAGGCAGGAAAGGCAAAGGAGGAAAGGAAGGGAAGAAAGGCATGGGAGGAAAGGAAGGGAAGAAAGGCATGGGAGAAAAGGAAGGGAAGAAAGGCAAGGGAAAAAAGGAAAGGAAGAAAGGCATGGGAGGAAAGCAAAGGAAGAAAGGCAAGGGAGAAAAGGAAGGGAAGAAAGGCATGGGAGGAAAGAAAGGAAGGAAAGAAAGACAAGGGAGGAAAGGAAGGGAAGAAGGGCAAGGAGAAAGCAAGGGAGGAAAGGAAGGGGAAGAAAAGGGAGGAAAGGGAGGAGAAGAGGAGGGAAAGGAAGGGCAAGGGAGGGGAAGAAAGGAAGGAAAGTAAATAAGAAAGGGAGGGGCGGGAAAGGGAGGAGAGAGGGGGCGGGAAAGGGAGAGAGGGGCGGGGAAGGGAGAGAGGGGCGGGGAAGGGAGAGAGGGGCGGGGAAGGGAGAGAGGGGCGGGGAAGGGAGAGAGGGGCGGGGAAGGGAGAGAGGGGAGGGGCTGGGAAGAGAGGAGGGGAAGGGAGGGGAGAGGAAGGAAAGGAAAAAGAGAATAGAGAAAAATAAGACATGCCCACTAATAAACACCCTTCTGGCACTCGACACAACAACTATTGTCTCGCCTCTTCGGAGAGCCGACACCCATGACACTGAAATTCTTCCTGTTGGGTCTTTCTCCATTGACACAAATTGTCTCGCCTCTTAGCCAAACTGAAATTCTTCCTGTTGGGTCTTTCTCCATTGAAAATAGCCAAACCCAATAAGAAGTTACTTGGACACAGGGCTTTTTTTCTGGGGGAACTTGGTGGAACTCAGTTCCACCACCTTTGGCTCAGACCCTTTGGTGCCCGCTCACCACAATCACTTGTAAAAACAGAAGTCTGGTTTCTGTGTTTACAAGTGACTGCTTTGTAACCCCCTGAACTCTGCACACTGTATGTAATGCAATTCTGGTATTTAATGCCCTTTAAGACCCTTCTACTGTTTGTGAAATCTGAACGGGTCGTGGTTGAGTTCCTGCACCTATTTTCTGAGAAAAAAAGCTCTGCTTGGACATATTCTCACAGCTGCACGTTGCCTAGTTGCCCTTAACTGGAAAAAGCACTCCCACCCTCCACAGAAGCTCTTTATGCTGGGGTCAAGGATGTTGAACTCATGGAAAAAATGACCGCTAGGATGCGGGATAGGCTGGAGGACCACAATAAGGTCTTGAATTTGTGACATCTTTGGGACGGCCCAACCGAGCCGGCGTCGGAGCCAAAGTGGTAACACTTTACTCTCCTTCATCTCCCGCCCCCTACTTTTTCCATTCTTCTCTTCTTTCCCTCCCCTTCTCTTTCTTCTTGTTCTGTTAACATCTGCTGTCATTTGCCAGAAAGTTGTCAATGGGAAAAAGATTTACCTTCAAACATGACAATGACCCAAAGCACACAGCAAAAATGACCACACAGTGGTTGGAGGAGAAAAAGGTGAATGCTCTTACATGGCCTAGTCAGGAATGAACACTACTAAAGCCCCGTACACACGATCTGACTTTTTTCATAGGATATCCATCAGAGTTTAGATAGAGAACACGTTCTCTTTTACCGGGCAAAACCCTGATCATGTTTACGGGGGGCAGAACAGTTCCCATAGTTCATCTCAGGAGCGAGCAAGAGAGGATTGCTATGTTCCTACATGCAGTGGGACCATGGAGAACGACCATGAACCACCCTCTAAATCGGATAACAGCACCACCAAAAAAAAGGAATTTGGAGGAGGCCGAGAGCAATAGAAGGGACTTTTTTTTTTTAAAACTTATACTTAAATAGAATTTAGTGTCATTTTAAGCTGGCCGTACACTAAAAGAATTTTGTTCAGTTTTTTTTTTCATTTTTATTTTTTAATAGTGGGATCAAAAAGACGATTGTTTTTCTTGAATAAACCAATTTCTAACAGCGATGGTTTTTGTTCAGGAAATTCTGTTCATTCCAAAATCAAATATTTAAAGCAAATCAGATTTCGAAGTACTTTTAAGCGAGCATTCGTCACAAATCTCTTGGCATTATGGAATATACGGGCGATGTATGAATATTGGTTGAAAAAGCTACTAGCCCACAGCCAGCTTAGCTGATTGGAGACTTTCTATTGTGTTTAGCGTGCTTGTCCCACCCTCAGACACACAGATGAATGGAGTATTGATCAATGACCATATTAGTGGCGTCACAAATCTCAGCAAAGCACAGCTAATGAAAAACATTAGGAAAGATTTGGAGAGTCATTTATAATTTAATGACTTAATTCCTGCTCAGAACGGGAAGGGAAGCGTCCTATCTCTGGCCAGCTCCTGGAAGCAGACGAGACCTCTGGTAATATATGTATGTGCAATTAAAGCCTGGACCTATAAACAGACCATAAATAACCAGATACATTGCCGATGGCAGCATTGGAATAATGGTTTATAATGGGATGGAATCACATCAGTGCTTCACCACTGCCCACCCTAATGAACCACATCACAATCTAAACTATTACTAATCATCATCATTTATCGAATTGTTCTGTCAATACTGTCACAAGAAAGCCTAGGTCAGGGATCTCAATGTAAAATATAGGAAAAATACCTAGACTAAAACTATTTCGTCTGCCAAGGTATTTTTACTATTTGGAGCCGTTCTTGTGATTGATAAGCCACAGAATAAAGCCACTGAGTGACCCCACTTTTGCTTGATTGCGCTTCAGAACAATTGGGGCATTCAAAATGTCTTTTTGCCCCCCTTAAATAGACCAAGCACCTTCTCTTTTTCTTGTCTTTATCCATCCCTTGGTGCACGATTCCGCCAACTGATATGAATAATGACATTTTCCATTGATACCAACAATGGAGCACAATTCCTCCCGCTGACACCAACAATGGATTCCTCCCACTGATACAGATGATAGAGCAGGTTGTTTTACCGATACCAACAGCGGGGTACTATTCCTTCCACCGACACCAATGATGTGGCACTATTCCTCCAACGGACACCAATAATGGGGCACTATTTCCTCCCACTGACACCAATGATGGGGCACTATTCTTCCCACTGACAACAATGATGGGGCACTATTCTTCCCACTGACACCAATGATGGGGCACTATTATTCCCACTGACACCAATGATGGGAGTACTATTCTTCCCACTGATGGCAATGATCGGGCACTATTCCTCCCACTGACTCCAATGATGGGGCATTATTCTTCCCACTGACACCAATGATAGAGCACCAACATCTTAGGGAAGTCAATGGATCAACTTCGGTAGAATCAGCTGGCCCCATACATGGCTTGGCATTTGGCTGATCCCTGCTTAACCAGCTGAATTTCAATCTATGGATGTCTGGTTGTCAGCCAACTCTTTTAAATTAACTCTGAATTTTGACCATATTTTGAAAGGAAATAGTTTGGAAGCCCCATCTGCATATAGGTTCTGAGGGTTTGCACTCAGCGCTCATCAGCAGGGAATGGTTAAGCGTTGCACAATACATGGCACCGCAAGCAGGGGAGGGCTGGTTGCCTTAGGCCTGGGGGGCAAGTCCAGTCAAGTGGCCCATAGAGCGTGGAAAAGTGATGGATCGAGGAAAACAGTCTAAGATTTTTCAAGATCGCAAGAGTCTCCCCTTACATCAGAGTTCGCACAGAGGCCCCCCTTACATCGGAGTCTGCACAGACCCCATATACATCAGATCTGATGTAAGGGGTGTACTGGGAAACTTGATTTAGGGGTGCATGCTCTGGACTAATGTGTAAAGAGGGTCTCTGCTCACCAAAGCCTGCCCCCCCTCCCCTTTAACAAAGTCCACAGGGCACCCCTTTTTATACACTGGGAGGCAGGAGAGACTAGAGAGGGTGAGCTTACCAGGATGGAGGCTGTCTGATGGTTTTTTGGGGTCAAACTTCCTGTCCAGTGCCCACACATGCCCGGGAAGTGTGGGCGGGGAAGACTCAGAAGGAGGAGGAGCAGATGAGTTCTATCTCTCCTCGTGTCTGTGCAGAGAGAAAAGGGGATGTCAGCGCTGGTGTGCGCTGAGGCTGAGCTATGTGTGAGACGAGACATAGCTTAGCTCTGCAGCCATCTACCTCAGAGCTGACCCAGGCACGGCTGCACAGTGCTCCAGCAGGCATATTCCTGCTATGCACAGCCACTACCAAATGCTGTTTTTGCAGAGTGTTACCAGCCCTGGGGGGGGGGGGGGGGGGGGGATTTCCACCCTGCCCCCCCTCCCTTGACCGCAAGTATTAATAAAATTAATAAGAAAAATACAATACACCAGTGGATGACACCAGAGAACAATCTAACTACACAACAACACAAGTCCTTTTGACATTCTCTGCCAAGATCTCTGGAATAAATCGGCAATTACACGCAATTATTCCAGCGATTACAATGACCGTTATCAAGAAATTATCTTTGCTAAGAAGAAGAAATTAGATCAGACACAAAGAAACACATTTATTTTTCCTGGTTTAATCAAAGTAATCCGTATAACGGCGCCCCAGTGATTAAATACACATTACTGCGCCTGCCATACAGTTGCAACTTAGAAACAAGTAGGAATAAAAGCTGGACGAGGAAGAAGGAGACGTCTCACCTGTGACAGGAGCTTATTGTCGTCCTCCAAGAGTTTCACTTTGGTCTCGAGCTGTCGGATATAAGTGGACGATGAATCTATAGAGAGAAAAATGAAATATAATTAAATGTTTCCATTCAAACCCTGGGCCATGCATTTGAAAATCAAAGAAAATCAACTAAAGACATTTAGTTTCCAAAAGCAAAATGCATTAAAACACTGCAGCTTTTTTCCCCCCATAAAAATCAGCTTTATATTTTTTTATTTCTAGCTCTACTGTTTTTCCTCAGCCTTTTTCAGCCATTTCCTGTCTACAAGGCTGCACATCATTGCTCTAAAAGGGCCAACAATAGACCAGCCTGTGCATGTGGTAGGTTCATAAGCGTGCGCACAGGGTGTGCCGGGTGTACCTGGGCACCCCCTAATCACCCTGTGCGAGGCAAATTCCCTAACAGAATGCCCCTACCCCCATGGTAGCTTGGGCTACAAAAAAAAACTGGGGAATCTCTGTCCTCAGTGCTTTTATCTGCTATTTCACCAAAGCCCAATGGGGCTCCCAACAAACTGTAAAAAAATAACAACAAAATAGGATGCGCACACCTATGGGTAGGTTGATGAAGTAGCAGCACAACTGACAGACAATTGTCACCTTTTAACAGGAAATTCCTGAACAAGAACCTTCATGGCAGGATCCTTAGAGCATCCATATAGGATATGGCAATCTACAGTTAACCCTTTAACCACTTAAGCCCCAGACCAATATGCTGCTAAATGCCCAAAGGTGTTTTTACAATTTGGCACTGCGCTGCTTTAACTGGTAATGCAATGTTGTACCGAAACGAAATTTGCATCCTTTTCTTCCCACAAATAGCGCTTTCTTTTGATGGTATTTGATTGTTTCTGTAAATTTGTTTTTCTTGGGCTGGGGGGGGGGGGGGGTGATCTGAAGGGGTTAAGTGTGCCTATGTGTACTGGTGTCAGTGTAGTGAGGAGAGGTGACATCACTTCCTCTGCCTGTGTTTAGACAGAGGGCGGGCAAAGGGGGGGAAAGCGGATTCGCTGGGAACGATCGCGAGGGGGCAGACAGAAACGGACAGCCGCCCTCTCATCCCGGATCGCAACCAGAGGCTTACCGACCGCCGCATGTAGCGGGGGGGGGGGGCCCGGGGGGTACGTGCCATTCTGTAGACGTATATATACATGCGGCGGTCGTTAAGCGGTTAAATCACCCTATATGTTTAACCCTGGGTGTAGACCCCAGGACTCCTTAAAGCGGGGTTCCAACCACAATTAGCATTTTTTAAATGCATGTCCTTTCATCATGCGTTTTTATAATATAAATCCGGTCACTTACTATTTTACAATCCACCGCAGCTCTGCATAGTTATTCAAAAAAGATAGTTTATAAAACTATGTCCACACCGTTGTCATTTTGCTTGTGGGCATTGTGAAGCCCACAAGCACTTACTTCCTGGAAGTCTTGGATGGAGAGTGATAATTGGACAGTGCACTGCATCCTGGGAAATGATGACACACATTTTCCAGGAGCATTAGAGGGAGATGATGCCAGAATCCTAGGTGATTCCAAAGGCAGATTTCGTGGGACCGCATAGCAACAGGCATTTCCAGTTGAGTAAAATAAATGTTTTTTTTTTTTTTTTTATGTCTAATGAGCACAATAATGAAACATTTTTTGGGGGGGATGGAAACTCCACTTTAATTTCAAAGGAGAGTTCGGACCTCATGAGTTTCCATGTCTCCTATATGCCATGTTGACATTTTCTTTGCATGTCAGCCACTAAAAAGCTTTTGTAAATAAAATATATAGGATTTTTATAAACACTCTCATACTTTCTATACTCCTGCATACTAATTTTGAGTTACCAATCACATGGTGGATTGACTACTCTCAACCACCAGGGCCATTAAAGTCCCATAAAGGAGAAATACCTTCTCTTTCCAATCAGTGTCATTAGTACAGTGACAGACCATATTTTTAGCACTGATCACTATATTAGTGTCACTGGTTCCCACAAAGTGTCAGTTAGGATCAGAATGTCCACCGCAATAATCGCAGTCCTGCTATAAGTCACTGATCGCTGCCATTACTAAAAAAAATTAAATTAATACAAATTACGTTATATATCCCATAGTTTGAAGACGCTGTAACTTTTGCGCAAACCAATCAATATACGCTTATTGGGGATTTTGTTTACCAAAAATTTGTAGCAGAAAACATATTGGCCTAAATTTAGGAAGAAATTTGATTGTTTTAATCTTTATTCCTGAATATGTTTTATAGCAGAAAGTAGAATATATATATATATATATATATATATATATATATATATATATATATATATATATATATATATATATATATATATATATATAAAAAATGAATATGTTGGCCTTTCTTGTATATAATGCAAAAAACAGAGGTGATCAAATAACACCAATAGAAAGCTCCATTTGTAGGGGAAAAAAAAAAATATTTGGGCACAGTGTCACATGACCACGCAGTTGGCAGTTAGACCCCCTTTCACACTGAGGCGGTTTTCAGGCATTTTAGCACTATAAATAGCCTCTAAATAGCGCCTGAAAACCACCTCCCATTCATTTCACTGTGTCTTTTTACACTGGGACAATGCGCTTGCGGGACGTTAGGAAAAGTGTCCAATTATCACTCTCCATCCAAGACTTCCAGGAAGTAAGTGCTTGTGGGCTTCACAATGCCCACAAGCAAAATGACAACGGTGTGGACATAGTTTTATAAACTATCTTTTTTGAATAACTATGCGGAGCTGCGGTGGATTGTAAAATAGTAAGTGACCGGATTTATATTATAAAAACCCATGATGAAAGGACATACATTTAAAAAATGCTAATTGTGGTTGGAACCCCACTTTAAGGAGTCCTGGGGCCTACACCCAGGGTTAAACATATAGGGTGATTTAACCACTTCAATACAGTGCACTTAAACCCCCTTCTTACCCAGACCAATTTTCAGCTTTCGGTGCTCTCACACACTTTGAATGACAATTACTCAGTCATGCAACACTGTACCCAAATAAAAATTGCGTCCTTTTTTTCACACAAATAGAGCTTTCTTTTGGTGGTATTTAATTACTCGTGGGTTTTTTATTTTTTGCGCTATAAATAAAAAAAAGACGGTAGATTTTGTGAAAAAATTGCATTTTTCTTTGTTTCTGTCATAAAATTTAGCAAATTTGTATTTTTTCTTCATAAACGGGTGACAGGGCAGGTCACTGGTGGGTGACGGGTGACAGGGCAGGTCACAGATAGGTGACAGTGACAGGGTACGGTCACTGGTGGGTGACGGTTGCACCGCTGATGGCAGTCTATTTATGTGACAAGTGCACTTTATGGGTGACTGTTGGGTGACTGGTGACAATTGGGGGGGGGGGGGGGCAAAGGGACAGATGTGCTGTTTGTGCAGACACTACAGTAACACAGAACTGTATCTCACTGCTTCTAGCTCTTCTCTCCTCACACTGGAAATTATGTGTGTGTCACGATCAGGCGTCGGGCTTGAAGGCCAATTGCAATAGCAGTTGATGACAGGTGTACAGACAGTCACTTCTGGCAGATAACACAGGCTCCCTTGAGGTGCGGAATCTAAGTACTAGCTGGTTTTCCCCAGAGCTCCTGATGGTGGAGATGGATTTAACTGCAAGCTAGTACCAGGTCGCGGTCCTCAAGTTTGCCCCACCAGGGTATGAGCAAGCTGGGGTCCAATAGCGGATAAGCAGACAAGGAGGAAACGGTAGCGTGGTCAGGAAACAAGCCAAGGGATCAATCACGAGCGGCTGCAGGCTGGGATCAAGCAGAAGAGCAGTCAAAGAACAGGCCAAGGTTCAAACACAGATGGTAGCAGATTTGGATCAGGCAATAGAGAAGTCCAGGAACAGGCCGAGGGTCAAACACAGGTGGAGCAGATTGGGATCAGGCAGTAGAGAAGTCCAGGAACAGGCCGAGGGTCAAACACAGGTGGTTGCAGATACAATGGTAGCAGAGCAGACAAATTGCAAGGCACTGGCTGGGAAGGCACAATAACCTGGCAATGGAGAAGTGCTGAGACAAGGCTTTTATAGGAAGTTAATGGGAGGAGCTAGGGGTTCAAGGTTCAACAACAATCAAGACACAAGGCAGTGTATTCCAATGGATCGGGTAGGTTAGTCCAGCAAATCAGACAGGGAGCTGTCCAGCATCCCAGATAGCTCAGTGGTAAGAGACAATGGCGAACACAGACAAGGTCCCAGGTTCAAATCCAGGCCCTGACAGTGTGAGGGGAGAAGAGCTGGTAACAGTTAACAGCTATCTGTTTACACTAGTGATCAGAGCTGATCACGTGGTACACAGCCCTGACCAATGGCTGTGTACCATTGTCGGTGACGAGCAGTGTTCCCAGGAACACGCTGCCACCGACGGGCACGCGCGGCGCGATCGCTCACACACGCCGTGCACTTTGGGGGTGTTGCCAAGCGTGATCAGCCGTGACTTCATCCGCGCCGCTGTTCACCCGTCGGTAACGAGCGGTGTCTCCGTGACACGCCGCTACCGACAATATAGGGATGCGCGCACGCGATCACGCGCATTCCCTATTCAAATGACTGCACATCATATGACGTGCAGCCAGGATATTGGAGTCCCCCGCCCACCGTCATTTGACGGTGGGCGGTGGACAAGTGGTTAAATCCAACGGACTGTAAAAATCAGGGGTGTTCTGTCACATTAGCAACCATGTAAGGTCAGCAGGTTTGCTGCTGCTTTTAAAATTTAACATCTAAACAGTCTGTCGGATTTCCAAATACTGTATTTATAAATTGACAATTCAGTGTGCCATGTAAATAGCCTAGGCCCTAGACTCTCATTTAAGTGGATCAACCCCATTGGGATCCCTTGAAGGTTTGTTTCACTCAGGTTGGCCTGCGGCTCTATTTATTCATTTGCTGTCAGGTGGCTTGGTGCAGGGTTTTTATCAATGATTATTATGGTGATGCATTATGTTTTGTAACCTTTTGATAAAACTAAAAATCATTTAAACACAAAAACATACAAAACACAATTTCAGTTTGCTTTTCCTGAATGGTGCATTTAACAAAAAAAACATTAAAAACCTATATAATAATTAATATATAAGAAAAAAAACTGCATATTATTTTAAATAACCAATTACTATTGAATATATATTTATTTTCTTTTTGCTATTATGTTTATTTTCCAGATAACATGATTTCAGTTTGCTTTTCCTGAATGGTGCATTAAAGCGGAGCTCCAGCCACGGTAAAAAAATTTTTTAAAGTCAGCAGCTACTAACAGTGTAGCTGCTGACTTTAAATAAAGACACTTACCTGTCCTAGGCGCCCGCGCTGATGGGCCCCCCGATGCCGGTCCCACGATCGCTCCGGGTCCCGCGCCGCCATTCACAATATGGGAAACAGGCAGTGAAGCCGTACGGCTTCACTGCCCGTTTCCTACTGCGCCTCCGCGAGTCTCACGCTGGCTTGTGAATGGGCGCGCTGCTCTCTGAGAACACACACAGTTCCCAGGAAGCAGCGCGCCCATTCACAAGGAGAAGAAGAAGAAAACACACCGCGGATTAGGAAGAGGCAGATTACGGACTTCCGCATAGCAACAGCTATTTCGGGTGAGTATTTTTTTTTTTTTTTTTTCAGGTTTTTTTTTTTTTTTTTTTTCAAACAACATTGTAAAATGTTGTTATACTGGGTGAAGCTCCGCTTTAAATAACAAAAAAAAAAATTAAAAACCTATATAAGAAAAAACTGTATATTATTGTAAATACCCAGAAACTATTGAATGAATATATATATAAATATATATAGATTTTCATTTTGCTATTATGTTTATTTTCCAGATAACACAATTTCAGTTTGCTTTTCCTGAATGGTGCATTAATTAACAAACAAAAACAAAAAAAAGACTGTAAAAGACTGTATATTATTCTAAAGAACAAATTACTATTGAAAATATATTGATTTTCTTTTCGCTATTATGTATATTTTACGGATAAGCATATTAAATATATATGTATCGTATTTAAATATGTATTAACACAAAGTACAAGAATAAAAAAGGCCTTCTAGTTTTAAATTCAGAATTACGCGGAGTATGATACGGACGATCCTCCTTTTCCCATACTGGCAGTTCAATGGCCTCTCCGTCCATTTGTAATGATATATACTCCATTCTCACAGCTCTTTGTGTCTGTTCCCCATGATATCTCTTTCAAGAGGCTTTTAATAAAGCACCATTCACTATGTAAGGTTGGTATATCTATTGTGGTTTTCTGCTGGGACTCTGATGACTTGTATGTTCCCTGTGCTGTTTATCATAGTCCAGGGTCGGCTTGTAGACATCACAGTAAATCTCTACAACAAGAAAGGGCCCGGGATTTCCAGATACATGATCCTGGGCCTGGGCTCACCCCAGGGAAATAGGACTTTTATTACTGATGTTTTCTATCATGAAGAATTATACCAGCCATATCTGTCTTGGGGCCTGTAATACATCACCTATTTTTGTTACCAGCTTCATAGATACGTACAAACACAACAGAGATAGACAGTAAAAGTATCCATACGAATCAGGAAAATGAAAGCTGCACATGGCAGATATAAAAAGACACAAATTTATTGTAAACATTTTTTTTGCAGAAAGCAGTGCATGTTCCAGACTTTGCGTTATAGCAGGGGTGCCCAAGCTTTTGAAGAGCGAGGGCCACTTAAGTAACTTGGTAATCGGTCACGGGCCACAATGAGCGGGTGAATGGCATGTCCGTGTCTGCTCTGCATATCTTTCAATATGATATGTTTTTCAGTACTGTGTGCTGAAAAACAGCCCCACACCATGATGTTCCCACCTCCAAACTTCACTGTTGGTATGGGGGGTGTTTTTGGGGTGATGTGCAGTGTCATTTGACCTTCAAACATGTTGTATATTATTGTCTCCAAAGAGTAAAATTTGATCTCATCTGACCAGACTATGTTCTCCCAGTATTTCACAGGCTTGTCTAAACTTTAAAGCTACTTTCACACTGGGGCGGGGGGTTGGCGTTTGCGGTAAAGAGCTTTTTGGCCGCTAGCGAGGCGCTTTTAACCTCCACTAGTGGCCAATCAAAAAGGGTTAATATCGACCGCAAAGCGCCACTGTCAAATTGCTTTGCTGGCGCTTCATCAGGGCTGGCCGTTGATTTCAATGGCAGGGGTGGTGGATGAGCCACCGCTCCAGCACCGCCCGAAAGATGCTAATTGCAAGACCTTTTCTAACGTCTTGCAAGCGAACCACTCCATTGTAAAAGCACTGTGCGCCTTTAGGGGCTTCCAGTGTGGGACTTCAGGGGAGACATTTTTCGTGCATTATTTTTAGCTTCTTAGCACCTGAAAAACGCCTCAATGTGAAAGTAGTCTTAACGAGCTTCAACATGCTTTTTATTCAGCAATGGAGTCTTGCATGGTGAGCATGCATACAGGCCATGGCAGGTGAATGCATTACTTATTTCTTTCTTTAAACAAATTGTACTTGCCAATTCCACGTCTTCCTGGAGCTCTCTACAAGTGGTCCTTGATTCTTGGACACCTCTTCTAAAAATGATTTTCACTCCTCAGAATTCTTGTGAGGAGCACCCGTTCGTGGTCGGTTTATGGTGAAATAATGTTCTTTCTACTTCCAAATTATGGCCCATTGAGCTCACTAGAATATTCAGAAATACTTCTGTAACCCATCAGTATGTTTTGCAACAATAAGGTTTGCAAAGGTCTTGTGACAGCTCTTTGCTTTTACCCATCATGAGACGTTTCTTGTGTGACACCTTGGTAATGAGACTTTTTTTAGGCCATCAGTTGAGACTGAACCAGCCGATATTAATTCACAATAACACTGATTTTATTACACATAACTTAAAGTGTAAGTAAACCCGGCTATCGTCTTTAGCCAAGGAAGCTGCCATCTTTGCCTCTGTTTAATCTCCAACTGCTATGATGCTGCACATGTGATCAGTTATGACACCAGCCATTGGATGGTTTGACAGTTTGGTTGATTGGTTTGCTTTAATTTCTGAACTTATTCGTTTTGGTGTCTTTGTATGTATGGATTGCATGGGTTGTTACCTTTAGAATTATATTTACCTAGAAAAATGGTGATGTGTTTAATACTTATTTTACCCGCTTTATATATACACACACACACACACACACATGATATAGATACACAGGCACACACATATATATTTACATCAAACTTATTAATTGTTCATATCAATGTAAAACACAGAGAGAAAAAATAAGGGACTGTACAATTTGCGGAGTGCTTTTACTTGTTTTCATTTTGAATCCCAGGAGAGCCCTCTGGACTGTGATTAACACCAGTGAGGAATTTTGCTGTAACGTTTTGGCAACGCCAACTACGTGGTGATATTGATTGCATTATTGAAGCAGTCGGCAAAATTGTAGCAGGATCAGGCCAATGCAGAGGTGACGCTCCATTATCCTTATTATAAACACTAAGCTGGAGGTAATAAATCAATGTGCTCAGCTTCCAGCTTTCCTACTTTGAAGGCCTCCAGGGTTGGACTTCATCAGCAGGAGGATTGAAACGGGAGGGGGGGGGGGGTGTCATAGAAAAGGTAAAAAGGTCAGGAGTCAGGACTGCATTCCTTCTCCAGCATTACCTGACTGGCTGGGAATACAGTCAGGAAAAGCTGGTAATATCTCTGGACATCTCCTGGTAATGAGTCTGAAGAACAGGCCTTGTGCCTGGAGGGCTTCCTATGATCCTAAAAATGCTGCTCTTGACGTCACACTTGGCCAACATGGTACACAGGCGTGTCATCCAACTATAAACATATAAGCGGATTGGGGTAGCCTGTAAAATTAAAGGGGAGGTTCCCCTAAAAATAAACTTTTAACATTGCATGTCTCTTTTTAATTACATGTAGAATCGGCTGGTAGTTTAAAAAAAAAAACGTCCGTACATACCATTTTCGGCATGTAGTCTCACCGTCGCTTCCGGGTCTGGTGGTCGGGTATGGGTGTGCCTACTTGATTGACAGGCATCCGATCGACGCATACAGCGCGTCACGAGATGCCGAAAGAAGCCGAACGTTGGTGCGCATGCGCAGTATAGAGCCGCACCAACGTTCGGCTTCTTTCGGCATCTCGTGACGCGCTGTATGCGTCGATCGGATGCCTGTCCCCGACCGCCAGACCCGGAAGCGAAGGTGAGACTACATGCCAAAAATGGTATGTACGGACGTTTTTTTTTTAAACTACCAGCCGATTCTACATGTAATTAAAAAGAGACATGTAATGTTAAAAGTTTCTTTTTAGTGGAACCTCCCCTTTAAATTAAAAAAAAAAGCATTTATGGTCCAATTACTTTTTTTAACGCATGCCAACGCAAGGAACTGTAAAAAAAAGTATGTGATTTGGAGCAGTGGTACACTAGGTTGAATGATTTGCAGTGGGAAAAAAAGAAAAAGAAAAAGTAAAGTAAGCCCTCCTGGGTGATCTATGTACATTGCAGGGATATTAAAAATGGTTTATGAATTCTACCTTTTGTTATTCTGAAGAAATAGCTGTTTGTCTGTGTCCACTCTGTATGAGTTTCTATGCCATGCAGTACTCTACAGCAGGGGTCTCCAAACTTTCTAAACAAAAAGGGCCATGTTTACCATCCTTCAGACTTTGGGGGCCAGGGTGTGGCCTGCAGAAGTAATAAAAGTCCCAATATATCAGTGAGAGCAAACAATACTCCATCTTTGGTATTAGGGGAAGGAATAGTGCCCCATCACTGGTGCCAGTGAGAGATCTGGTGTTCCTTTCGCTGGTGCCAGTGAGAGATCTGGTGTCCCTTCGCTGGTGCCAGTGAGAGATCTGGTGTCCCTTCGCTGGTGCCAGTGAGAGATCTGGTGTCCCTTCGCTGGTGCCAGTGAGAGATCTGGTGTCCCTTCGCTGGTGCCAGTGAGAGATCTGGTGTCCCTTCGCTGGTGCCAGTGAGAGATCTGGTGTCCCTTCGCTGGTGCCAGTGAGAGATCTGGTGTCCCTTCGCTGGTGCCAGTGAGAGATCTGGTGTCCCTTCGCTGGTGCCAGTGAGAGATCTGGTGTCCCTTCGCTGGTGCCAGTGAGAGATCTGGTGTCCCTTCGCTGGTGCCAGTGAGAGATCTGGTGTCCCTTCGCTGGTGCCAGTGAGAGATCTGGTGTCCCTTCGCTGGTGCCAGTGAGAGATCTGGTGTCCCTTCGCTGGTGCCAGTGAGAGATCTGGTGTCCCTTCGCTGGTGCCAGCGAGAGATCTGGTGCCCCTTCGCTGGTGCCAGCGAGAGATCTGGTGCCCCTTCGCTGGTGCCAGCGAGAGATCTGGTGCCCCTTCGCTGGTGCCAGCGAGAGATCTGGTGGCCCTTTGCTGGTGCCAGTGAGAGATATGGTGCCCCTTCACTGGTGCCAGTGGCAGGAATAGTGACCCATCATTAATTCTTCATTGTTGATGCCAGTGGGAGAAGTAGTTCCCCCAAGGGCCAGATAAAAGCAAGCGAAGGGCTACATCTGGTCTCCAGGCCAAAGTTTGGAAACCTCTGCTCTACAGTGTGATGCCAGTTGGCATAGGTGGTAATGTTGCTTTCACACATGATAGTTAAAGCTGCACTCCAGCCACAAATTGAAATCTATTCCTCAATAGTCACAAAGGATATACATGCCCTCTGTGTGCACCAGATGCCTTTGTGTGACCATTTTAAATTTCTGTATAATGCAAATCGGTTTGGTGATTGACGTGCGCAGAGTAATTCAGCATGTACGATGCTACGAAGCACAGACACACCCGTCCATATCTTCGGTGGATCGGGGGGGGGGGGGTCCTGGTTCATGAAATGCCAATTTTAATTTGTGCCCTACATGGTGTAGTACGGGCACAACATGCCGAGTCTGCATTCTGAGCCTCCCTAGTAGAAAACCATGGCATCCTGGTAATTAGCCTGCGTTCAGCTTCATTACATTCATCTTTCCATTTAACACTTTGAGAAGGGGGATAAATGTCAGATAAATCAATTCCTGTCATTTATATTCGTATACCCCCCCACCCCACCCCCATCGCCGTTCTGCATCAGTTCTTCCAAATATAACTAACTGGAGCCCATATGAGGAAAAGAGGGTCCTCCGGGGGTGATCTACACCAATAGCAACCAACCAGATGTCCATCTTTCATGAAAACTAAAGTATATCTGAAACCCAACCATAGGTGTGCGTAGCCTATTGCATTAGGGTGTGCACTGCAAAGCTCAAACACATCAGCTGGGCAAATGTTGGTGTCAGAGCAGTGGTCAGTGTCACAAGAAAAAGAAAAAAAGGAGGCGCACCAGCCTAGTGCATTATCCCTTGGATAAATATTTATTAAAAAAGATAAATAAAATTACTCACAAGTGTAGCTAAAAGGTTCACAACGTAACAATTTCCCACAAGTGGCGACAATAGATCGAGCACAAACGCACTCCAGATAATCTGGGTTGTGATGAGGGCCACTGCCGGCTTACGCATTTCGAAGGACGACCTTCTTCATCAGGCTGAGCTCTGATGAAGAAGGTCGTTCTTTCGAAATGCGAAAGCAATGGCCCTCATTACAACCCATATGATTATCTGGAGTGTGTTTAGGCTCGATCTATTGTCGCCACTTGTGGGAAATTGTTACACTAGGCTGGTGCGCCCCCTTTTTTTATTATTCTCGTTTATCCTTGAAGGGATCCATCACGAAATATAGGCTGTCTGGTAATCCACTCGTGCACAGTAGTGTTTGTTTTCTGTTTCCAGTGGTCAGTGTCAATAGGACAGGGATTGGTGTCAGTAGTTTATTACAATTTTATTTTTTATACACATTTTTTATACAAAGCCTCATTTGGGGGGGGGGGGGGGCTTTGGTGAAATATTTGAGACAGAGAAAGGGACTGAGGACAGAGATTCTGCAGCCACTTTTCTAAAATTGCAGTACGGTTCTAAAAAGTACCAGATTGGGCCGTATTGATTACTTTAAATGATTCCACCCATATTCTAGAAGCAGGGGCATTCTGTTTCCCATTACACCCTATGGGGGAGATTTACTAAAACCGGTGCACACAGCATCTTGTGCAGCTCTACATAGTAACCAATCAGCTTCCAGGTTTTATTGTCAATGCTTACGCCCTCATTCACATTGAACAAGGTTTGGAAATCGTGCAACTTTGTCTGAAGCCGCATGATTTCAAAGCAGCACATCCATGGGTGTGACTTAAAAGAAATCTGTGCAGCTTCATGCACTGATGTCTATGGAAGTCGCACCCCTAAATTGGCAAAAGTAGCGCAGGAACTACTTTTGCAAATCGGTAAGGCGCCCCAAGGACGGCGTTGAACCGATTGGAATGGTGCTGTTGCCGGCAAAAGACTACGACTCGTCATGCGATTTGACATGTCAAATCGCATGAAAAATCGGTTCAGTGTGAACGATGGATAATTGAACAAGTTGAAGTTAGAAGCTGATTGGGTACCATGCACAGTTTTAGTAATGGCCGGTTCACACTACCGCGACTTGGAATCCGACTTGTCGCCCCAAGTGGCGCGGCATCAGAAATTACATTAAAGTGAATGAGAGCCGTCTTAATGTACACTAATGAAGTCGCTCCGACTTCAGAAAAGGTTCCTGTACGACTTCAATCTGACTTCTAGGCAACTTGTACCCATAGATTTCAATGGAAGTTGCCTCCAAAGTCGGATCAGTGTCTTAATTGAAGCACTTTTACAGGAAGAGAATAGTTTTCTCAGACAAACCCCTCCCTCCCACAGAGCTGATTATTGTTTGATTGGCCACTGGCAAAGTTACCTGTCCTGGAGGCGACCTGAAGTTGCCTCGCAACTTTCATGTCGCTGTAGTGTGAACTGGCACTTAATCATCCCCTACGTGTTGCAGGTATTTCCATTTGTTTTTATAACAGAATTTGAAAAAAAAATATATAGATGGAGATGACAGGATTAGGCATGAGAAAAATCGGAAGAGCGAAGGATCTCCAACGTGGGCAACGGTACTGAAGAATATATGGGGCGATCCGGTCTGTGCAAGGAGGACATCACAATCTGCGTAGATTAAGAGAAACTGAAATGAGGAATACTACAACACAGTCTGCTCTGCCATCTGCACGCGTCACCGCGACGTGACTGCGTGCCAAACCCAGCAGGGGCGCCGCCAGCTGCCTCCGCTTCATAAATAACCAAGTTTGAAGCATTCTTAAAATAAAACTTTTCCTGGCAATTAAAAGAAACCCTTTTTTTTTTTTTTTTTTTACACACACTAAAGCCCATCATGTTTAAAAATGCAAGATTTTATTCCGGTAATTGTATTTATAATCCTTGAAGCTATAGTGAAAAGAAAGTGGACATTTTTTCCCAATGTTTTCCTCCCTGCCTTCCTCTCTTTATAACAGTTGCAAAAAAAAAAAACTTTTTTTATTGGGAACCCACATCAAAATATTAGTGGTGCGGCTCCAGGCTTTTGTCTGTCCAAATTCTGCGACTCCCGCTAAGGGTGCTGATGAGGACTTTGATTAATTGATTTCCTGACACAATTTCTCAGGGCGAATCCCATTTCTACCGTCAATTCCAAATTACTATATACAAGGTGAAATAGCAGTCCAGACACAGAATCTACATCTCACCTTTCCAACATGGTCAGCCAAAGAGAATTGAACTCAGCCAGCTCCTGGTTTATTAAAACATACAAGCCCACAGGAAATGCATTTCATTGGTCAACCCATACATGTCACACCCATCTCCCCCAGTTCACCCAGCATGTAACCCTCATTGGCCAGTTCACACAGGCATAAGAAAAGTCAATTGTCAGCTCCTACGATCAGTTCTCTCTTGGTCACGAGACACACATTCCTGGGATGAAAACAGGATGTGGGGGAGGGTGTCAGTTTTTCTTGAAAAGTCCATCTTTCTGTTCTTTTGGAATGAGGAATTTAGGAGTGAGCCAAAGCTGCTTTTATAATAGTCCCTTGTATTTTCATCTTTAAATGGTAATTTTTGAAACTAAATTTCATATCTTCAATGCTGGGTTCATAACTTTAAAACAATATCTGATATCTGACAAATCTTATCAAGGAACATATACACTTCATTTCAGATGGTAACTTTTACAAGGTAATATCTGATAAATCTTATCAAGAAAAATAAGCAGTATTGATCATTCCCATAAATACATAATAACTCCAAAGATCAAGCAATAAAAAGGAAACAAAACAATATAATGAAGGAAAGACAACATCTGAGTGGCTCTTTTCATAACACAAATATATTCATTTCATTTCACATCTACCACAGTGCAGGCTAGGGAAGAGCCAGTCTTAGCTCAGTGAATGCGATATGAAGAAGGAACACCCCAGGGGCCGCACACTGACAAAACCCAACAGTCTCTATAGTAAAAGCAGCCTCAATCCAGGCCACACACCAACGCGTTTCGCCCTGCCCACAACGGACTGGACATCCTCCGTCATCCTCCTGACATGGGCTGACTCATGGAATTTAACCTTTTTTCTGCCGGCATAGACACAGATGTCGCTGCCTGCATATGAGGAGGATCTCTCTACATTTTAATGGGATTCAAACATTTTTTGTACCTTTGATTTGTTACAATATATGGAAAGGTCATATCATGTATGGATAGTGGGTCTGCCTGAGATCTAATATCACATACTATTGTGTATATCCTTGGACAATGTAGGGATCGTTTCCATGACTTGGATGCCTCCGTGTACATATGTATACAGTATCTCACAAAAGTGAGTACATCCCTCACATTTTTGTAAATATTTTATTATATCTTTTCATGTGACAACACTGAAAAAATTACACTTTGCTACAATGTAAAGTAGTGAGTGTACAGCTTGTGTAACAGTGTAAATTTGCTGTCCCCTCAAAATAACTCAACACACAGCCATTAATGTCTAACTCGCTGGCAACCAAAGTGAGCACACCCCTAAGAGAAAATTTCCAAATTGGGCCCAAAGTGTCAATATTTTGTGTGGCCACAACTCTTTTCCAGCACTGCCTTAACCCTCTTGGACATGGAGTTCATCAGAGCTTCACAGGTTGTCACTGGAGTCCTGTTCCACTCCTCCATGATGACATTATGGAGCTGGTGGATGTTAGAGACCCTGTGCTCCTCCACCTTCCGTTTGAGGATACCCCACAGATACTCAATAGGGTTTAGGTCTGGAGACATGCTTGGCCAGTCCATCACCTTTATCCTCAGCTTCTTTAGCAAGGCAGTGGTTGCCTTGGAGTGTTTGGGGTTGGTATGTTGGAATACTGCCCTGCAGGCCAGTCTCCGAAGGTAGGGGGATCATGCTCTTCTTCAGTATGTCACAGTACATGTTGGCATTCGTGGTTCCCTCAATGAACTGTAGCTCCCAGTGCTGGCAGCACTCATGCAGCCCCAGACCATGACACTTCCACCACCATGCTGGACTGTAGGCAAGACACACTTGTCTTTGTACTTCTCATCTGGTTGCCGCCACACACGCTTCACACCATCTGGACCAAATAAGTTCATCTTGGTCTCATCTGAGGCTTCCTTCTGGTCGGACAGCCATGCAGACCAATTTGATGCAGTGTGCGGCGTATGGTCTGAGCACCGACAGGCTGAACCCCCACCCCTTCCAACCTCTGCAGCAATGCCGGCAGAAATCATACATCTATTTCCCAAAGAAAACCTCTGGATATGATGCTGAGCACGTGCACTCAACTTCTTTGGTCAACCATGGTGAGGTCTGTTCTGAGTGGAACCTGTCTTGTTAAACTGCTGTATGAACTTGGCCACCGTGCTGCAGCTCAGTTTTAGGGTCTTGGCAATCATCTTATAGCCTAGGACATCTTTATGGAGAGCAACAATTCTTTTTTTCAGATCCTCATAGGAGTTCTTTGCCATGAGGTGCCATGTTGAACTTCCAGTGACCAATATGAGATAGTGAGAGCGATAACGCCAAAATTTAACACACTCTCTCCCTGTAACGGTCAGGGGTTAACACCGTTCACGATCTTCCATTCCACCAACCCACGACAGCTTATTCGACACTCCAACAATCCAAACACGAGCCATTCCATTTCCCAGAATAAACGACACACAAGCTCTGTTCTTTTGTTCCAAACGAATGAATAGTTTAATGGTAACTCAGTCTTCTTATATACAGTTTAGAAACCAAATATTGACAATGGCTCAACTCCAACCACAACGCGACACAATGAGCTTCAATACACATTCTTTTAGATAATGACATTCAGATGAGCTAATCATTACCCAGACGTCCTGACTCCGCGACAAGCTGTTCTCACCTGCTACACAATATACATTCTTTTGTAGACCTAATTGACATGCTAATCCACTACACCTGAAAGGTCAGACATCTGACCTTTCAGACTGCCAACAAATATCTATCATCAATAGAACTTTCACACAATTCAGTGTAATTAGCATCACACAATAGACAATAACATTTCTTAAGAGCCGACTCAATTAACACCTCAAAAGTATGTGTCCCCACATTGAATGAAACACTATTGACCGGTTGGTGTCAGAATAAACAAACAACTTGTAATATTTCAAGATATCCTGCAATACATGAATTATCATTAATGTCCTATTATTTCCTGGCTCAATCCTTGTCCAAAAGTGACTCCCGTTACACTCCCCATTCACACTCGAGACCTTGTAACACTAATGAGTCACATAACACAGGGGAGAAAAAATGGCTAATTGGGCCCAATTCATACATTTTCACTTAGGTACTGACTTTTGTTGCCAGCAGTTTATACATTAAGAGCCCTTTCACATTTATAAATGTATCTGCAAATGTCAATGAAAACTCTCCTTTGTAAACCAATGTGTAACATACAATATGATTAGTCCTTTCATTGTCATGTTTTCTTCTCTGTATGCAAATCTCCTTCCAGAGCCACTATTGTCTGCTGTACACGTATGACGGCAACTTCCTGTTCTAACAAAGGAGACGGTAATACAGGTGAGGTAGGTGGGTGAACAAATACAATTGTGTAGACATTAATGCTTGTCTAGGTATAATATGACATCTCCCAGGAAGGGAAGAAAAGAGGACTGAATAATAATATTGCAGCCTCATGCACACTGGGAGGCAATGCCACTTTTAGGAGCATTTGACTTTTTTTCCCGACTCTAAAACGCCCCTCAATGTTAGCCTATGTGTCCATGCAATCAGGCTTTTACAGGCATTTAGGAGGCAAAAAAAATTCCACTGCCAGCGTGTTCAGGAACAGCAGCGTTTTGCCCAAAACAACTATTGGATGTGCCTAAACACACATTTAGCATTTGATAGTAAATTCACTTTAATGGTTAGAATAAATTATTATTCTGCACAATGAAATTAGCTGCCAGGCTCACCCTCAGATCTGACAGCAACGTGTGGCTTCTATTCTATTTGCATGCCCTGCCGCAGGAGTTCACTAAAGCCTTATTCCAAAATGAATTAAATTCATTCTTTTCCTCAAAAATCTACAAATACCCCATAATGTCAAAGAAGTTTGTTTGAAATCCTTGCAAATTTATATAAAAAAAAATACCATGTAAATAATTATTCACAGCCTTTGCTCAATACTTTGGTGAAGCACATTTGGCCCCAATTACAGCCTCAAGTCTTTTTGAGTATGACGCTACAAGCTTGGCACACCCATTTTTGGGCAGTTTCTCCCATTCTTCTTTGCAGGACCTCTCAAGCTCCATCAGGTTGTATGGAGAACGTCGGTGCACAGCCATTATCAGATCACTCCAGAGATGTTCAATCGGGTTTAAGTCTGGGCCACTCAAGGATATTCACATAGTTGTCCCATAGCCACTCTTTTTTTTTATCTTGGTTGTGTGGTTAGGGTCGTTGTCCTGTTGGAAGCTGAACCTTCGCCCCAGTCTGAGGTCCAGAGCGCTCTGGACCAGGTTTTCATCAAGGATGTCTCTTTACTCTTTACTGCTGCTGAAAAAGATCCCCACAGCATGATGTGCCACCACCACCATGCTTCACTGTAGGGATGGTCTTGGCCAGGTGATGAGCGGTGCCTGGTTTTCTCCAGACATGACACTTGTCATTCAGGCCAAAACTTCCAATCTTTGTTTCATCAGACTAAAGTATTTTTTTTGTCATGGTCCAAGTCCTTCAGGTGACTCAACTGCCTGTCATGTGTCTTTTACTAAGAAGAGGCTTCTGTCTGGCCACTCTACCATACAGGCCTGATTGGTGGGTGGATATCTGCAGAGATGGTTCTTCTGGAAGGTTCTCCTCTCTCCACAGAGAAATTCTGGAGCCCTGTCAGAGTGACCATCAGGTTCTTGGTCAGCCACCTGACCAAGGACTTTCTCTCTCGATCGCTCAGTTTGATCGGGCTGCACACTCTTGGAAGAGTCCTGGTGGTTCCAAACTTCCATTTACGGATGATGGAGGCCACTGTGCTTATTGAGACCTTTAATGCTGCAGAAATGTCCTTGTACCCTCAGATCTGTGCCTCTATACAATTCTGTGTTGGATGTCTACAGACAATCCTTGGACTTCATGGTTTGGTTTGTGCTCTGACATGCACTGTTAACTGTAGGACCTTATATAGACAGGTGTGTGCATTTCCAGATCCTGTCAAATCAACTGAATTTACCACAGGTGGACTCCAAATCAAGTTGTAGAAACATCCCAAGGATGATCAGTGGAAACAGGATGTACTGGAGCTCAATTTGAGTGTCATGGCAAAGGCTGTGAATAAATATGGAATTATGTAATTTTTATTTTTTTATAAATTAGCAAAGCTCTCAATTTTTTTTTTTAAGTTGTCATTATGGGGTATTGTTTGTAGAATTTTTAGGAAAATAATAAACATAATCAATCAATTTTGGAATAAGGCTGTAACGTAACAAAATGTGGAAAACGTGAAGCGCTGTAAATACTTTTCAGATGCACTGTAACTTGAGGTGCACTTTGGAGGAGGATGGAAGGGGACGCGCTGGAGGAAATAAAGGGGGCACGCTGGAGGAAATAAAGGGGGCACGCTGGAACTAAATGGGGCACGCTGGAACTAAATGGGGCACGCTGGGAGGAACCAAGGGGGGCACGCTGGGAGGAACCAAGGGGGGCACGCTGGGAGGAACCAACGGGGGCACGCTGGGAGGAACCAACGGGGGCACGCTGGGAGGAACCAACGGGGGCACGCTGGGAGGAACCAACGGGGGCACGCTGGGAGGAACCAACGGGGGCACGCTGGGAGGAACCAACGGGGGCACGCTGGGAGGAACCAACGGGGGCACGCTGGAGGAACCAAGGGGGGCAACGCTGGAGGAACCAAGGGGGGCAACGCTGGAGGAACCAAGGGGGGCACGCTGGAGGAACCAAGGGGGGCACGCTGGAGGAACCAGGGGGGGCACGCTAGAGGAACCAAGGGGGGCACGCTAGAGGAACCAAAGTGGGCATGCTGGAGGAACCTAAGGGGGGCATGCTGGAGGAACTAAGGGGGCACCAAAAGTGAACCAATGATGTAGCATGCAGGACTTTTCGAAAGGCACCTCACCCACAACACAGTGATGGGAAGAGTCCCATACAATTTAAAGGGAAATATTTTAATGCATTTTTCTTGCGTTTTTAGCAAGGTAACAATGCATTAGTGTGAAAGGGCCCTAAAAGTGCCTCACGCTGCATTTCTGGTGCATGTTTAAGAAGCGCACCAAAAATGCACCTACCCATTAAAATAAATAGAAAATACATCAAAAACTCACTCAGCAATGAGTATTTGATGAGTCACATGTCCAAGTTTCACAGATGCATGCTGGCAGTCAGGGATCCATAAAATTCACTGAAAATGCATAAAAAAAAAAATCTATATGCATTTTCGCAAACCACAGACTGCGTTTTTCAGCACACCAGTGTGAAAGGGCCTCGAAAAACTCAGACACATAAGACAGCAACTAACGTTAGTAAAATAATGTGCGCCACTGCTACAATTTCCAGACATAATAACACCAACAGAATGAAGGGAACAGTTACTTGGTGACAAGCCCAGAATGAATTACAAGGGGAGTCGCTGTATTTAGAGACGGCATTTCAGAGTTGCAGTCATTGTGTAGGTGTGGACTGTTTGGGTTGGCAATCTGTTGCTGTCTGTTTACCCTCCGCACACAACGCTGCGACTCCACGCTGACGGCAATGAATGTTTACAGACTCTCCTCTTATTAGCTTCAAGGAAGATGAGTTCATAGTCTAGTAAGTCGATTCAGAGTTTTCAACAAAAAAAAAAGTGATACTTTTGCATGTTGCTGTTCCATATGCCACGCTGCCCTTGGCACGTGCCTTTTGTCATATACTGTAGTTTTCTTTTGCAAAAATAATATTTTATTGAGTGTTGCATGTCTGCAACACAAAGATCTGCTATTCACCAATAAAAAAATAAAAATAAAAAAACAGCTGTTGCTGCAAAATTCCCCTCCAGTCCAGAGATTTACCCAGCAGTATTATTTTCTGCCACTAGATGCCCTCAGTCTGGTGGCCAGCATCATTAAAGCCACTTCCTCTGAGCCTAGGTTGTGTTGGACCCGCCCCAGGGTCTGTTTTCTCTACCGCACATTAGCGTGTAGCATTTTGTCAGTTCATGAATTGATTGGCTCCTTGGGCTGCTTCTTTTACGATCTGAGCTCTGCTACAGCGATGGTAAGAGACTGAAACCAGTCAAACTCAGACACATGCACTGCTGGCCAAAAACTTAAACTATGTATTAATGCCTTCAGAGCTGCATTTACGACCATCTTTTATATCTGTTTAGGAACTCATGTGTAATCTTTTCTGAGCCATAGAGAGTATTGTGACTACTCTTAGCAGGCATTATTCAGCATGTCCAAAAAACAAAGTTTTTCCAACTTCATCATTAAAAACTACGTTGCCTACACACCATCGTTTTTGAAAAATTATGAGCAAAGCGCAGTGACGTACAACACGTACAACGGCACTCTAAAGGGGAAGTTCTATTTGCCTTGGGGCTGCTTTTAGCCGATTCCGTGTTAGTAAAAGACTATTTGCGCTTTTCTCTCCGTTACAGCGTGATGAATGTGCTTACTCCATTATAAACGGTAGTTTTACCAAAACGAGCGTTCCCGTCTCATAACTTGCTTCTGAGCAAGCGCAGGTTTAAAACGTTGTTTTAGCCCACACACGATCTTTTACAACACAAAAAAATACATTTTCAAAAACAACATAAAAAATTTAAGCATGTTCGAAATTTTTTTTGTTGTCGTTTTTAAAAATGTCATTTTATTTCATCACAAAAACGACTGTGTGTACGTGGCATAACATTTTGGACATCTCAACACTTTTTGTGGTCACAATGACAAATAAATGGGTGAATGTAACCTAGGGGGACACAGACAGCAACAAATACCCGACAGGGTCCTAACCCCTCATTACTCTCCTAAAAAAAATGTCATTCTTCATACATTTCGGGTAAAAACAAACAAAAAACAGGCTTTTACAGCAACACGTTGAAACAATTTAAAACATAAATTTGAACCAAGAGATTTTCTACACCTATTTAAATGACTGGATAAGCAACGTTGTGAAAATTGGTTCAGGTGAGATTAGAAGAAGGGATTTTAGGTAATCCAGACTCAGGTTAACGGTCCAGCTATGATCTTTACTGCCAATCAATGTCACAAGTCCTTTAATCCGACTGTGACCACAAACCCCTCCTCCATGCATGGGAATTAACAGTTTAAAGTATACAGTATGTCAACCCTCACCTTGTAAAACAACCCATTCAGTTTAAAATAGAAATGCACGGAAATAACATTTGTGCGTATTTATAAAAATCATTCCAAATACCTTTTTGATTTTATAAGTGATCACATAATCTATGAATCTATGTTCTCAGCTGCATAAGGGGCTAAAGAGGTGGGGGGGGGGGATAGCAGTACACTGATTTTCCCAGTGAATGGCTGTGCGGGGGGGGGGGGGGGACATGTTTGGGCAATTGGGAGGATTGGCAGGCTGAGCTCCCGGCATAGCCAGAAATCTGACCAGTGTTATAAAAATGCACGGATTACTGTAAAAATGACATTAGCAGTGAATGGGGTTAACCTGTAAGGGGCGCTAAGGGGTTAAGCGTGTCCTAGGGAGTGCTGCTGTTAGGGGGCGTGGCTACGAGTGACATCACTGATCGCTGTTCCCGATGACGCGGAAACAAACGATCAGTGACATGTCACTAGGAAGAATGGGGAGATGTTGAGTTTACACTGACCTCTCCCTGTTTAGCTCTGTGACCAGATCGTGGGACACCGGCGGACATAGAGTCCGCGGGTCCCGCAGGCACGTTCACGGAGCTCATGACAGGGTCACAAGCGCAACCACACAGCGAAAAAAAAAAAAGGGGGACATACCTGTATGCCCATTTGCCCAGCTGTGCCATTCTGTCTACGTAAATAGGCATGCGGCAGTCCGTAAGCGGTTAACACAAGTACATGGTACAATAGACACAAATCAGAAATATGAAATGTTGGGGAAGAGGGATGCAATGCTGGGAGCCAACTCTCCCAACCAAAAGAACACAGGGACCAGGCCCGAGGAATTCCCCTTTTGGGATCCTAATTTTCTTGATGGCAGTGCGTCTTACAATTGACTGGTCATACACCCCCCCCCCCCCCCCCAAGACCCATAGAGAGATACTAGAGGACACCACTCATAACCCATGACGTTGCTGCAATTTGAGGAATAGCACCCAAAGTTCCAATTGTTAAAGGCACATTCCCACTCTTCTTCTGGCCTTTGGGTGACTCGTGTCTATTGTGTTACACACGGACAGAGTTAAAATGACCCACTGGGTCATGCACCCCCCCACTAAGCCTCTTTGCGTCCCTCGTGCGATCTTAATCTGCTCAGCATGTGGCGACACCGGGTCACATGACCAAGCAGCTCAGCCAAGCCGATTACTGGTTCCTAGTAGCCCGTCGAACAACGCTACCTTCTATTAGATGGCGTGATCTTTTTGTCTGCCAGGATCACATCCCCCAACTAAGACCTGTAATTGCTTAATTACAGAAACAGCAGGGGGTAAAACGTTCGCCCTGTGTGATACAAGCAACAAAGCTAAAACACAAATGGCCACAACTATTTCCTTATTCACAGCAATGGCAACAAGACAGAAAACCGTTGAAGTTGTTCAACTGTCTAAATTTCCAACAAGCACTTTTCTCAGAGATCAATACAGGGAACGTATAGACCCCTGGGGTCCAACCTGCAGTCCTTTCGTATAGGATGTGCGACCCTCAGACCTCAGTCTGTAGTGGGAACATCGATTAGGGTAATCGCATTGATTTCCACGCCAAAAATGTAGCATGTGCACACTCTCTGACCCTCATTTCTTCTGTTAGGTCTGTCGTTTCTGACGGTCCTCTCAAGCATTACATACAGTATCTCACAAAAGTACACCCTTCACATTTTTGAAAATATTTTATATGTTTTTGTGACAACACTGAAGAAATGACACTTTGCTACAATGTAAAGTAGTGAGTGTACAGCTCATTTTTTTTTTAGCTAAATAGCTTCCTTTACCTTACTGCAGTCCTGGTTTCATGTCCTCATTGTTCGTTTTTGCTTTGAAGTAGCTGTAATACTTCTCTGATCTCCAGACTTCCTGCTTGTCTGGCTCCTTATGAAAAAAACTCATGCTAGCTTTTCACTGTGGTCCAAGATCAAAGAGGTGTGATTACTGTGTGTCTAAAACTCCTCAGAACCTAAAAACAAACATTGCCCTGTATTTGTTTGTTTTTGTTCTGTGTGTCTCTTTACTTCACAGAAACATGAAACCAGTTTAAAAATGAAACTGAAACTGCAGGCACATTATATGATTGATTTTTATCTATTTTTAATCATTTTTAAAAGGAATCAGTTAACTTTTATGTCTCTATACCCTGTAAACAGTAATTTCAGCAAAAAAAAAATTGTTTCATTTATTCCCCTTTTAATCCTCTTGGGCATGGATTTCACCAGAACTTCACAGGTTGCCACTAGAGTCTCCTTCCACTTCTCCATGATGACATCATGGCGCTGGTGGATCTGAGCATTGACAGGCTGACCCCCCCCCCACCCCTTCAACCTCTGCAATGCTGGCAGCACTCATACGTCTATTTCCCAAAGACAACCTCTGGATATGACTCTGAGCATGTGCACTCAACGTCTTTGGTCGACCATGGCGAGGCCTGTTCTGAATATCGTCCCCCCCCCCCCAAAAGAAAAACAAAGTGCCAAATGTTAAAGAAGGGAAAAGGCTGAGGCAAACAAGTGGAGCTTCCCCTCTTGGGTGGAAGTTCCGCTTTAAAGGGGTTGTAAAGGAAAACATTTACTTAAGTAGCTTCCTTTACCTTAGTGCAGTCCTCCTTCACTTACCTCATCCTTCCATTTTGCTTTTAAATGTCCTTATTTCTTCTGAGAAATCCTCACTTCCTGTTCTTCTGTCTGTAACTCCACACAGTAATGCAAGGCTTTTTCCCTGGTGTGGAGAAAGCCTCTTGAGGGGGGAGGGGGCGAGCAGGAGTGTCAGGACACTCTCTACTTTGCAGATTGAGAAAGGAGCTGTGTGTTAGTGGGCGTCCTGACACTCCTGCTCGCCCCCCCCCACCTCAAGAGGCTTTCTCCACACCAGGGAAAAAGCCTTGCATTACTGTGTTGAGTTACAGACAGAAGAACAGGAAGTGAGGATTTCTCAGAAGAAATAAGGACATTTAAAAGCAAAATGGAAGGATGAGGTAAGTGAACAAGGACTGCACTAAGGTAAAGGAAGCTATTTTAGGGGGGGGGGGATTCTTTACAACCCCTTTAAGTCTTGAGCACCGGAAGCTAGAGGAGATCACTGGAGATATGGGGCCAGATTCAGAGACATCTGCCTATTTTTAGGCAGGCGTAGCGTATCTCAGATACACTACGCCGCCGTAACTTTCAGCGTCAGGCTCCTTAATTAGAAACGAATTACGCCGTAAGTTACGGCGGCGTAGTGTATCTGTGGCGGCGCAAGGCGTCGCGCAATTCAAATTTGGAAGATGGGGGCGTGATTCATGTAAATTAATCATGACCCCACGCCATCCTTGGACGTTCCCAGTGCGCAATGCGCAAAATCACGTTGCTTTTTCTCAGTGTAAACGTCGTGAACGTAACTTACGTCGAGCCCCATTCCCGAACGATTTACGCAAACGACCTACAATTCGACGCGGTCCCGACATCCATACTTAACATTGGCTGCGCCTGCTATAGCAGGGGTAACCTTACTCCGGTCTAACGCTTACGCAAATTACGTAAAATACGACGCGCCGCAGCAAGTACGTTTCTGAACCGGCGTAAATAGCTAATTTGCATATTTTACGCGACTACGGAAGCGCCACCTAGTGGCCAGCGTAAATATGCAACTAAGATACGACGGTGTAAGCAAATTACACCTCTCGTATATTAGAAGAAAGCTGGCGTATCTTCTTTTAGGTCGGCTATTCTTAGTATTTACGCAGCGTATCTTTAGATACACTGACGTAAATGCTTTCTGAATCTGGCCCTAGGTGTCTACTACAACGATTTCCAGCTCCCAGGGTCATCGGCCACACTGGACTAGTGCAACTTTGTATAAAATATCCAAGCGTGGAATTCTTCAGGCTTAGATTTGGGAATTAAAAGGAGTTGTAAAGGAAAAAAATGTTTTTGCTGAAATGACTGTTTACAGGGTATAGATACATAATAGTTAACTGCAGAGCTTTTTTTCTCAGAAAATAGGTGCAGGAACTCAACCACGACCCGTTCAGATTTCACAAACAGTAGAAGGGTCTTAAAGGGCCATTAAATAACAGAATTGCATTACATACAGAGTGCAGAGTTCAGGGGGGTTACAAAGCTGTCACTTGTAAACACAGAAACCAGACTTCTGTGTTTACAAGTGATTGTGGTGAGCAGACACCAAAGGGTCTGAGCCAGAGGTGGTGGAACTGAGTTCCCCCAAGTTCCCCCTGAAAAAAAGCCCTGGTTAACTGATTCCTTTTAAAAATTATTAAACATAGATAAAAATCAATCATAATGTGCCTACAGTTTTAGTTTAGTTTTTGCATGCTGTTTCCTGCTTTTGTGACGTACAGAGCCACAGAGCCAATACAGGGCAGTGATGGTTTGTAAAACGAAACTGATTGGTGCTTAGGGGTTTTAGACACACAGTAATCACACCTCCTTGATTAGTGACCACAGAGAGAAAGCTCCCAGGACTGTGGTTATAAGGAAACAGACAACCAGGAAGTGTGGAGATCAGAGAAGGATTACAGCAACTTGAGAGCAAAAATGAACAATGAGGATATGAAAACAGTACTGCATTAAGGTAAAGGAAGCTATTAAGATAAAAAAAAAAAATCCTTTACAAACCTTTAAGAGGTCTATAGACAAAAGACAAAGTCATGTGTACACAATTGTGGTCGGAAAACAATGCACTGCTTAGGATTTGTCTGTGCCAAATTGGGCTTTAGTGAACTGTGGTACTCCATGACGTTGGTATTATCTGGGATTGCAAATGTGTTTGGTGCACACAAGATGGATTTATATCCTTTGTGGCTAGAGATGAACATTTTTGTGCCCAGGGTCCAGCTTTAACAGTACCGTGTTCTGGAAGAACGTGTGCCAATATCTGGCAACCAGTTTCCAGCGCTCATTTCTTCTGTCCAGGTTTGAAATAAAAGATCGTTTCTTATTGGCTGCTCTAGAGAACTAAAAAAGCTGACTTTCCCTCATCATTTCTAGGTTCTCTAAGGACAATACAGACGATTTCTTGGAGTGGCATGATTCCCAGCATTAAACAGGTTTGGAGACAGTTGATTTAATAGAAGGTAAATATTTTGTAATAACACAAAAATCGGCATGCAGAGTGGCAATTGTATAATTGCACATACTGTCAATTAGACGTCATTATACAATGTGGGTAATTGCTATGTATGCCGAGTGTTGTAGACCTCTGTGGAATCTGGGAGGCAGCGAAGACTTAAATATGCAATTATTACACAAGCTGCCGAGTCTCTGTACACAGCAACCACATCAATGACTGCGGGGAAGGATCTATAAACTTTACATTAATCCACAGTGATCCTACCATACCCGGAGAGCAATCACTAATAAGCAACAATGAATTCTATTAACGTAAACCATCGTAAAAAAATAATAATACATATGTTAAAAAAATAAATCACAGGATGGAGCATTATCATTCAATTTTTTTTTCTAAATTCTATATCATGGGGAACAAAAAACAGTTTTAGGCAACACCGCCCTTTCTCAAGTTCGCCATCATTCTTTGCACCTTGAGATATGGAATTTTGAAAAACAGAATAAGAAGTTTTGTGATCCATCTCATCTATTTTTTTTTCCAATTTTTTCGGGATTTCAAAAGTATTGGGACGCCTGCCTTTACACGCACATGAACTTTAATGGCATCCCAGTCTTAGGCCGTAGGGTTCAATATTGAGTTGGCCCACCCTTTGCAGCTATAACAGCTTAAACTCTTCTGGTAAGGATGTCCACAAGGTTTAGGAGAGTGTCTATGGGAATGTTTGACCATTCTTCCAGAAGCACATTTGTGAGGTCAGGTGTGTGTAAAGATAGACATCCCAATACTTTTGGTAAAGTGGAAGTAAAGTTGTTGCTAAATCAAATGTCTGACAGGCAGGGCATTTATGACAGAAGAGACCCTATAAGTCTCTTCTGTCATAAATGCATCTTTTTGCCTGTCAGCTGTCATGTTAACTGAGCCACGCATGCGCAGCTCAGCAAACATGTACAGCCTGATCGTGGCCCAATCCGTGCCGCAGTGATGAGACTCATGTGTGCATGCGTGGGGGTGACATCATTGAGGCCCGGCCTGTCATATGGCCGAATGACCCGGAAGGAAGAGTGGGTGAAGATGGAAGCTGGATCAGTTCCAGTGCTGTGCTGAGGACACCATACGACAGGTAAGTCTGCCATAATGAACTAAAATGCTGTGCATACTATAACATTATGGAATAACCCTTCTGGGGAGCCTTAAAAAATAAAAAATTATAGCAGACTCCTGCTTTAAGAAACGCACTTACCTTTCCACAAACTGAAACACGTGGGTGTAAATGTTCTGTGGGTTGCGAGCCGCTTTGGCCAAAAACAGTGCAGGTAAAGGACCCATTGAAAGTGGATGAGCAACCATAATGCAATGCACAAAAAACAAAAAACAACATCATAGCTTTGGAAGCGCTAAAGGAGATTGAATAGAGATCGCACATTTAGATTGCAAGGTGCATAGAGATCTGTACAGATTCTACGGGTTACACGCCATCACACCTCCAGGTAGATTTTGCTTGCAGTGTGCTATTACTGCGTTTAAGTCGATATGTGTGGAATGTTATAAAAATCAGTCTCCCGAGGGCTCGGATCAAATGCTCAGACTCTCCATCTAGTCCGAGGATTATCAAAGCAGCTCATCGGTAGGTCTGGCACTCGTCCAATTGTGCCACGGGCCATATGGTGATTTTTTTTGTCATTGGGGAAAATTGTATCCAAAGAGGTTAAATAAAGACGGTAGTTAGACGGAACATACACCGTGGAGTTGTGTTTATGGCTGACATTCAGAAACCGATACCTTCTCTTGTGTAAAAACCATCAGGAGTATTCCAGGAGGCTCTACGAGTCTCCATTACCAACGTCAACCAATTAGAATCTCCATTTCATGCTCTAATCTGAACAAGACAATGACCGTCCACACACACACACACAAGGTCAAAGAGGATTGATTGTTCCCTTTCTAAAAAAAGGTATAAAAGTGAAGAGTTCCTACATTAGCTGCAAATTCAGCAAGTCAGGAATAAAAGACCAGCTCTAGGCTTTAACGTGATGTTCAAGCTTCATTTTTAAGCAATTTCTACTGCAGATTCTAAGACTTGCAATGTATACCATGTCAGGTCACCTGTGGCCAGGTGACAAATGCACCCAATTGGAGACAGGGGTGCACCGCAAGGTAGTGAACCCAGTAGCAGATTGCTGTGGATGGACAGGAAATGTGAGCCCAAGATTCCCCAGGGCGCGGAGTCTAAGGTCCAGCAGGTGTTCACCAGAGCCTCTAGTGGCGAGGATGGGCTTCGCTGCAACTAAACCTAGGTCGCAGCCCCTGGGGTCCCACAGGTCACACTCCGTAGGGAGAGAGGGGAAGCAGCCACTGAGGACACAAGGGATAGTGATGGGTAAGCCAAGGTCAGGGCAACAGGCAGACGAGGGTATGCAAGAGACAGGCCAAAGGTCAGGGTCACAGGCAAACAGGAGTAGTCAGAAACTAGTCAAAAATCGGTACACAGACAGGAACACAAGCTAACAAAGTTGAACAGCAAAGCAGACCCGCAGTGCGCTAGTTAATATAGACTTCCTGGGATGGCCTGGGGTGGGGCCATACAGGAAGGAGAGATGATAAAAGGCAACCAGAAAGAGTCAGGCCTCTAATGGACACATGGAAGAGAAGGTAAGCTGCCAGACATTTTTGCATGTCCATGACATGCCACTTCAAATGATAGATTGGGTGACACTATAATACCTGGCACCTTATCCCTATTCAATTGAAAATAGCAGCAACACATTGATTGGCATTATAGCGGTAAAACTAGAAAGTTTATTGATAAAATAACAATTAATGGGTTCAATAAAAAAAAAAATCAGGGTATGATACATATCACATTAGTGGTTACTGGTGTCTGATTCTACCATTTAAGATGAATACTTGATGTTATATCCGAACATGTTTCACCAACATTGGCTTCTTCAGTGGATTTTTACAGACCACCACTTTTCTGAAAGCTCCAATAGAGATAAGATCATATACATAATCAGTAATTAGTTATACTGTTACAACAATTTTAATACATATTTACATATCATGGTTTATTCTGTCCATTCCCATATCAAACTCACCCAGAGAGACATGAAGAAAGTCGCCTCCATATTTCTGTGGACTTGCTTGGTGACTTTTTTTCATGTCTCTCTGGGTGAGTTTGATATGTGAATGGACAAAATAATCCATGATATGTAAATATTAAAATTGTTGTAACAGAATAAATAATTAAAATTGTTGTAACAGTATATAAATAATTATTGATTATGTAAATGATCTTATCTCTATTAGAGCTTTAAGAAAAGTGGTGGTCCGTAAAAATCCCCTGAAGAAGCCAATGTTGGCGAAACATGTTGGATATAACATAAAGTATTAATCACCTTATAGTTGAACACCAGTGACCGCTAATGTGATATGTTTCATACCGAGATTTATTTTTTATTGAACCCAATGATTGTTGTTATTTTAGGACTAAACATTCTATTTTTATATATAAAAAAATATATATATATTCTTTGCGAGTGTGGACACCGCTGTAATTCCAATCACCCTATTGCTGCTATTTTTAATGTATGCCACTTGTTTTATTCCACGTCCTGTCCCACTGATCTGTATTTTTTCCATTGTTGTATTGAACCGTATCAGGTTACTGCGATTCAGATATATGTTGACAACTAGCTAGTAGTGCTGGTTTGGAGTCAATACAGCTTTTTTACTGATGTTACTTGGTATTCCCCTCTGTCCTTCCCTACTGTTTAGTGCTAGATAGTTCAGTCCTAACTAGACCCCTCTCTTTCTCAATGCTAGGCACACGTTTGTTGTTGCTATGCATGATGTGACAGTCCTGATGGATATAAGCTAATAAATGGTACAGAGTTTATTTGTACGCACTCTCAAATGGGAAGTTTAGGGAAGAGAGGAGGATGCAGTTGCATAAGTTTATATTACCATTTATGAAGGAATGGATTGTTTGACTTTGCCAAAGTAATTTTGTTACTGATATGCTAGTGTTAAAAAAAATAAAAAAGTAAAAATCAGGCTTTATTACCACTTTAAATGAAAGGAGGCTCTAGCTCAAGGATCCTCAAACTACGGCCCTCCAGCTGCTGCGGAACTACACACCCCACGGGGCATTGTAAAACTCTGACATTCACAGACATGACTAGGCATGATGGGAATTGTAGTTCCTGAACAACTGGAGGGCTGTAGTTTGAAGACATATAAAGAAAAAAGGAAGTTGCACTATGGGGAAACTAAGACTGAGTATCCCCAATGGGCAACCAAGAGGCTACCAAGGCAGAGATGGGCAGTAATATAGATAAAATTATTTATTGATCATGTAAAAAGGTACAAAAATTCGGGATAAGAAATGTTTACAAAAAGTTGAGAATACAAGATGTATATTATAAACATTCACAAATATGCCTACTTACAGCAGCCGGCCGGTGCTGCACGCATGAATCTAGTTCATGTAACATGCGACAATGCAACACAAATAGGACACAAACATATAACAAACATAAAAAACATATAACTGAGGCGATCCGGACGCCTAATAGGTCACTGCTGCTGGAAATTCCAAGCGGTAATTACCGCGAAAAGGACATTCAAAATTGAAAATATATAATGTGTGGAATGTCCAGCAGGAGTACCCCCCGCGGGAAAAGGATGTGGTTGCAACTAAAAAATATTATATGATAGGAGTATATCTGCATCCAGTTAAGTAGTCGTTGTAAACCGTTAATACACTGATCAGTTGATTAGTGCTGGCCAATAGGAACACAGTATAAACAATTCTATATGTGTTGCAGCCACAGATGAGGGGACTGCACGCCTTTTAATATTTTCCTGTCATTCCAGTGTAAAATGTCATTGGTTGTGGCGATGACAAAGTTCATCAATAGACATATTGGAGCGCACCCTGATTGACACTGTCATAGAGGTAGAATAATCACCGAGTCTTTCGGGTACAAGCAGTCCTAACAATCGTCAGTATGATAAAAGGAACAGTCTTACCAGGCTCTTGAGAGAGTGGACTGATAGTGCACGGCAGTGGTTGGCTCCCAGCTCATAAGTGATGAAAATGCTACTGGCCGTAACTGATATCATCAGGGCTGTCAAGATCAGACTGCATGTGCAGCGAGTAGCCTGGCAGACTGGAATATTTCGTTTCGTTTTTTCGTTTGGAAAATAAATTAAATTATTTAGTTACTCCCAAAATCGTTTTGATTTATTTCGTTTTTCGTTGGGGAATAGCTTTCGTCCGAAAATCCAATACTACTTGGTTTCTGTTGAATGGTCAAAAGAATATTCGACGGAACGTCGAATCTTTATGTCGAATCGTACATTTCCGTTCGAATATTCCGCCTACAAGAATTCTAATGTTGTATGACTAGTAATAATGTCGAATCCATTTTCTCATTAATCGAAATCTATTCTCTGTAATGTCTAATCTATTATTTCTATAGTGTCAAATTTTTTCCCTATAATGTTGAATCCTTTCCCTATAATGTCGAATCTTTTCCCTATAATGTCGAATCTCTCTATATCGAATTTTTACCGCAACGAAAACTAAAATAAAGCATTTTTTATGTCGGATCTTTTCGGTTTTCGTTTCTTGCGCTTTTGTTATCGTTAAAACGATAACGAAAAAAACAGATTTTCAGACGAAAATGCATTCTAACGAAAACGAATGCACATGTCTATTTGAGCTCACCTTTGGGCTTTATTCCACTAGAAGCCCATTGTTTCCATTTAGTTGCACATGCCTACCTTGGGAGTCTTCACCCTTAAAACAAGTCAGTGATGGCAACGGATATTACCTGTAAGTCCTATAAATGCCTGTTCAGCAGGACAGACATCCAAAACCAATGTTTTCGAAATATCTTCCCACAGTAGAGGGTCACCCCACAGAGGACGCCATTATACGGTCACGATATCTCATCATAATGAGCTCCCATTCAGTCTTGGTGTAAGAGGTGACCACAATACCTGACTATCTCTCGTGTGCAGCCGCAGGCCAGCATCAGGAAAAACTGTATGCAGGTAATAAATATTATAAGAACAGCAGACTATGACAAGCATTGTGTTTTATCACATCAAACAGGCGGACCAGAAGTTAGTTATATTGACAGAACACTGCACACCAAGATGTAAAACGATATTTTATTTATAGAAATAGCCAGCAGGGGTAAATTCTGTTATGGTGAATTCCACACTAAGCACAGAGTGAGTGAAAAACATGAACAGAATTTTTTTCCTGGGAAAGAATATCATTTTGCATCTATGTGTGGCGTTTCTGTTGATGGTATAACCTAGTGCTTTGGTGGAGATGAGCCGAGCCAACAACTGAGGTTTGCCTAAAGAGTGTGAAGTATAACTTCAAGGAGTTTTGCCTCAATTTTGCCTAAAATGAAAGGGCCAGATTCACAGAACGATTACGCCTGTCTAACTGGTGTTAGACTGGAGTAATTTCAAATTACGCGCGTTTTTTAGCTAGTCGGAAATCTCAAACCATGAAAAGACGGCTGCGGGCTTCAATTCGACTGGATTACGTGTTCGTACGCCTTCGGATCTACGCAGCTAGGACGCATCTTATCCATAGACCTTAAGCCATCAGCCTCAGTGCCGGGATGGAGGGCACCACAAATAGTAAGGAGCCACTCGGCATTGTGTGTTTTACCCATGTCTTTTAATAAAACGGTATCACGCTATGGCGGCATTTTTTTGTGTTTCTTTGCCCTCTAACGAATCCAATCAAGGGAATCCAGGCTATCTACTGTCCGTGGAGACACAACGCTTTATTTGACCTATTTTCTAACGAGAAAGGTCAATAGTTTGCGGTAAGGAGCCATCCTGTTTTTTTTGAGTCTGGTTTTTGCACATATTCTTCGGACATTTATATTATTATTATTAATTCCTATGTTTATTGCAATCTATGTACTATTTATTTATTGCACTGATTTGCACTTTTGTTTGCTAATCATCTCCTTTGACGGAGATGCACATATTTCACTATTGTGATTTAAAATAGTTTTCAGCGCCCCCTGCTGTTTCCATTTATCTATTCTATTTTGAATTTTTGGGGTGCAGCTCACTCAGTTGATAATTTATATATCACATTATTTACACTTTGTTATTTTGGCGCGAGATCCTTACCCTACCAATAAAATTGCGGCCACTGGGTGGACTTCCCGCTGTTTTCCGCGTCGGGGTATGCTAATGAGCTTTTGCCGGCGATCCCAGAAATTACGATCTTCAATCGCAATCTCTTATGGCACCTTTAGTCATCTTTTTTTTACGTAACACTATACCAGCTTTTTGCTGGTCTAATATTAGACAGCCCATGTTAAGTATGGCCGTCGTTCCCGCGTCGAATTTCTACGTTTTCCTTTATCCTTTCGTCATCCTTTATTATTTTTTACGTAAGTCGTCCGGGAATAGGAATGTTCGTAAACGCCGCTACTCAAACAACAAATGACGTAACGACGTGATTTTGCGCAATGCACGGCGGGAAATTTCTGAACGGAGCATACGCAGTTCGATCGCCGCGGGGAAGCGCTTAATTTAAATGCTTCACACCCCCCAATCGCGTATTTCGATTACGCGGTGAGAAATAGACTACGCCGCCGTAGCGTACGGGCAAAAATCTACCAGGATTCGGTGTAGAACCTGGTGAAATATGGCAGCGTAGAGTATTTCGATTACGCAGCGCAATATTAGGTGTATCTGAATCTGGCCCAATGTCTGCAAGGTAGACAGACAGAATAGTGTAATGATTCTGTTAAAAAACGAATACCTATTAAATTCCTTCATCTATATCACCTCCAGAGTTCTAGTTTCTGTTCTCTCATTCACTTTCTGCTTTGCGACGCTCCTTCATGTAAGAACTACATTTCCCATTATGCATTGCGGCACGCCCAGTAATTCACACCTCTTTGAAGTCTCTAACACGTGGAGAGCGTCCTGCCACACAGATGTAGTTCCCAGGAGGGGGCGAGCACGTCACTGACCACCGCAGTAAAGTCTCTCTTCACGGTGGTGAGTAACAATCAGACAGGCAGCAAGTGAACAAAACAGAAAAGAAGTAGAGCAACTTCTGAGCAAAAACGAACAATGAGGAAGTGAAAAGAGGAATGTCTGCAGGTAAAGAATGCTTATTGTGAAAAAAAAAATAAAAAATTCCTTTACATCTGGAGTGGCGTGTGAAATATTTTATATATTAATTTAATGTATGATTACCAGACACAGTAGTGACATAGAGGTCAGAAGGGGCAAGTATTGAGCACAGCGGGGGAACCAGGAAGTCAGAAGTGTTGGTCATGAAAGCAGACTTCATAGAATGATATTTTGGGATTATAGCAGCATTCCATGGAGGGGTGAATATTCATTTTTTTCTTTACTGGTACATAAAGATGGATATATTGGACACAATCTCTTTATGCAGTACACCTAGGCACAGGCGCCTGATTGGATAAAGAAGGAGGAGTTCAGTTGTACACCGATCATTGACCATCCTGCTCTCTCCCTCCTGTCTGCAAGTTTCCAAAGTTAGGCTGACAATGCAATGCACAGCAGAGCCGGACTGGTTTCTAGTGCTGGTCAGGATAGAAACAAGGAACTGGGATACAAGTCTTTGATTAATGAAAAAGGGTCATTATGTAAGCCTGATTAGGTTTGGAAGCTCTCCACAAGACGAGGGTTCTTCAAAGAAGGAGTCACCAAGATTAAGAAAATATAATGTTACATAGTTACAATGTGTATGTAGCATCCTCTACTTAGTTAGGTGCTAGAAAAGGATTTTTGTATAAAAAAGGTAAGGTAAGTTTAGGCAGGCCTGTTTGTTTTGGTTTGTGTGGGCTGGTAGCGGCTTAGAGTAGCAGTGGGTGACCCACAGGTATCATCACCAAGACCTCCCTCTTTCTTCTAGAGGATTATAGAAGGAGGAGAGGAGACGTGGAGCTGCCTAGGGTGTTATAGGGAGCCATGACCAATCCCCAACTTGGATTGGCAGAGGGCAGGCCTCCTTAAATACCTAGAGGCAGCCCAGCTTGGGGGGGGGCGTCGTTGGAGTTGTTCGGAGTTTGAAGATGGAGTGCTAGGCTGTCGGGGGCCTTTGACGAAGCTCCCCAGTTTGGTAGGGTGACCTTGGGTGTGGACAGAGCCCTTCAAGAAAGCGTGAAGGTTCTGGACAGGGGGCACAGTAGGAGCAGAAAGGACAGCAGGAGCTAGCATTGCTGGGAAAATCCTCAAGGCGAGGAACAACTGGTCGCAGCCAGGAGGGCTGGTGAGTGACATGCAGTCGGGAGGACTGGGGAGGCACGCCTGAGAGGACTGGGAGCATGAAGTCTGGGATTGGTGCAGATTGTTCTACAATTCCCCGGGCATCCCATATTTTCCTTACCCCATCCTAGTTAAATTCCCTCAATAAAACAAACAAAAACAAGCATATGGACTGTTCATTGTCGTAGAGTGACTGGGAATAGAATGCCAGGCTGGGCAGGATGACAGGTGGGCCACATCACCTACGGGGGTACTGCTACATGTAAAAGAATCAGTAATAGTGCCAGGACGTCTTGAGAGCCCAATGTCCTTTAATAATGCCATAGGCTGCCTGTTGCTTTCCTGCAAAATTAATAAAGGGCTTTGGACGCTCAAGATGTTGTCCTCGCGCCATTACTGATTTTATTATTACACATAGTGCCTAGTTCAGTCTCTCCCTCTCCATGTCAGAGTCCTGCTGCAAAGACGACTACAGGAAGCAAATTTAAAGGGGAAAATAATGTTCTTTAGCAAGCAACATACATTTCGCAACAATAATTATGCTACCAAAATTATTGTGCGCTATATAGGATGACCACATTTCCAAACTACCATTCAGGGACACCCTCCCTTCCCAAAAATCAGCTCGTGCTGTAACGGATCACAGCACAGTGATTGGACACTAGAGACAGGATTTATGGTTTCTCCAATCACAAGCAGGGGGCGGGGCCTGTGCTCCTCCAGGCATTCCCGACCAGGACAAGTACTGTCAGTGAGTAAAGCGGTGATGTGGCGGCCTTTTTTGGGGGCATCAGATTGGCCGGGGGGGTGGCTGTGTCAGTTTCATTCCGGGACACTGTATTGTCCTAGAATGAAGGTGCCCGGGACAGATCTGCAAAATGCGGGGCTGTCCCGGGCCATCCGGGACACGTGGTCATCCTAGCGCTATATCATTTTAACTTCCCATTCTTTAGATATTCCAAGGACACCCCCAGTCCTAGAGGGCAGCAAAGCCTCAAGCATTACCCCTGTCAAAGTGGACCTCCGCTTTAACCTAAGCTGGGCCATCATACTTAAGCGCAGAAGTGTTTTTTTCCCACCTTTGTTTTGTACCTGCAAAAGGGGCCAGACTGAAGTGATCTTAATTTTCTGGCTAAAGACAAGTTAACTTTTTAGGCATTTCTAATGTCTCTAAACCAGGGGTCTCAAACTGGCGGCTCTCTAGTGGTTGCAAAGCTACAAGTCCCATTATGACTCTACTTGTCAGAGTCATGCTTGTAACTGACAGCCTTGCAATGCTTCATGGGACTTGTAGTTTCGCAAAACAGCTGGAGGTCCGCCAGTTTGAGACTCCCCTGCCTGGCCCCCAGCCAGTAATTAATGAGACCTATGTAGCACCAAGACAATTTGGATGTTGCTTGCAGTAGAAGGACACGCATTACAGGGGATAATTGTATTCTAGGATCATGTTGCAATACCACTGGATGCACCGGGTCTCTGTCCTCAGAAATGCTGCCTGGGTTGTCACGCTCCATGGTACTTCCAGTATGGCTAGAGTTTGTGTACTCTGGGAAATTCCACATGGATAACTGCTGATCTCTCCGGTAATAAGAGGAACATGTCAACTTTTGCTCACTTCCACATTTCATTATTACAGAGTCATATTTCAGAGAGGTGAAAAGAAGATACTAGTAATTAGGTTTTTAATTGATATGGACTTTAGATGAAGCTTCAAAACCATGTGACCCCACTGTGATTCATGATAATGCAGGCGCCTCTTTAGAACACACATTGTCTTAGCCGTGATTTCAATGTCTCTGGAATTTTAAGTAAAAAGTAGATATCAAGGTATAATTTTCTTATCTGTAGTTTTTACCATAAATCAGCATCCTGTTGTTTTTACATTATTGCTCCGCTGTCAACATTCTTAATATGTTAGTCTCCATTCACACTTGTGTCATGCAACTTTGGACATCAAAGTGGCATGACAAGTCGTTTTCCAATGATAACCATTAATATATGTGCAACTTAAAGTTGCAGCGACTTCAAAAGTAATTCATGCACTACTTTGGTCCGACTTGCATGCAACTTGAGGGCCATAGACTTCAATGTTAACCATCAAAAGTTGCACAAAAGTCATAGTTGAATGTTATACAATGCAACAGTTGAGTAACAGTTGTCCATTATCACTGGTCAAGGCCAAAGTCGTATCCAAGTTGCACCCATCCAAAGTTGCGTCAAAGTTGCACGAAAGTTTGACTCCAAAGCTGGCTCAACTTTGGAGTCATACAAGTATGAATAGAGCCTTAGACCCCTTTCACACTTGTGCGACTTAAAAGTCGTAGGATTTTTGCCACAACTCGAAGCAATGAATGTGTAATCTTGAGGTCTATGGTCAAAAAGGTTAAAAAGAGAGTGATGGTGGGTCCAGACAGATGACAACTATCCACGTTACGTAAAGGAGAACCAACATCGATGTTCGAGAGTAAGGCCGCATACACACGATTGGTCCATCCGATAAAGTTCCGATGGGTCTGATGTGCCTACACACCATCGGTGAAGAAAAACGATCGTGTCAGAACGCGGTGACGTAAAACACAACGACGTGCTGAAAAAAACAAAGTTCAATTCTTCCAAGCATGCGTCGACTTGATTCTGAGCATGCGCGGCTTTTTAACCGATGCTTTTGCATACCAACGATCGGTTTTGACCTAACGGTTAGGCGTCCATCGGTTAAATTTTAAAGCAAGTTCTCTTATTTTTGACCGAAGGATAACTGACCGATGGGGCCCACACACGATCGGTTTGGACTAGAGTTGTCCCGATGCCACTTTTTTAGGACCGAGAACAAGTACCGATACTTTTTTCAAGTAGTCACCGATACCGAATACCGATACTTTTTTCAAGTAGTCACCGATACCGAATACCGATACTTTTTTTAAATGTGTCACCAAATGCAGCCATGTCCCCCCACAGATGCAGCCATGTCCCCCCCCACATATGCAGCCATGCATGTCCCCCCCACATATGCAGCCATGCATGTCCCCCCCACAGATGCAGCCATGCATGTCCCCCCCACAGATGCAGCCATGCATGTCCCCCCCACAGATGCAGCCATGCATGTCCCCCACAGATGCAGCCATGCATGTCCCCCACAGATGCAGCCATGCATGTCCCCCACAGATGCAGCCATGCATGTCCCCCACAGATGCAGCCATGCATGTCCCCCACAGATGCAGCCATGCATGTCCCCCACAGATGCAGCCATGCATGTCCCCCACAGATGCAGCCATGCATGTCCCCCACAGATGCAGCCATGCATGTCCCCCACAGATGCAGCCATGCATGTCCCCCACAGATGCAGCCATGCATGTCCCCCATATTGCAGCCATGCATGTCCCCCATATTGCAGCCATGTCCCCCATACCTGTAGTAGTAGATATGATGCTGCCGCATACCGCCGCGTTAATCCCCCTGCATTACAGCGCGCATTACAAGCTTTCGTTTGAATACTTGTAATGCCCGCCGCGCTACGTATAGACACTCCCCTTCTCGGGATTGGATGGATCCGGCGGCGGGGGAGTATTCTATTTAGCTATCGGGGGTATTTGCGGGAGTACAAGTACTCCCGCAAATACTCGGTATCGGTCCCGATATCGGTATCGGTACAACCCTGGTTTGGACCGATGAAAACGGACCTTCAGTCTGTTTTCATCGGTTTTGACCGATCGTGGGTACGCGGCCCTATTCATCTTATTCTAATCATATATACACACAAGTGGAAAGGTAAAAAATCAGAAAGGCGGTTATTGCCCGAACAAGCAATTGTTTCACAGCAGAGAAAGTCTACAACTAGCTTGCCATCTCATTCAAATAATGCCTAATGATTTATCTCCTAATGAGGATGTTGGCTTAATTTGCTTTCTTATTCTCTAGATAAATCAGACATAGCTCTCCTGAACCAGCCGCTAAAGAAGAACAAATGATAAATTAAGAATTTTATGCACTAATTAGCAGATCTGCATTTTCATCACTGTACCATTTTTTCAGCTCTGAATATAATATCAAATACATCTTGTTGGGAATAAGTGAAGCAAAGATTGTTCTCTAGAAACACTTCCTAAAATTACACCACATCCATTAAAATGTAATAATGTTTCTTATGAATTATTTTTGTTGTGTGCAAATGAGCATGTAGATCATTCTGAAGAAAATACTACTTTGTGAAGCGCTATGCAACTTGTTGGCGGTATTTAAATCCTGTATAATACGTTTTCTCATACATTTTTGACTTTTTTTCTCATCTGTGTCTTTATATGTTTATGAGGTTTACAGCCATTTAACATTTTACCCCTTGGGGAAATTTCCCTGTACTTCCCGTCTCATATAGACAATAGTAAATAAGGGGAAATCTCTCCATGTTAGGCAAATCACTTCTTAGACAGTTGTCACTGGAATAAGTATTCCCACTTGAAGATTTCCTCAATATTCTTGGAATGAACACAAACAAGTCATTAAAATAGGACATTCTATGCTGTTCCTAAAAAACGCTTATCATTGCAGAACGGGTGGTAGAGCCAAGTTCCACAATGCAAATTAAATGCCTAACTGCAGCATATGATAATATGGACCACTTTATTAGCTGTCTTTGTAGACCACCTGGATGTTTTTTTACAAACATATCACTGAACCAGACGGAGACAGAAAATGCTGTAAAAATGACACCTTTTAATATAGTGATAAAAATGGTACAAACAGTAAACGTAGTAGTAGTCAATGCAAGCCAGTAAATCAGGAAGCCAGAGATCAGCGTAGTCGGAGACAGCCAACAGGATCAGGAAACCAAAGGGACACCAGCCAGGCAAGTCTTCAACAGAACAACAGCAGAGAATCTTCAGATATGTTGGCCAAGTAGAAGGCATGGGAGAGCTGAACCAGGCAGTTTAAATAGCCAGAAGGAAGGGGCTGGCTGATGAGCAACAAATGTTTACCAGGTTTTGGGAACTATTTTCCCTAAACCTGGCAATGGTAGCGATGAAGAGGGAACACCCCTTCCCAAACTTGACCCCCCCTCCCCTGTTATTTTTTTTTTTACTTACCACCATCTTATAACCACTTATACAATTCTATCATAAGTAAATACCCGCTAATCCAGCCTGTATGCCTCACAACACCTATATTTCCAAGATGGAGTATCTCCATAAGCAATATGACAAAACATATGGGCGACTCATTTTTACATCGACCCATGGTATTGGTAATGGCCTAACATTTTGTTTCTTGATATTACCACCTCCTAATTTGCATACCAATGTACAAGTTTTACCACCCATGTCATGCCATTAGGTTCTACAATGTATTTCACAAACTCCAGACTCAAATTTGTTTGAAAACTGTCTTTGTTGTAAGCCGTATACAAAAAGAAAAATAGATGAATTGAACCAATTGAAAAAAATGGTGGCTTTGGATAAATTGGATACATTTTAAGGAGATATTCCATAACTTCCTGTTCTAACAACAAACATTTATTACCTTCTCCACTCTATCCAAAAGAAAAAGTAGTAGTTGGGCTTTAAACATTGATATCCACCCCCCCCAAAAAAAGATTAAGAAAATCACTCAATTTGTGTTGGAATATATTATGAAATGTTACTTGTAGCCTCTACGGTAGGGATCTCCAAACTACGGCCCTCCAGCTGTTGCGGAACTGCACGTCCCATGAGGCATTGTAAATTCTGACATTCACAGACATGACTAGGCATTAGGGTTGCCCCGATATGACTAAGACTTTTTTTCAAGTACTTGCCCATACCGAATACCGATACTTTTTTTTAAAAAAAAATCTCATGCGACAGCGGCACATGTGTCAGTATTTTTTTTTTTTTATTACAATTATCATTTATTTTTTTACAGTTTTTTTTTTCTATACAATGCTTTCTTTTTTTTAAGGGGGGGGGGGGGGGGGTGGACAGTGTCAGTGTGTTTTTTTATTATTTTTTACAATTAATTTTTTTATTAGTTATTGCAAGTCTTTTTATTTATTTTTCATCAGCCCTGTTGAGGGGACATCTCCCCTTTGAGACAGGGAAAGAGACTAGGGACACAGATTCCCCAGTCCCTTTCTCAGCAGCCTCAGCTGCACTGAAAATGAATGGAGAGAAGACAGCGGCTCTTCTTCCTTCATAAATTGAAACATTGTAAACATGTTTCCATTATGTGAATGGACAGAGTCAGTGATCACTGACTCTGTACATTCGAAAAAGTAAGGGGCCACATTTACCAGCTCCTACCTACGCTCTCCATCCTGACAGATCGAGGGGGTGGAGGAGAAGAACGGAGGGGGACACCAGTACGGAGAGGGACATGGAAGAGAACAGCGGTATGGAGGGGGACAGCAGTATGGGGGGGAACGACACATAGGGGGACACGGAGGGGGGCGGCAGCATGAAGGGGGACACGGAGGAGGATATGGGGACAGTCAGTGGTGATCGTGTGTAGGAGAGTTACAAGCACCGATCACCGCTGTATAGATTTCACTAAAGCAGCTGAAAGCCGCGGGAAGGGGGGGGGGGGGGAGGAGAAAGACTTTATTGAAATCTATACAGAAATCTAGATCAGTTCTTGTAACTCCCCCACTGCACTGATCACCCTGACTGCCCAGGTATCGGATGAAGCATCGGAGACTTTGCCCGAGTACAAGTACTCAGGCAAATGCTTGGTATCGGGACAACTCTAGTAGGCATGATAGGAATTGTAGTTCCTGAACAACTGGAGGGCCATAGTTTGAACAGGGGTCTCCAATGTGACCAGACAGCTGGTAAAATAGCGATGTTGTTTTACTCCAACCTACTGACATTACGAAGACTGTGAAACTTGCACCCTTTGAACCTGTGCCCTAATCTAAGAAACATTGGCTCCCAAAACAGATCTTTTACTGGTTCCTAGACTGACCTCTTCATGTACAAAGGGAACTGAGAATTGATTTGTTCCTGTACATTAGTCAAATCCTCAAGAAGATCACAAAAGGCTTTAACCTCATAACAGGTGGTCCATCTCTACAGCCAGCGTCCCAAATTATAAACACAACAAAGCCATGTAATAGAACTTCCCTGGATAACCTGAGAAACTCATTAAACTGTGATCATCAGAACATGAAAGATGAGCCATGGAAACCCTCAAGCATTACCTATTCATATTAAAACAAGCAAGCTGAGGGAACGTCACTATATTTACGACATACATTTCACATGAACTAGTTCTCCTTTATGCTGCCTGAACTGATGATTAATTCAACACTATCACTACAATAAAACGTAGGTTCCCCTAGTAATAAGGTCCATATACTTGCCAGCCATGCCACCATTTTTCCTGCTTTTTAAGAACGACACAGAGAATCTTGTCTACCCAGCACAGTTCCATGTTGGTTGGATTCCGGGTCCCCTATAGTGACCTGTGGTCAGTTCTCTTGGCTTCTATGCCACCAATGTGTTCTGCAGTGGTATGGGGGTCTATGGAAGAAGTCACAGTTCTGGGGTTGAGATTGGTGTTGTGGTTTTAGGCAGCAGTGTGCACAAGGTCTTAAACCAAATATACATTTTTATTATTTTGATATATATTTGAGAGTTAAAGCTGAGCTCCAGGCAAAGAGCCAACTATGAAATCAAAATACATACACAGGGGCTGCCTTACATGGCCAAAGGATTAGTAATTCCATTAATCCAGTCCATAGATTTACACAAGTCTGCCTTGCATCACATCCTACCTGGTGACCTGTCTTTTCTCTGCTGCAATAAAGCGTAGTAACTTTTTCACCCCCAGCCTGTGACTGCACAGTGAATGAGCAGTAGCTGCTTATAGTTCACAAAGCTCTCTCCTCCTGTCAACATCGGATTGGTTCCTAATACTACCCCCCCCCCCCCAGTGCCGGCTGGTGCTAAAAAATTTGGGGGTGCAAACCACCGGAAAAAAAAAATCATCAAGTGCAGCCAGTGTGCCCCCATCAATTGCCGCCAGTGTGCCCCCATCAATTGCCGCCACTGTGCCCCCATCAATTGCCGCCACTGTGCCCCCATCAATTGCCGCCACTGTGCCCCCATCAATTGCCGCCACTGTGCCCCCATCAATTGCCGCCACTGTGCCCCCATCAATTGCCGCCACTGTGCCCCCATCAATTGCCGCCACTGTGTCCCCATCAATTGCCGCCAGTGTGCCCCCATCAAATGCTGCCAGTGTGCCCGCCTGGCACTTACCTGTCCCGGCACTGTCCTCCACGCTCCGAGTCCTCATGTCTTCTCCCAACCTCTGCTATGATTGGACACCTGATAGGTGTCCAATCACAGCGCCTGTCACTTCAGCCAATCAGGTGACAGGTAACCAGACCTAAGCACCTGTTTGGCTGAGAGGTGGGTCAGTGTTGTGTTAGGGAAGCAATTTATTCTCTTCCCTAACACTGTGTAAACCATGAACACGCACAGCATTGCGCCCGCTGTTTACCAATTTGGAAGCCTATTCGATCCGACAGGTAAAGTTGGAGCTCCGAGAGCTGATTGGAGCCAAAGTACATGCTCCCCTTCACACAGCAAACAGGAACAGAGCTGAGGCTGTCAATCAGCTGGAGGTCACTCCCCTGTCACTATTTTTCTCTTGGTGTCAGGAAAACCTGTCAGAAGTGGTTCGTGCTAATAGCAGAGGAACAAAGCTACAGACAGAAATGACACCTAGTGCTCTTATTGGGACAATTCGGCCGCGTACACACGACCTCGATGGGAGACGTATTCTGCCGAGAAAACCGGTCGTGTGTACACTTTTCGCCGAGAAATCCGTCGAAAAACTCGTCGAGCCAAAAAGAGAGCATGTTCTCTATTTCCTCGTTGTTCAATGGGAAAATTTGGCTTGACGAGCTGCCGAACTAGGAACTCGACGGGGAGAACGATGAGTTTTGCCCGACCAGTTTCTCGTTGTGTGTACGCGGCCTTACACACTATAGAGGGATATGCTTTGTTCATGTTTAATGTCTGAGGTTTGCAGCCACTTTAACTCATATGTTCCTATGTCTCTCTGGGACCCTACAAGTGATATTTTCAGCACTTAATGTATAAAAAGGAAAAAAAATATTCTTAGCAGTTTGGCATAAGGGAAATTTATAAAATGTTTATTTTTTTCTGCATTTACGAGCCAGAGCTTTCCAGATCCATATTGCCTGCCCAAGCTTTAAGAAAAAAAGTGAAATAAAATGTACATTTAATTGAGCTTTAGGTGAAATTTTTAATATTATTAAACGCAAAATGTACAAAAAAAATATGTATCCTGAAAATGTATACAGCATTTGTAGCAAGCGCTTGTTCTACTTTATTATAGCTTTGCTGCACAGCTGTTTGCATTTTGGAGCAGGGCTGGGCTGCTGCCTTAAGAAAACATATTTAAATATTGGACGTGATTTTATGTTTATGCTGCAGGGATTGTCCAGGGCTTGTCAGGGATCCAATTAGTTCATTTCAAAATAAATAAGGTCCAATGGGACTTGGCAAGGCAAATCAAATTGATTGGTAGGACAGCAGCAAGCGAGTGCTCCTGACACATAAAAAAAAAAAAAAAAAAAAAAAAAACTATATATATATTCAAACAGGTAAAAAAAAAAAAAAAAAAAAACACTACCTTTTAAGAAAATGTATCTGCTGTAAATGCAAAACTGTACATATGTCTTAAAAGTGACACCAAACTCCGATTTAAAAAATAAAAATCTATTCAAGCATGTATTCTTAACTCAGAAAAATCCCTTCTATTGTTCCCAGCCTACACAAGGTCACCAGCCCTACTCCCAGTGCCTAGGCGAGGTCACCAACCTTACTCCCAGTGCCTAGGCGAGGTCACCAACCTTACTCCCAGTGCCTAGGCGAGGTCACCAACCTTACTCCCAGTGCCTAGGCGAGGTCACCAACCTTACTCCCAGTCCCTAGGAGAGGTCACCAACCTTACTCCCAGTGCCTAGGTGAGGTCACCAACCTTCTGAAAAATGGTGGAAATTCCAAAATTGCGATGGAGCCTACACATGGTCGGAATTTCCGACCAAAAACTCACATCGGACTTTTGCTGTCAGAATTTCTGACCATGTGTACCCGGAATTAGGGTATAGTTTGCCTCCTGTGTAGACAGTGGAGCAGTTGTTGATTGCTTTAGTCTACTCAGTGTTTTACAGGCTGCTGGTCTAAATATTTCCTCCTGCCTTCTAGAGGGTTCTCGAATCACAATGGGAGAAGAGACAGGAGGAGCAGTCTAAATATTTATGTGACCCAGCCAATCCTTAGGGAGGCATGCCCAGAAGGTAGCCAAACAGCACATAAATAGTCTGAGGCCTGGGCAGAGTGAGCTGACCATGGGTCCAGTCCTGCAGGAGGAGCCCCCTTGCCTAGGGGGCCCCTGGCCCTAGGACAGTCTGCTGGAAGTTCATTGAGGTCTTAACTGTAGCATAGCTGGAGGGCCTACTTTTCTAAAGTTCTAGACTTGGATTTTGGTCTGGAGAGTGCCCAGTGGAAGTTAAAGGAGGGTGCCAAGCTGTCCTGCGATATACTTTGTTTCTCACTTACTGAAGAGTACTCAGTGGATATCAGATGGAGGCAACCAATGATCCTGTGGCATTGCGAGTACTGACTTAAATTCTGAGCCCTAATGACTGTATGCTGGTTCTCTTTTCAGAGGGTTGAATCTGAAGTGGCCTTTAGGAGAAACTAATTTCAGATACTTCTCCTGCCCTGAGGCACAGAGACTGTTTAGTAGGAGAGGCGTCCTTGGATTATTCAGTGTTCTTGGTGTATTCCCATATTTTCCCCTACCCCATACAAGTTTAATCTGCAATGTAAAAAAAAAAAAACACAACATACAAGATACTCCCTAGGCTGTTGTAGAGTCAGAGAGAGCGAAAAGAAATGCTGAGCGCCTGGCTATATTTGCACCAAATTTGGGGAACGATATCGGGTATCATTAGTGGCTTCTTTGGGGTGTGCCACAGAGTTTTCCTGTGGTTCATAACACATAACCCAAACTGAATCAGATATGGATCCCAGCCACAGCCTTGACAACCATGGATGGAAGACCTCTTTGCCACCAGATACTGAGGCCCCGTGGATGTCTATGTAGACGGAGGGCCGCATCATCTTGAGTTAATCGCTGGCTTTTAGAAAACCCAGGCAGCCATTCCCAGCTTCCTTTGTCTGCCAGACAAAAGGCCCTGCACAGATGGCATGGAAGCGTGAATCACACGCCTTGCACTAATTGTTCATTCTGGATGGAGACGGCGGGGATCCTGGAAACTCAAAGACAGAACTGTGTCTCGGCAAATGATCTAGAGATGCTAGCATCTGCTCCCCTCCGCTCTTCAGTCCAAGGCTTGCTCAGGAGGGTACACTAAATCACCATGATCCTGTCACTTAGCCTCCGCTTTCCATTCACTGCCTTCTCCAATGCTTCTGGGAAAACGTTGACGGCCGGCCCGTTCACCAGCGACACTCCGAAAACACAGACTGGCATTTCACGAAAACAAAAAAACGCATCCTCCAAATCAATCCATTTTGTGACCATTGACTCATGCCCAACCACACAGTGTCATCGGCATTATTTGAGCAAAGGGTCTATTAAACACCAAGGCCATTTTACTAATGAACTTTCTCTGACTTACAAGCAGATTTGGCACAGCTAGAATAGCAAGGGCAAGCTTTGCCTACTATTGCCAGGAATGTACCCACTTCCGCAAAGCATGAAAGGGAATTCAGTGTTGCAAGTTTGTACAAGACGTGTTCTACCTTCATATTTAACCTGCAATTAAAATAGAGTACAAATACTAATTAGGAAAATAAGGTTCACTTTTGTTAAACTGGAAATAAAAGTGCCTTCACAACCGGAGCTTTACAGATATAGGGCAAACCAGGTTCACCTAAAAGAGCTGTAGTAGTTCATTTTTTTAGAATCATACTTACCTAGGTGGATGCAGCATCCGCTCAATGCTGCATCTGTCCCCCCAATGCCCTTAAAACTGAAAACCGAGCAATTAAACACCGCCGATCACTGTGTTCTCAGGGCACCCTGAGCAGAGAGCTGATGACTGAGTCAACAAACAAGCGTTAACTGTACTTCTCCTTTAAAGTGGTTCAAAAGCCAAAACGTTTATTTTTATCCCAATACAATACCTGCTCCACTAATTCTTCAACCCCACCACCACCACCCCCAGTTTTAGTCCGTAGGCTTTAATATTGAGTTGGCCCACGTTTTTCAGGTATAACAGCTTCACCTCTTCTGGGAAGGCTGTCCACAAGGTTTAGGGGGGTGTCTATGGGAATGTTTGATCATTCTTCCAGAAGCGCATTTGTGAGGTCAGGTACTCATGTTAACGAGAAGGCCTGGCTCGCAGTCTCTGCTCTAATTTATCCCAAAGGTGTTCTATTGGGTTGAGGTCAGGACTCTGTGTAGGTCAAGTTCCTCCACCCCAAACTCGCTCATCCATGTCTTTATGGACCTTGCTTTGTGCACTAGTGTGCAGTCATATTGGAACAAGAAGCGGCCATCCCCAAACTGTTCCCACAAAGTTGGGAGCATGAAATTGTCCAAAGTGTCTTGGTATGCTGACGCCTTAAGAGTTCCCTTCACTGGAACTAAGGGGCCAAGCACAATCCCTGAAAAAAACACCACACAACATAATCCCCCCTCCACCAAATTATTTAGACCAGAACACAAAGTAACGTTTATAAAAGACATGGATGAGAAAGTTTGAGGTGGAGGAACTTGACTGGTCCTGACCTCAACCCTAGAGCCAGAGCCTTAGAGCCCTAGAACCAGACCTTGTCCACATCAGTGCCTGACCTCGCAAATATAGCTGCAAAGGGTGGGCCAACTTAATATTGAACCCTACAAACTAAGATGCCGTTAAAGATGAATAGGAACACACTGGACTCCTGCTGTAAACCTCTGCGGTCTTTAATGTGAACCCAGCTTTAATAGGTAATGTGTATGCATGGGCATCCGCTAAAAAATTTTCAGAGTGGGGCGCTTCAGCAGTGGTGAAACACAGTCGCATTTTACCCTTTCTTCAACCACTAGCAGGGGTTAAAAGCGCCCCCCCCTGCGTTAAAATGTAAAAACAACCCACTGTGCCCCCTGCATCTTTCAATATCTTTTTGTCACTACTGTGTACCCCCTCTCCACAACTGTACCTCTAGACCCCTTTACATTACACAGCACCCCACAGCTCTGGACCCCTTTACATTACACAGCACCCTGCATCACTGGACCCCTTTACATTACACAGCACCTCTTTCCCTTGACTGAAACACTACACTATATTGACAGTATATTTATTTCAGGTCTAAAAGAGGAACCTTTCGGGATGAGGGACAAATGGATTTGATTCCAGAAGAGGGCCAGGCACTCTTAATAAGGGACAACTAGAGGGGAGGGGAGTGCTGCAGTCACCGCTTAAATTGTCCCCAGGGCCAGTTCGGCTCTGCTCCTGGCTCTCCCTGGCAATTTAAGGGGGGGCAAACGACCCCCCTTGCCCTATGGAGCGGACGCCCATGTGTGTATGGCTGAAAGAGCCTTGTGACGGTGGGAAGATCTGTCTACAGGAAGCCTCCTTTTTATAAGCTGAGAGTTTGTCTAGTTTCATTATCTTTCATTTGCAAAAAAAAAAAGATTTTCTCATGTTCTCTGCCAAACAAGCACAATAAGAACTTTTCACAGCATGCAGAGCCACAAACTGTGCCCCATGGTTTGCATAACTGCCGTCATAATTGCCTGTGCATTAATTGTTATCATCCAGAATCCTCCACAGTTCATTACACAACGATTCAAAACAGAGGTGAAAATACTCTGTCAGAGGAGATCAGAGGGTTCTACGGTTTCAGGATTTTTTTGTTCATGCAGAATCCTTCCTCCGGGCCATTGTCTTCTCCTGGCGAGGGAGTGGGGGAAGCCCTCCCCACTGGGAAAAGATAGCGATCATCGCTAAAGGCTATAGCAGCCGCTAGTGATAATTGCAAAAAAGAGTTCAGCAGGGTGGTTGTACCCAAGTTAATTCATCGTTCAACTTGGTTCATTCAGCCTGCCCATTAATCAGGAAGCAGGAACCGGCCGAGATTCGAACCATGTATGGCCGGCCTTAGGCCCCATACACACGACCGAGCTTCTCGGCAGAATCCAGCAAGAAGCTCGCTGGGAGACATTCTGCAGAGAAGCTCGGTCGTGAGTACACTTTCGACGAGCGTCCCGTCGGGATGCTCGTCGAGCCAAAATAGAGAGCATGCTCTCTTTTTCCTCGTTGTTCAATGAGGAAATTTGGCTCGACGACCTTTCCGACCGCTCATCGGGAACCTCGTCGGGCGGAACGATAAGTTTAGCCCGACGAGGTTCTCGGACGTGTGTACGCGGCCTCACTCTCGTCAATTGACTGATGTAATTGACATCCTCTTCTGATCAGTAGCACTGCTCAGGCTTGGGAACCTCACAGCGTGGAACTGTGGGGGGTCATATTTACATAGTCAGTTTGAAAAGAAGACACACAAGTCTGAAGTTCGTCCAATGGAAAAATTAAACAACGAAAAATGTCCATATACACAACCCTGGATCCAGAGAAAGGTTAAAAAAAAACAAAAAACACAATAAAGCATGGTCCATTTTTCCGAACTGTACTAGAGCTTAGCAAAATGCATCGGAGAGCAACTAAACTCATAAAAAAAAAAAACATTACAGCAAGACAATATCCCAGGAAACTTTGAAAAAAAAAAAGAGGTGAAAAAAATTGCATTGAAAACACACTTAAAACTGTATTGGACATTCAAGGGGAGGACTGGGAGGACATGTGGGATCATCCCTTCAAAGATCTGGTATCTGCCAGGGATCGCCTTATCCAATTTAAATTTTTGCATCGCATCTACTACACCCCGGCCAGATTGGCTAGTATTTACCCTTCCAGCATTGGTCAGTGTTGGCGGTGTAATTTTTCCCCGGCAGGCTCGGAGTATATTTTTTGGAAGTGTCCTCATATCCAGAACTTCTGGGCAGGAGTGGTGGAGTGTTTGTCCGGGGTGCTGTGTGTTCCCGTTCCCCTGACCGCTAGGGTCTGCCTTATTGGGTTAGTTGAGGCGGTAGTTCCCTCCCTGGCACATCGTACACTTCTAAATATTGGGTTGTTTTATGGTAGAAAGGCTATTCTTTTGAAATGGAAAAACTCCAATGCCCCAACTTTATCATTTTGGAAGGGGTTGGTTAACTCTGTAATTCACATGTACAAGGCCACCTACAGGTCAAGGGGTTGTGCTAAGAAATTCAAAAAGGTGTGGCAAGCTTGGCTGGACTCCTCGGACACGGTGGGTTAGGGCTACAGTTGAATCTCTAAAGGTTTCCGTCGCCCTCTGATGACTATGCCGATTAGATGTGCTTTCTAACGATATACGCACCTCCGGTGCTTGGGGAGGGTCTCGGGTTATTTCATTGTGTTCTCTTCTTTACATTTACGACCAGGGTGGATGACATGACCTAATCCTGAAGTCATCGGGCTTAAATTGTTTGGGATCTTGATGTCTAATGGGTTTCACGTGGTGCTATACGGTTTAGATGCTATAGGGTGGTGTTCGGTCAGGGTGGGAGGGTGGGGGTTGGGGGAGGGTGTACAGTGTTAGGTTATAATTGTTATTTGTGAGTGTGTTGGCCCTGCGCGGCTTCTTCGGGGGTAGGCATGTGGCCTATCTTGTATGTGTGTCTGTTTTTCAGTGTTAAAAATCAAAAAGAATTTTACAAAAAAAAAAAAAAACTGTATTGGAAAGCATCTAAACCTATAAAAACCCATTACAGCAAGACAGCCTCCTGGGAAACCTTTGGGGAGGGGGGGGGGGAGACAGGTTGGAAAGTATAGAAACTCGAGAAAATCCATTACAACAAGATAACCTCCCATGAAACTTTTGAAAAAAAAAAAAAAAGGAGGGGGGAAAAAATGCACTAGAATGCAGCAAAAACGTGCATGCAGAAACACATCCAGAACGTATCCAGACTGCGTTTTTTTGGTGTGGTCTAAAAAGGTAAATCTTAATATCAACTTCTATTTTGAACAACGCTTTGTGCGAGGGTCAGGGGTTTCTGTCCTGCAGCAGATTGCATTTTGCATGTAATAAACTTACATGAACCTGCACCAAAAGCGCGAGCGTCTGATGCATTTCACTTTTTTCTTTTGGCTTATAGCATGGGTCTCCAAACTGCGGCCCGAGGGCCAGATGTGGCCCTTTGCTAGTCTTCATCCGGCTCTTGGGGCAGTATTGCTCCCAATGATACGAGGCACTATTCTTCCCAATGGCACCAACAATGGGACAACATTTCTTAGACTAATAGCAATGATGGAGCACTATTCCTCCTCCTACCCACCAACACTGGGGCCATGTTTATTCTCACTGATGCTCGGCCCTGGGGCATTTTCTACCCTGACTGGTCAGAATCCGGCCCCCCTGAAGTCTGAAAGACCTTAAACTGGCCCTTTGCTTGAAAAGTATGGAGACCCCTGGCTTATAGGAATGTATGACAGTTCTGTTCATGCAGTGCGACTGTGATGCAACTTTGATGTTTCTGTGATGTTACTTGAGTGCCAGAGTGTATAAAGTTGTATCAATGTTGCACTACATGAACAGAACTGTTACACTTTCCTATTAGAAAAAAAACTGCGTCAAAAACACAACACATCGCAAAGCGCGCCGGAAAACGCATCAACCACAACCTGCATAGACGTGAACCCAGCCTTAGGAATACATCCAACACAATCTACTAGACTGACCAGAACCAGTTCTTGAGGGAGTCTACCCCAAATTTTCACAGCTCTTACTCCAAGACATTCAGGCATTTTAGCGCTAGAAATTGAGAGGAATGGGCAGTGCTTCCGAAGTGCCTTTAAAAGCGATTTGAAAGTGCTGCCAAAGGGGTGTTTTCTTGGATCATTTTAAGGTCACATTGTTACGTGACATAAAAAAAAAAAAAAAAGAAGCTTCGCTGGCACCCGAAAAGCGCAGCTAAAGCACCACAAGACTCGACCAGTTCTTTAGCGCTTTAGCGGCACTTCAGTTTGAAAGGGGTCTAAAAGAAGCCTTTCCGTATGATGTGGGGGTTATATCGCTTTTCCTTCGGACATAAAGAGTGGCATCCATGGGGTGCACCACTGTAGTTTGCATCCCCTAGGTGACAACCTTGCACAGTTGCACCATTAAAAGGCACAGGTGTCACCAGGTGACAGACAGTGCGCATGGACCTATGGAAAGTTGAAGCGCGCCAGGACATTAACATAAATTGAAGAACAAAGAATAAATGCAAGAAAGGCAACAGTTTTGGATTTAAAAATATGGATCCGATTCCTCCTCTATTGAGTTGTGTTATATATATATATATATCTATCATGTATAATAATACAAATATTATAATACTCCAAAGTTTTCAGCAGTAACGACTCTTGTCCTATCTGCTTTGTCCTTCCCAGTAGGAATCTATTTGTGTCGTTCAAATTCCAAGCTGCGCACTCACGGCGGCGTGCCTGGCTGCTAACGAATTCATCGAGAACTTCATTAACAGGCAATTCCTGTGATCTAAGTAACTGCAGGGGAAAAAAAGTTGAACTAAACTTTTAGAGGTTGCGGCGTCTTTGAGAATGGCAAGGTATCAAAGCAAATTATACAGAGAGATCGAAACTTCACAGTCCACTACCAGCCTCTGAAGGATTACATTTCCTCGGCGACGGCAGAACGAGGGTCCCTTTTAACAAGATTCTTTACAATTCGCAAAGACCAAATTTAATTCTGTACTGAGAATGACCTGCTCCCCTATGGTGCCGCGTCTCTGTTCTAAGGATTTCACAAAATCTGGACTTAAAGGTGACCTGTAATCAGAACATACATTAGAAGATGTGGATTACCTCTTCTGTACCAATACATTGATTGAATAGCCAATTTTTTCTCCTCTTGATACACCTATAAGCACGTGGTCATCTTCTTTTGAAGTGGTAGAATGATGGAGTTGCAACCAGGGCTTTTTTTCTGTTGGAACTTGGTGGAACTCGGTTCCACCACCTCTGGCTCAGACCCTTTAGTGCCTGCTCACCACAATCATTTGTAAACACAGAAGTCCAGTTTCTGTGTCTACAAGTGACAACTCCCCCCCCAACTCTGCACTCTGTATGTAATGCAATTCTGGTATTTATTGCCCCTTAAAGACCCTCCTACTTTAATTTTACTGACCACACCCACTATTTTATGTGATTTGGAGGGTGTATGGGGTAGGGTGACCACATTTCCATACAAACAAAAACCGAAGTTGAACTCACTACCTCTACAAGCTTGCATGTGCTTATCCTGAAAGATCTATAAGCTGTCACTCCCCGTATTGTCGGGGTCAACTGCCGTAGCCAAAACAATGCATATAAAGAAAAAAGGAAGTTGCACTATGGGGAAAGACTGAGTATCCCCAATGGGCAACCAAGAGGCTACCAAGGCAGAGATGGGCAGTAATATAGATAAAATGATTTATTAATGTAGCCAGCGTATGGTGCTAATCCGTTCGTGAATTGGGAAAAATCCCTCATTTGCATATTTGCAGGAGAAATCAATTGGCGCGACTGATGCGCCAAGCGAAACTATGCGCTGACGATACTCTGGCGTCAGAAAGTTAAGCCGGTCGGAAATGGCCCGTTTTCTGGCGCATCTAGGTTGGTGGGTACGGCCGCGGAGATACAACGGCGCATCTTCACAGTTACGCGGCGCATATCGAAATACTCCAGCGTAAGTGTTGCTGAATCTGGCCCATAGAGTCAGCTTTTATTGTATGCTGGTAAGGGTCTGCCCATGCAAAGACAAATGGTAGATCCTGATAAGCAGTCTTGCAAAATTGAATCGGCATGTAACAATTTCTGAAAATTGAACTCTGAGATTTCTTGTGTTAATGACAGTGCTGGACAGATATAATTATTAAAGTGAAATTCTTGGCATGGCTCTTCAGTTTTTAGGCTCAAACAACGCTTTCACATTCTGAGGTTTCTGTGGCAGTTCCTCGGTGTAAAGAAGCAGCCCACATATATCATCCCGATGTCCCCGAACCAAGTCTGTCCCCGGTTTTGTCCCCGAATTGGATTTGAACATTATTTTCATATATTTTCAATTTTGAATGTCCTTTTCGCGGTAATTACCGCTTGGAATTTCCAGCAGCAGTGACCTATTAGGCGTCCGGATCGCCTCAGTTATATGTTTTTTATGTTTGTTATATGTTTGTGTCCTATTTGTGTTGCATTGTCGCATGTTACATGAACTAGATTCATGCGTGCAGCACCGGCCGGCTGCTGTAAGTAGGCATATTTGTGAATATTTATAATATACATCTTGTATTCTCAACTTTTTTTAAACATTTCTTATCCCGAATTTTTGTACCTTTACACGATTAATAAATAATTTTATCTATATTACTGCCCATCTCTGCCTTGGTAGCCTCTTGGTTGCCCATTGGGGATACTCAGTCTTAGTTTCCCCATAGTGCAACTTCCTTTTTTCTTTATATGACCACATTTCCAAACTACCATTCAGGGACACCCTCCCTTCCCAAAAATCAGCTTGTGCTGTAATGAATCACAGCACAGGGATTGGACACGAGGCAGGATTTATGATTTCTCCAATCACAAGCAGGGGGCGGGATTGTGCTCCTCCAGGCATTCCCCACCAGGGCAAGTACTGTCAGTGAGTAAAGCAATGATGTGGCGGCCTTATTTGGGGGGCTGAGATTGGCTGGGGGGGGGGCGGTGGCTGTGTCAGTTTCATTCCGGGACACTGTATTGTCCTGGAATTTATGTGCCCGGGACAGACCTGCAAAATGCCTGACTGTCTCGGGCAATCCAGGATACGTGGTCACCCCCTAGTGTGGGGTAAGGTGACCAGATTTTTTAAAATAAACCTGTGGACATATTTTTTTTTACAAGTAATGGCGGCAATCTGCAACTCTCTACCCATCGCTGCTGCTCGCCTCACAGCCTGCCAAGTCTTACTCCCGGCTACTACTAGGTGGGGAGAGGAGGAAGATCACTCCGCCAGGGAAGGCAAGGAGATAAGCAGGTGGCTGGCTGGGACTTGAGCCAAGGCAGAAGAGAACATGCGAGTGAAGCTGAATGGGTATGTACCCGAAACTGAAGAAATATTACATCCGCTCCGACCAGCACATGAGCATCAGAAATGGGGAACAGATAATGAAAAAAAATACATCCCCCACCCCCACCCCCCAAGCTAAAGCGGGGGTGTGTAATTCCGATTTTTTTTTAATTCTGCACTGACTGTCTTTGACATTGCCCCAGCCCCTGTTCAAATCCAATTCGGGGACAAAACCGGGGACAGACTTGGTTCGGGGACATCGGGATGATATATGTGGGCTGCTTCTTTACACCGAGGAACTGCCACAGAAACCTCAGAATGTGAAAGCGTTGTTTGAGCCTAAAAACTGAAGAGCCATGCCAAGAATTTCACTTTTATAATTATATCTGTCCAGCACTGTCATTAACACAAGAAATCTCAGAGTTCAATTTTCAGAAATTTTTACATGCCGATTCAATTTTGCAAGACCGCTTATCAGGATCTACCATTTGTCTTTGCATGGGCAGACCCTTACCAGCATACAATAAAAGCTGACTCTATGGGCCAGATTCAGCAACACTTACGCTGGAGTATTTCGATATGCGCCGCGTAACTGTGAAGATGCGCCGTTGTATCTCCGCGGCCGTACCCACCAACCTAGATGCGCCAGAAAACGGGCCATTTCCGACCGGCTTAACTTTCCGACGCCAGAGTATCGTCAGCGCATAGTTTCGCTTGGCGCATCAGTCGCGCCAATTGATTTCTCCTGCAAATATGCAAATGAGGGATTTTTCCCAATTCACGAATGGATTAGCACCATACGCTGGCTACATGCGCCGCGCATATGTCGTCCGTCCGTCGCAAAGTTATTTCTACAAATAGCTGCTTTATCTTTACTCCAGACAGCCACAGGTCAGCAGGAGAGCCGCTACAGCAGCGTTACCGACGATAAGAGCTAGCTGAGCACCCCCACTTGCAGGACAACACCTCTGTCCCTGCTTGTCTGTCAACTTTTACAGCCATGGAGGAAGACATCATAGGTCTCCATAGCCGAGATGACGGCTGACAGCTCCTGGCCTTTAAAGTTCAGCTTTCTCCTGTATGTTTGCGGGGAACGGGAGCAGCCATCTCAGAACAAAAGTAACTTCACTGCGGGGAGGGGGAACAGGATATACTTTAGTGCCGGAATGGCGTATCTACGGGCGCATTTAAACGCCCAACGGAACGCATTGCGCTGTCGTTTCCAAGGAAGTGGTGCCGACGGAAGTTGTGAGCATGCGCACTGGGATGCATTGACAGTCGACGCATGCGCAGTACGTTCGCCATGGGATCGCGCCTAGTTTAAATAATACACGCCCCGTACCCGCCCAATTTGAATTCCGCCTGCTCATTTTTGATACGCTGCAGCAACTTTAGGAGCAAGTGCTTCATGAATAACAGCACTTGCTCCTAAAATTTCGCCAGAGTAACGTAAATGAGAAACGTTACTCCAGATTAAAGATGCTCCCATCTACCTGAATCTGGCCCTATATCTTCTGTTTATGTCCCACCTTGAAAAGCATTCAGCTCATAGAAAAAGAAAGCATTCCTTTGCAGTAAACTGGCAAGCGTGGCTCATTCTTAGAGTGCCAACATCTGTATAGGAGAGGAGGCCTCGGAATGTAACACATAAGAGGTAATGACTTCCAGACCTGCTGCAAGTCATAGAGGCATTCATTATTATAGCAGAGACTCAGCATCACAGCTCAGGAATCTATAGCAGAATCTTCCATTTCCTATATAATTGCTACTATACCATAACATGACCTTGTCACTACTTACCTTTCTCGCTGCGCAGCTTTACAGGGAACCATTACTCACGAATAGGGAAAAGTTCACAGGCAAAAGGTAAGTATTCTCTCTGATCTATACAGGCACATGCTTGTTGGATATACATTGTAGTTTAGGCGACAGGGCCCCCCTTTAATCACATCCTTAGGACGTATTAAACCATCCAGGACTAAAACGTTTAAACGTCCCCCAACGATTAAAACGTTGGGGGACGCTCTCCCCCAACTCCCACCGCTGCACGTGGTGGTTCCCAGGCTCTCCCATTTCTCTAGGGAGCCCAGGTAAACAGCTAAAGTATAAGATCTCCTCTGTGACCAATGAACCAAGAAGCCACAATGATTTTACAACTTCCGGTTTCAGAGCATTCATTCCCTGGCCATTGTAGCCAAAGGTGCAGCTGAAAAAGCATGATCTGTGCTCGATTAGCTGCTTTGGAGAGTAGGGGAGATCTTATAGACCAATGGTCTCCAAACTGCGGCCCTTTGCTTGCTTCTATCCGGCCCTTGGGGCACTATTCCATCTACAACCAACACCAAGGATGGGACACCATGCCTCCCACTGACACCAATGATAGGGCACCATTCCTCCCACTCACACCATTGGTGGGGCACCATTCCTCCCACTGACACCATTGGTGGGGCATTATTTCTCCTGAAGACACCAATGATGGGTTGCTATTCCTCCCACTAATATCAAAAATGAGGCACCATTACTCCAACTGACACCAACAATTGGGTACTATTTCTTCCACCGATACCAATAATGAGACGCTATTACTTCCACTAAAACCAATGATGGGGCATAGTTTACTCCCATGGACGCTGGGGCATTTTTTACTTACACTGGCCTAAACAGTAAATTGGCCTTTATTTAGAAAGTATGGAGACCCCTGTCATAGACCCATGAAGTCCTCATAAAAAGGACCAGTCACCTACCCATGCTATCATATAGGCGGTTCTTTAGCCCCCCTTGTGATAACAATAAAGACAAAAAAAAAAAACAATAAGTGAAAAAAAGGGTAAAATATAAATGAAAAGTTCCCATACCCCCCCCCCCATGCATATATGCAATCACACATGTAGGTTCCTTGCATGTATGTAAACAGTAGATGCCCTACACACGTGTGGTATCACCATGACCGTAAGTTTGGTTTTATATTTGCGCTGCACTGTTTTCACTATATAGTCTCTTTGGGAATTTTTTATGAATTTGTCCTTGGTGCTGGCTTGCATATTTAATTTTACTTTTTTTTTTTTCCAGCGCTGAATACTTTCTATTATTTGTGTCATGAAAGAGTGCCATAAAACCGTACCGTACCATTCTGGGTCCTGCTTCAGATGTGGGGCCATAGAAAAAGGGAACGGTTTGGTTAGGGTGGAGCTACAATACATTCCACTGATGCGCTAGGCATTTTTTTTTAAACCCTGTATGGTCCCTGATGGTCCGATTTGCAGTGGAAACACTCACCAGAATAGACTGGTCCATTCTAACCGTTTCAAATTTACTGACCCGAACCGTTCCGTTACGAAACGAGGCATAAATGACAGCTTGCTAAAGCATGGTTGAGGATTAAAAAACATTTCTCGCTGGGTGATCAATGTACATTGCAGCGATTTAAAAAAGCTTTGTAGCATATTCCTATCTTGTTTCACCAGATTGCAGACTTAGCCCTTGTTCAGACTGCCACGGGTTCAAAGTCACGCGACTTTGAATCCGACACCGAATACGTGACTTCATTGTGGCTTGAACGACTTCAACAGAAGTCAATGCAAGTCGTGTTGAAGTCGACCTGACTAGAACGGTTCTGTTGCCATAAATGGGGCACAACTTGTCATGTGACTTTGCACTCTCAAGATGACAACACATAAGCACAGCTGGGAGAAAGGGACAGAGGGTTGTCACCCTATGCCAGGAAGTGCTTGAATAAGAATATTTATCACAAAGTATTATTTTAATGAAAGCTGAGATTTGGCCATTCACAGAACACCTTGTTTAACAATTCAGAACAGGTAACATTAGTTCACACATCAACACTTAACAAAATTGCTGTGCTTAAAGTTGGGTTTTAAAGCTATACTGTATATGAAAATCATAGGACCGGGTTTACTTCCACATTAAATAAGCAGTTAGGGGGGACCCCCCCCCCCCAATATCCCCATCTTCCTTTCAATGGGAGCCCTTTGCCATTCTGTGCTTTGTGATTCTGTCTTCGGATGAGACTGCAGGGAGTTTTTCGGTGAGCGTCCTGGAAAACATTGAAATGACAGCACCGCTGCTGGAACCGGTCACATTTCTCCTTTTATAAAGGATTGTGTTTCTCGGTATAACTCATTCCAGCGGCCATTAAATCTGTGCCTTCCGTCCTACAGCTCTTCGGAATTTCAATTTGAAATTGGATTTTCAATTCTTTCCACTTTAGAAGGAGCCAGAGGAGAGCCGGGAAAAGTCAGCCCCCAACTGCGAGGCAGTTAGATAGACTTCAAGAAATTTCTGAACGGTTTGTACCAGGAATTTAACCCCGTCTGCCGAGAGCTTTGTGAAGCGAGGGACCCCAGTATAAAAAAAATTAAATTAAAAAAAATATTAAAAATGGCTTTTTTTTTTCTGCCTGCTAAACCTTACCTGTTTTTCCTTTTCCCTATTGAAAAAAGTTTTAGAAGCTGATATGTTAAAAAAGGCTAAGTTGGCCGATATACTAAGGAAATTAAAAGCACTTCGAAGTGCAGTATTAAGGAGTATTTGTTCATACAAAGCGGTTAAAAACATTTACAATGTAGTAGATTAAATGAGCATATCAGTCAGCATAAATAGGCATCCTGTAGAGTCCTTGACCTCTCGGGGGGAGAGCTGGCCCGCAGCTGTGACAGGAGAGGGAGAAGCAAGGAAGCAAAGATGGCTGATGAATTTCCGGAACCATGCTGAAAATCATGGACCAGAGCTGACATCAAGGGGGCGGTAACATGTTTAGGAACATGAGCAATTCGCTCCTCCCTTTCGAAGGCAGGCAAGAGGGAAAGGCTCCCTTTCGAAAGGCAGGCAAGAGGGAAAGGCAGGCAAGAGGGAAAGGCAGGCAAGAGGGAAAGGCAGGCAAGAGGAAAAGGCAGGCAAGAGGAAAAGGCAGGCAAGAGGAAAAGGCAGGCAAGAGGAAAAGGCAGGCAAGAGGAAAAGGCAGGCAAGAGGAAAAGGCAGGCAAGAGGAAAAGGCAGGCAAGAGGAAAAGGCAGGCAAGAGGAAAAGGCAGGCAAGAGGAAAAGGCAGGCAAGAGGGGAAGGCAGGCAAGAGGGGAAGGCAGGCAAGAGGGGAAGGCAGGCAAGAGGGGAAGGCAGGCAAGAGGGAAAGGCAGGCAAGAGGGAAAGGCAGGCAAGAGGGAAAGGCAGGCAAGAGGGAAAGGCAGGCAAGAGGGAAAGGCAGGCAAGAGGGAAAGGCAGGCAAGAGGGAAAGGCAGGCAAGAGGGAAAGGCAGGCAAGAGGGAAAGGCAGGCAAGAGGGAAAGGCAGGCAAGAGGGAAAGGCAGGCAAGAGGGAAAGGCAGGCAAGAGGGAAAGGCAGGCAAGAGGGAAAGGCAGGCAAGAGGGAAAGGCAGGCAAGAGGGAAAGGCAGGCAAGAGGGAAAGGCAGGCAAGAGGGAAAGGCAGGCAAGAGGGAAAGGCAGGCAAGAGGGAAAGGCAGGCAAGAGGGGAAGGCTCCACGTTGGGCGCCCCGGGGGGAGGGCGGAAGGCTCCACGTTGGGCGCCCCGGGGGGGGGGCGGAAGGCTCCACGTTGGGCGCCCCGGGGGGAGGGCGGAAGGCTCCACGTTGGGCGCCCCGGGGGGAGGGCGGAAGGCTCCACGTTGGGCGCCCCGGGGGGAGGGCGGAAGGCTCCACGTTGGGCGCCCCGGGGGGAGGGCGGAAGGCTCCACGTTGGGCGCCCCGGGGGGAGGGCGGAAGGCTCCACGTTGGGCGCCCCGGGGGGAGGGCGGAAGGCTCCACGTTGGGCGCCCCGGGGGGAGGGCGGAAGGCTCCACGTTGGGCGCCCCGGGGGGAGGGCGGAAGGCTCCACGTTGGGCGCCCCGGGGGGAGGGCGGAAGGCTCCACGTTGGGCGCCCCGGGGGGAGGGCGGAAGGCTCCACGTTGGGCGCCCCGGGGGGAGGGCGGAAGGCTCCACGTTGGGCGCCCCGGGGGAGGGCGGAAGGCTCCACGTTGGGCGCCCCGGGGGGAGGGCGGAAGGCTCCACGTTGGGCGCCCCGGGGGGAGGGCGGAAGGCTCCACGTTGGGCGCCCCGGGGGGAGGGCGGAAGGCTCCACGTTGGGCGCCCCGGGGGGAGGGCGGAAGGCTCCACGTTGGGCGCCCCGGGGGGAGGGCGGAAGGCTCCACGTTGGGCGCCCCGGGGGGAGGGCGGAAGGCTCCACGTTGGGCGCCCCGGGGGGAGGGCGGAAGGCTCCACGTTGGGCGCCCCGGGGGGAGGGCGGAAGGCTCCACGTTGGGCGCCCCGGGGGGAGGGCGGAAGGCTCCACGTTGGGCGCCCCGGGGGGAGGGCGGAAGGCTCCACGTTGGGCGCCCCGGGGGGAGGGCGGAAGGCTCCACGTTGGGCGCCCCGGGGGGAGGGCGGAAGGCTCCACCGTTGGGCGCCCCGGGGGGAGGGCGGAAGGATCCACGTTGGGCGCCCCGGGGGGAGGGCGGAAGGCTCCACGTTGGGCGCCCCGGGGGGAGGGCGGAAGGCTCCACGTTGGGCGCCCCGGGGGGAGGGGCGCCCCGGGGGGAGGGCGGAAGGCTCCACGTTGGGCGCCCCGGGGGGAGGGCGGAAGGCTCCACGTTGGGCGCCCCGGGGGGAGGGCGCCCCGGGGGGAGGGCGGAAGGCTCCACGTTGGGGCCCCGGGGGGAGGGCGGAAGGCTCCACGTTGGGCGCCCCGGGGGGAGGGCGGAAGGCTCCCGTTGGGCGCCCCGGGGGGAGGGCGGAAGGCTCCAACGTTGGGCGCCCCGGGGGGAGGGCGGAAGGCTCCACGTTGGGCGCCCCGGGGGGAGGGCGGAAGGCTCCACGTTGGGCGCCCCGGGGGGAGGGCGGAAGGCTCCACGTTGGGCGCCCCGGGGGGAGGGCGGAAGGCAGGCCTTCATTTTGGAAGTTGAATGTGACTATTATTTATTTCTGTATCACAAAAGGGAGATTTTCCTTTGCTTTTAGCTTCAAACACAATATATGAACTGGGGAGATCTTTATAGCCTAGTACTGTCTTTAAAGACAACCTTTTAGGGTCAAACCATTTTTTTCTTGGTCCAAGCAGTAGAGATAAACAAAGGTTTATGTATCAGTAGTACTTAGATTTGGAAGGAGGTAAACCCCTAAAAATTTGAAAAACAAACTCAACCGTGTTGTTGTAAATATGGCTGCAAACACCTTATGTGTGACAGACATAAAATTGAGCACATTTTGGAAACCAGGGAGAGATGAGATGATAGCACTGCACTTCAGCTAGCCGACTGCAACTTTCCTTGAAGATGACTAAGAGCTCCTGAAGGAAAATTATATTTAAAACAGGTGGATCCTGCATGAAATAACACGTTGTAACACTTTCACATATTACGTAAACATCTGCATATGTGTGTGTGCCGCTTCTAATATCCCGAGGGGATGAAATTCACCTTTGCTCTCTGTACTTCCTTCAGTCTGCAGAACTGGAAGTGCAAATGTAAAAGTGAGTCATTTCATACTTCACATATTATTATAGGCTTTAAAAAGTTTAACATTGCAAGCTGAACGTTCAGATTATGTTGCAATCTGAAAAAGGTAACCGATAAGAAAAAAATTCAAAGGCCAGTTTTTTTTCTCAGGCTGCCTATTATGCCGCGTACACACGACCGCTTTTCAGGTTGTAAAAAATGATGTTTTTAATGGTCTAAAAAAACTAAGTTTTTTTCAACCCGATCGTTAAAATGGCCTTGCCTACACACGGTCGTGAAAAAAAAAAAATGCTTTAGCAAAGCGCGGTCATGTACGATGGCACTATAAAGGGGAAGTTCCATTCGGATGGCACCACCCTTGGGGCTGCTTTTGCTGATTTCGTGTTAGTAAAAGACTATTCGCGTTTTTCAGTCTGTTACAGCGTGATGAATTTTACCAGAATTTTACCAGCTCATAACTTGCTTCAGAGCATGCGCTCGTTAAAGCCCACACACACGACCATTTTTTACAACGTAAAAACGACAACCTTAAAAACGCAGTGAAAAATTAGAGCATGTTCAAAATTTTTAATGGCTATTTTTTACATCGTTAAAAATTATCTGGAGCCCACACACGATCCTTTTTTAAACTACATAAAAAAAAAAAAAAAAAAAAAATTTAAAACCCCGAAAAACGTGTGTACGCGGCATTACTCTTACAAGTATGTCACCAACGTAGTTTAGGTAGAAATACACTATATGACCAAAATGCCGTGGTCATCTGGCTATCACACCTATATGGGAATTAATGTGGAGTTGGCCTTCCCTTGCATTTACAACAGCCTCCTATCTTCTAAGATGGCTTTCCTCAAGAGTTTGGAGTGTATCTGGGGGGGGATTTGTTGAGCCAAAAGCTTGAGGCAGTTGTAGCTGTATTAGTGCACTTGCGACAAACAATTAAAGTGGTTGTAAAGCTTCACTTTAAAAAACACACACGCATGTCATACTTGCCTCCACTGTGCAGTTTGTTTTGCACAGAGTGGCCCCGATCCATGTCTTCTGGGGTCCCTCGGCAGCTGTCTTGGCACCTCCCTGTATCAGCTAACCCCGTCTGGGAAGCGCTCTCCCAAAGGGGTTAACTTGTGGGCGTGCTCCCGAGTCCTGCATCCGGCGACCATAAGCCTCCGACTACAGGACTCGGCCCTGCCCCCTGCTACATTGGATTAGATTCACAGCAGTGCAAGCCAATGGCTGCGCTGCTATCAATCTATCCAATGAAGAGCCGAGAACAGCCGAGAAGACCGGGCCAACATCAAACGTGTTCTCGGCGTGACTGGTGCCCAATATCCTTTCTTGGTCCCCCGTTTTAGTTCTGGGAAATGCTATCCCACCCCTAGCCTCTGGAGGGGCTATCCTACCTTTGGGGTGTCAGAGGGGTGCTACATCATCAACACTTGGGAGGCGAGTATCAGAGAGGCCAGAACGACTCCGCTTCCCTAAACAGGCAAACGGTTTGTCTCTAGGACAAAAGTATGTAAGGATAGGTTTTCAAAATCCTTGGCTTTGAACTGTGCATATCCACTGTAATATGGTAGCCTGCTGCTTTGTGATTTTTTTCAAAATAGCAGGGACTTCTCGTTCCCTTTTAAGTGACAAAACAGATATCCGTCACATTCAACCAGAGGTGGCTGTTTAGCACAGTCTGTCTTAATCCCGCAGGTTTTCTAAAGCCTCTCCAGGCCAATTTCCAGATTCAGCAAAATCTACATTATACCTGCTCTTTCCCAGGAAGCCGGTGCACCTATACAGCCTTCTCACAATAGCGCCGAGCCGCTGGAAGGACTGCTAACAATGAAATCCTGCAGTGACTGATTAGAGCGAGACATTTACCATAACACAGCATTGGCCCCGCGAGAGCTCCGACAGCAGAAGATGGATGGGACCCCTTTGCTGTATCTTTTAATGTTATTAAATGTAAGTAAAAAGTCAGGGAAGGTTTCCCGCATCCGTTACTCGCGCGCCAGCTGGAAATTCATCGAATCAATTAAAAGCTCGCTGCAGATGTCAGCAAAGCGACGCAGCCATTTACAAAGGGAAACCGAAAGGTTTTGGGTCAATTTTATTTTACATTTGTTTAAAGTTCAATTTTTTTTTTCAGCTAGAGTGGGGAAGAGTTAAGGCAGAAACTCCAGCCAAAAATAAAGTTAAAATGAATAGCCCTCTAAAATTTCACCTTTTGCTGCAATATTCACCTTCAATCCAAAGATTTTCTTCTGCCTCAGTCCAATTGCCAGCATCAATTAACTTCTACTGAACCTAGGTCATCCTAGATCCACCTCCAAGCCTGTATTTGGACAGTGAAAAGAGATGCAGCACAGTGATGGGTTAATTTCTCCGACTCTGTTCTCTCCTCCTATCAGCGTACTTCTGGGTATCACAAACTGATTGGCTCCCTGTGCTGCTGTTTCTACTCACATTCCAGCCCTGCTGACATCTGATACCAGGTCACAGTCGGGAACTCTGCTGCAAAATGAGGAGAACGCTGCGGACTATGATGTAAAGGAGGAGAACGCTGCGGACTATGATGTAAAGGAGGAGAACGCTGCGGACTATGATGTAAAGGAGGAGAACGCTGCGGACTATGATGTAAAGGAGGAGAACGCTGCGGACTATGATGTAAAGGAGGAGAACGCTGCGGACTATGATGTAAAGGAGGAGAACGCTGCGGACTATGATGTAAAGGAGGAGAACGCTGCGGACTATGATGTAAAGGAGGAGAACGCTGCGGACTATGATGTAAAGGAGGAGAACGCTGCGGTCTATGATGTAAAGGAGGAGAACGCTGCAGACTATAATGTAAAAGGAGGAGAACGCTGCGGACTATGATGTAAAAGGAGGAGAACGCTGCGGACTATGATGTAAAAGGAGGAGAACGCTGCGGACTATGATGTAAAGGAGGAGAACGCTGCAGACTATGATGTAAAGGAGGAGAACGCTGCGGACTATGATGTAAAAGGAGAACGCTGCGGACTATGATGTAAAAGGAGAACGCTGCGGACTATGATGTAAAAGGAGGAGAACGCTGCGGACTATGATGTAAAAGGAGGAGAACGCTGCGGACTATGATGTAAAAGGAGGAGAACGCTGCGGACTATGATGTAAAAGGAGGAGAACGCTGCGGACTATGATGTAAAAGGAGGAGAACGCTGCGGACTATGATGTAAAAGGAGGAGAACGCTGCGGACTATGATGTAAAAGGAGGAGAACACTGCGGACTATGATGTTAAGGAGGAGGAGAACACTGCGGGTCTGCAGCATTGCCCTTTACATCAGAGTCCACAGTTTCTCCTTGCACTGCAGTATCCTGCAGACTCTGGCATTAAGGGGGAAGTCTGAGGACACCGATTTAGGCGTGATTGCCGGGGGTGGTTCGTATTAACCCCCACTGCACTTGAGCTGCGGGGGTATGGTGGGGTAGAGGGTAGAAACGTTTCATTTAGGAGAGCAGCCACCTGCACACAGGACACTTCGTATTCAATGTGGGCACCATCCTTTGTGCAAATTGAAAAGAACAAACACTTTAGTATAAAACACCCGACTTCAGCATAGAACTCCACTTGGCTGCTATAGATTGCTACAGTTGGCACTAAACTCTTTGAATCTTGCATTGTTTATTGAGTAAGACCAATACTGTACATTTCCATTTCATTACTTAATGAATAGTACACTTTAGTACACACATAGTCCATTCATTAAAATACAAACATTTGTAAATACACGTGTGTAACAATTACGCCTGTGCCAGGTGTACACTTCAAATCTTGGAAAACACTGAAGCTAATTAATTCCTTTTTAATCTACTTAGATATTCCCTCCATATAATCCTGCAATGTTTACTTCCTCCCCTCACGTAATCTGAAATCCTGTAAACAGGTTCAGGAGATCTGCAGGGACAGAAGAAAGCTCACACGCTTCTCGTTACTTATTATCCACTCAAGAAGGTCCTTGAACATAAGCATTTTCGTTACAGGGAACATCTAGCCTTTTTATTGTTTATTGTATGGCACAGTAAAGCCTTCTTAGGTTTCCCACCGATTTGGCTGAAGAGCTTCTTTATTCCTTTAGTCCCATTTTACCATAACCTGCAAGCTTATACTGTTGGGTTCCAAGCCCTGATCTGTAGAAGGCATCATTTATATACACTGAGCTTATAAGAACCCAAAAAACACATCAGAAGTTCCTTCTAATGACTAGTTTACAAATCTCCGCTACAAAAAAAAAAACGCACATGGATCCGCCAGCCTCTGAAAATTTAACATAAAAGAATAAAGTCATTGGTGAAGGTCAAAAAGCCAAGGAGGGTCTTAAGGACACCATCTGGAACATGGTTCAGTTTTTATGTTGTGTCTAGTAAAACCTCCAGCTTGTAACTTCTTAGAATCATCTTAGCTTCTTGATGTTCTCTAAAATTTATGAGCCTGGTCACCTGTTGTCTCTATAACCTCGTCACGACTAATGCCATGTACACACGGTTGGAAATTCCGACAAGAAAACCGTGGATTTTTTTCTGAAGGAATGTTGGCTCAAACATGTGTTGCATACACACGGTCACACAAATCTTGTCGGAAATTCCAACCGCCAAGAACGCGGTGAAGTACAAGACGTCCGACGAGCCGAGATTAATTAAGTTCAATAGGCGGTTTGGCTCTTCTGCTTGATTCTGAGCATGCATGTTTTTTTGCGTGTCGAAATTGCATGCAGACAAGCGTATTTTCCAATAAGAACTTTTTCCGTCAGAAAAGTAGAGAACCTGCTCTCAATCTTTTGTTGGTGGAAATCCTGACAGCAAAAGTGCGACGGAGCATAAACACGGTCGGAATTTCCCAGTTGGGTTAACTCACTGCCGGGCCTGTTCTGTATCGTCAGGCTTCAATTACAATATATTTCTTGTTCTCTTTTCTTGGACTTTGAGTGTTTCTCTGCCGCCGCATCACGCTGAACCCACCCACAAGTGCATTTTGATCAATAGTTGATAAATACAAATCGTAAGGTATCGATCACATCTCTGTTTCCAACCATAAGGCTGACCATACATGCTTAGGATTTCTCATTCAACCCCAAGGGCTAAACAAGAGAAACCAGTCGATTCCACCATCCACCTAAACAGCGTGGATGGAGGAATATGCAGTGCCAGCCACAGCATCTGTAACAATCTGAATGCCAACTGCTTCTGATTAGATGCAGTCACTGTTTGGAGAACCATTTTCCACCCTGGTGCCAACAGGGCCACTCATAGCTCCAATATAGGCCACTTTAGCAGGAACCAACTGAAATTTGAGCTTTACAAACATGCTGGTACCTTGACTGACAGACTCAAAGTAACGATCATGAATATGCATTGAAATGTCTATTGTAAAAGGACAAACTAACCCAACTTTTTGAAACAGGACACCTTTGAACAATATCATTTTAGACAAACACTCAGCAGATTCTGGTTTCAGAAAAGACAGACTTGCAATTCTTTATAAAAAAAACCTCATCAGTAACAAAAAGCTTCTTACAAAAAAACAAAAACCCAAAATGCTCTAAAAAGCAAAATAGTCATATTCTTAAAAAAAAAAAAAAGACACTGTGGAGTTACTATGGAAACTGAACAAATTCCTCCCTTAGAAAATAAAAATGAACCTCTCATTATTTTCCACAGGACGAGACCTACACTTTTTTAAGTCTCTACTTTTTAAAAGCAGAACAAGGTTTATCTACAACACAAATTCTGCTAAGGGCCTGCATTATAAATTTCTAGACATCCAATTGTTATAGATTGTGTGTATTATAGTGCTGAGGACCTCCACAGTGCTGAACTTGGGTCTCCACAATCTACTCAGAGGCGCAGAGGTTCTTCAATGCCATATTTTCCTAAAAAATTAAGGCAAATATTGTATGTTCCCCCCGGAACTTAAGAACTATCAAGGTGTCCTTCCAAAAACCTCACTAGCAGAGCCTAAAAAGTAAATCTGTGGCCAGGCTTTGGGCATTTAAGTATTTAACCTATTTTTAACAAGAAGTAAATGAACTTTAGAACAAACCTCCACTTACCTTTGTAGTTGCAGGCACCGTAGAGTACTTTAGCCCTAAAGTTCACAACAGGACCACTTATGTCCTTCAAGTCATTGTCTCAGGCACTCGGTTTAATCCGCCAAGAGAACCAACTGGAATGACTTCAGTGCTTCCACTGTTAAATGTAAGGATAAACTGCTCCACAATGCCTGTAACTAGTGAGGTCAGTAAGGGATTTTTAAAAATGTGTAAATATCTAAAATATCTAAGTCCAGGTCATATATCCACATTAAAACACTAGCCCATTTTCACCCAGTATGTCCTACATAACCCAAGTGTGCAAAAATTACCCCTCCCACTTACAGGCTTCACCTCCATTCCCAGTGCTACATTTTGGTGCCATTTGGCACATTAGTGTAGAAAGTTTTGCCACTCAGCAGGCAGAGGCGGTTAGTTGCCATGTTTGCTAGGTAGGTCTTGCAGTGACTGGTAGCCAAATATAGGCAGGACTGATGGCAAACAAACCCAAACCATTCAGATAAAGGGAGACATGGAAGGTAGGACAGACAAGAAGTAGGAATCGTGTTTACATTTTTACATTTCTTTTCGAGGGAGTGAGCTATAAACACTTCTAGGCTTCAGCTCACCCTACCTGCCCTCATTTTGTTAAACGTAAAAAATAAATAAACTCCCAGTGATCTCCAATGTGTTAAAATGAGTGGAGCTTTCAGACCGTTTTACCCTTGTGAACTCATCACCTGATTTTTGTTTATTGTCACATTGTAAATCTTCCCATCCGGTTTGACCTGACCCTGCACTCCCCCCTCCAAAAAAAAATCTTGTGTTCAAAACCCGCTCGCTGGCCTCAATCAGCTAAAAAATCCAATTAATGTGACAAAGAACTCGAGCCAAGGCCGTTCTCGCAGGGCCCGGCGACTCGCACCCTCCGATATCCCCAAACAACGAAAGGCTTTGTTTTAATACAGTCATTGTCCTAGATTCTCTCACATCTCAGCACAAAGCATAAGCAGGGGATATTGGGGGGGGGGGGGGGTTATGAATGGGGCCTTTGGTAGAGGCCAGGTTTGAAGTTCAGCACTAATCACAAAAGCTGGGAGTTTAAAACAACACGGACTACGCAAAGCCAAAAAGGCCACAAAACAAGTCCAATTTGGAAAGTGCCTACCCCCCCCCCCCCCAATGTGTTCACAGCCCACCCCACTGTATTCATCCAGTGTATATTAAAGGGTAAGTAAATGATCATATTTTTCAAAGACAAGTTGTCATTTTTGCAAGAAAAGACACTTATGGTGACATGTTATAATATCTCATAATATTGAACCACTTCCAACAGCCTGGGGGGAGAATATAGGGGTAGGTAGAAAAAGCTTTGCTTTGTGACACTTGTTGAGCAGAAAAGAACAGCATAGCATGTACAGTATATGTGATAAGAAAACATGGTCGCTAAAATTAACACTTTTAAATACAACTATAGTGATCTGAGTGAAGTCAGATGTACAGGCCTAATATACTATACTATACATGGGTACATAACATATACAATAACAAATTTATATTATATATATACAGAGCTTTTTTTCTCAGAAAATAGGTGCAGGAACTCAACCACGATCCCGTTCAGATTTCACAAACAGTAGAAGGGTCTTAAAGGGGCATTAAATACCAGGATTGCATTACATACAGGGTGGTTACATACAGAGTGCAGAGCTGTCACTTGTAAACACAGAAACCAGACTTGAAGTGATTGTGGTGAGCAGGCACCAAAGGGTCTGAGCCAGAGGTGGTGGAACTGAGTTCCCCCAAGTTCCCCCTGAAAAAAAGCTATATATATATATATATATATATATATATATATATATATATATATATATATATATATATATATATATATATATATATATATATCAATGAATTTGATTCTTTCACTCGTGTTTAGCGTTTGGCTGGACCCATTTATTATCAACCAACTGTGTTTTCTCTTTTTAAATCATAATGACAACAAACTACCCAAATGACCCTGATCAAAAGTTTACATAACCTGGTGATTTTGGCCTGATAACATGCACATAAGTTGACAAAAAGGGGGTTTGAATGGCTATTAAAAAGGTAACCATCCTCACCTGTGACCGGTTTGCTTGTAATTAGTGTATAAAAAGGTCAATGAGTTTCTAGACTCCTGACAGACCCTTTCATCTTTCATCCAGTGCTACACTGACGTTTCTGGATTCTGAGTTATGGGGAAAGCAAAAGTATTGTCAAAGGATCTGTGGGAAAAGGTAGTTGAACTGTATGAAACAGGAAAGGGATATAAAAAGATATCCAAGGAACTGAGACCGTCAATCAGCAGTGCTCAAACCCTAATCAAGAAGTGGAAAATGAGGGGTTCTGTTGAAATAAAACCACGGTCAGGTAAACCTACTAAGATTTCAGCCATAACTGGAAAATTGATTGGGATTCTAAGAAAAACCCCAAAATCACTTTAGGTGAAATACAGGACTCTCTGAAAACATTTGGTGTGGCTGTTTCAAGATACACAAAAAGGCGGCACATGAAGAAAGATGGGCTGCATGGTTGAGTCAATACTTACAATACGCCAAACAGAACAGAGACAAGCCTCAAACCTTGTGGCACAAAGTCATTTGGAATGATGAGATCAAAATTTAGCTTTTTGGCCACAACCATAAACAAAACATTTGGAGAGGAGTCAACAAGGCTTACGATGAAAGGTACACCATTCCAACTGTGAAACACAGAGGTGAGTCACTGATGTTTTGAAGATGTGGGAGCTACAAAGGGAATTTGGTCAAAATTGTTGGCAAGATGAATACAGTAGGTTAAAAAAAATACTGGAGGACAGTGGCGGTGCGTCCATAAGGGACGCCGGAGCACCGCCCCCTCTGGATCGCTCACAGCCAGTAAAATATACAGATTCATACACTGTACAAATCAATATATTTTTGCCGCTGCCACCCACTATTCAGCTGACCGGACATTGAGCGCCGGTCAGCTGAATAGCGGCAGCTGACTGGCTGTGTGGAAGTGCCTATCAAAGCCGCTGGCTCTGATAGGCTTTCCGAGTACAGCCCTGAGGCTGTTGTAGGCTTCCTGAAGCTTATCCTTGGGACGTACCGGCCGTGCGTTCCGAGGATAAGACTGACAGGCGTCCCAGCCAAACAGGTAATCAGTAACCTGATTGGCTGAAGCGCCATCGAGGGCGGGACGAGGGACATTGAGGGACGGTAGAAGCCAGAAAGGTAAGTGCCAGGGGGGTACTGGGCACGGTGGCGACAAGTGGGGGCACAGTGGCGACAAGTGGGGGCACAGTGGCGACAAGTGGGGGCACAGTGGCGACAAGTGGGGGCACAGTGGCGACAAGTGGGGGCACAGTGGCGACAAGTGGGGGCACAGTGGCGACAAGTGGGGGGCACAGTGGCGACAATTGGGGGGCACAGTGGCGACAATTGGGGGGCACAGTGGCGACAATTGGGGGGCACAGTGGCGACAATTGGGGGGCACAGTGGCGACAATTGGGGGGCACAGTGGCGACAATTGGGGGGCACAGTGGCTGCGTTTTGATGGCATGGCACAGTGGCTGCGTTTTGCTGGCATGGCACGGAGGCTGCGTTTTGATGGCACGGAGGCTGCGTTTTGATGGCACGGAGGCTGCGTTTTGATGGCACGGAGGCTGCGTTTTGATGGCACGGAGGCTGCGTTTTGATGGCACGGCACAGTGGTTGCGTTTGATGGCACAGTGACTGCATTTGAAGGCATGGCACAGTGGTGACAATTGATGGCACAGTGGCTGCATTTAATAGGTACAGTGAGGCTGCAATTTTGAGCACCAGCCGCCACTGCTGGAGGAACATTTGCATTCATCAGCCAGGAAGCTGCGTATGGGACATACTTGGACATTCCAACATGACAATGATCCAAAACACAAGGCCAAGTTTACCTGTCATTGGCTACAGCAGAATAAAGTGAAGGTTCTGGAGTGGCCATCTCAGTCTCCTGACCTCAATATCATTGAGCCACTCTGGGGAGATCTCAAAACGTGCCGTTCATGCAAGACAGCCCAAGAATTTACAGGAACTGGAGGCTTTGTGCCAAGAGGAATGGGCAGCTTTACCATCTGAGAGAATAAAGGGGTTAGGAGGGTCCTGCTCCTGAGAGCTTAGGCTGGCTATACATGGTTCAAATGTCGGCTAGTTTAGCAGGATCCGACCAAGGTTTAAATCTTTAATGGGCAGGCTGAATGTACCAAGTTGATCGATTGAACCAGTGGCTGCAGGAAATAAATTTGCACCATCTATGGCCAGTCTCACAATCTAATAGGGACAGCTGGGAACTCCAAGACTCATTAGCCAGCATTAAATTGAACCCAAACATTTAGTTCAGTCCATCAATTATATCCTTTAAGAGTTTATGCAATAAAAAAAAAAAAAAAGAGTCTTTGATAAAGTTGAAAGTTACACATACCTCTGGCAGTATCTTAGGTGACACAGAACACACCAGCAATAAATGACAATAAGACCGTAAATCCTTTTATGGGAAGAAGACAACACAGTTGTAAAACAATCACGACTACCAACAATGAGGGCAAAGATGTAGTGTGGGTGAGCAGACTTGTGAGCAGTAAATGAATTGGGTGTGACAAGTTTCCATGCACAGCAAAGAGTGTCACACAATCATGTAGAGGAGCTTAGTGATATCACACAGGTGGTGGAAGACATTTGCATTTTTTTATTTTATTATAATAAAAAGTACAAAGATATAACCCCCCCCCCCTCCTAGAATTCATCTATTAACCACTTAAGGACCTCCGCACGCACATTTACGGCCACAGAATGGCACGGCTGGGCACAAGGGCGTAAATTTACGTCCTCGCCCAGTAGCCGGTCGGGGGTCCGATCGGGACCCCCTCCGTGGCGTGCGGCGGTCCCTGTGTCTCCGGGAGCGATCCGGGACGAGCGGGCAGATGTCGGTGTTTGCCCGCCCCCCCCCACGATCGCTCCCAGCCAATCCCTGCGCTCTCCCGCCCTGTCACTTCCTCCTCCTGTGTTTACACAGGAAGGGGGAAGTGATGTAATCTCTCATCGCAGCGGTATTTCCAACCGCTGCGATGAGCGGAACACCTCACAGTAAGTCCTGCACCAACACTACACTGACATACACACACATAGGCATACTTAACCCCTTGCGATCTGCCCCCCCACCCCCCTGTCACAGTGTCACTGAATGCAGTGATCTAATCATTGCATTTAGTGTCAGTGTGACAGGCAGTGTAAAAGTCAGTTAGTGTTAGGTTCAGGATAGCCCCCCCACCCCCCCTAATAAAGTTTTAACCCCCTGATCACCGCCCTAGTTAACCCTTTCACTCCCTATTGCCAGCGTCACTAAGCGATCATTTTTCTGATCGCTGTATTAGTGTCGCTGTTCCTGCTAGGTAGCTATTTTTTTTTATTGCGATTTTTTTTATTTTTACTAAAGACGTGTGGCTAAATAAATTTTGGCCTAAATGTTTTGACTAAAATTTAGTTTGATTTTTTTTTTTTAACAAAAAGTAAAAAAGTGGTTTTTTTTTCAAAAATGACGCTCTGATTTTGTATATAGCGCAAAAAATAAAAATCGCAGAGGTGATCAAATACCACCAAAAGAAAGCTCTATTTGTGGGAAGAAAAGGACGCAAATTTTGTTTGGGAAACACGTCGCACGACCGCGCAATTGTCTGTTAAAGCGACGCAGTGCCGAATCGCAAAAACACCTTGGGTCATTTACCAGCGTATTGGTCCGGGTCTTAAGTGGTTAACTGGCCATATAGCCAAAACAGCACCCTAGAGTTGGCCATACATGGACAGATTTCATCATCCATGGACACGTTGTCTGCTGGCTTTTGTATTCTGACAGCCATATTACCGGAATTAAAAATCTAAACCCAGGACCCTGCATTCCCTATATCTGGTCTCTCCAGGACCCTGCATTCCCTATATCTGGTCTCTCCAGGACCCTGCATTCCCTATATCTGGTCTCCCACAGTACACAGAACATGGAAATGCAATTATTTTAGTAAATATAAACTGCTAAAATACCCTTTCTCATCAGCAGTATATAGCAGTCTTGTGTAGTCTACATAATGTATAATTTTGTATGATGCATGCGCCATGTGGTTAGGAGGAGTTTTCATTCTCTTTCGACTGTCCTATGCGGATGCAGGACCCCTGACCCTCTGTCTGGACAGTGCCGATTTACTCTGTGCTGATCACATGCACTCACTCACTCAAAAAAAAAAAAAAAAAAAAAAAAACTCTCTCTAGCAATACACACTAAACTGAGCATGTGCAGAGTGTTCTATATTATCATCAGATGGATTGGGGACAGTAGAAGAAAGGGGGGAATCAGAAGACAGGATCAAGCAGCCTTTTTTACATGTAGCATTACCCTCGTAGGGACTGCTGAATGTTGTGGCCTGTCTGTCACCCTGCCCAGCCCGACATTCACTTCCCAGTCATTTTTGAGATCCACTAGTAAGTCCTCTTTAGGACCTGCCAGCCCTCCTGGTTGCAGCTGCCCGGTATTTAAAGCGGAGGTTCACCCTGAAAATCAACTATCTACCATTAAATCCAGCAAACTGCCGACATCTGCAGTATGCCGTTTTTTTTTCTGTACTTATTTTATTGTGGTTCTTATCTGGCTCTGAGCGGGGATTCCTGCGGGGAATAGGCGTTCCTAAGACAAGGCGTAGTTTATTGACGTGCTGCTAAAGCGCGTCACGCCTTCCGAAAATACCCAAAGTGACACTTGGCTGTTTACGGCGCAATACGGCGCCTGCCATGTAGAGCTGACTGCGCAGGCGCCATAAATTGCCAAGTGTCACTTTGTGTATTTTCGGAAGGCGTGACGTGCTTTAGCAGCACGTCAATCAACTACCCCTTGTCTTAGGAACGCCTATTCACCACAGGAATTCCCGCTCGGAGCAGGATAAGAACCACGATAAAAAAATAAGTACATAAAAAAAAAAAAAAAAAAAAAAAAAAAAAAGCATACTGCAGATGTCAGCAGTATGCTGAATCTAATGGTAGATAGTTGATTTAGGGAGAACCTCTGCTTTAAGGAGGCCTGACCTCTGCCAATACAGGTTAGGGATTGGTCAGGGCACCTTAGAACAGTGGTCATCAACCCTGTCCTCAGGGACAATTAACAGGCCAGGTTTGCAAGATAACTGAAATCACAGGAGATACAATTTGCTGCTCAGTAATTGCAGTATTCTAGTCTGCATCTCTCCAAGTTAATACATAAAACCTGGTCTGTTAGTGAGCCCTGAGGACAGGGTTGATGACCACTGCCTTAGTACACGCCAGGAAGCCCCAGCTCACTTCCCCTCCTCTTCTTCTAGAATCCTCTAGAACAGGGGTCTCCAAACTTTTCAAACAAAGGGCCACTTTATTGCCCTTCAGACTTTACGAGGGCCGGATTGTTGCCAGCAGGGGAAGAAAATGTCACGGGCCCGGCACCAGTGAGAACAAATATGGCCTCAGGGTTGGTGGTCAATAGGAGGAGTATTCCCCCTGTTAGTAGGAGGAATAGTATCCCATTATTGGTATCGGTGGATGATATAGTGCCCCATTGTTGGTGTCAGTGGGAGGAATAGAACCTTATATCAGTGGGAGGAATTGTGCCCCAAGGGCCAGATAAAGGCTAGCAAAGGGCCACATCTGGCCCTCGGGCCGCAGTTTGGAGACCCCCTGCTCTAGAAGCAAGAGGAAGGCAACAGTGGAGTAAGTCTGAGTCACAGCTGCTACTCTAAACCACTCCCAGGCCACACAGATCAAAACAAAAAGGCTAGGGCTGCTAGGTCTGCCTAAATTTACCTGCACTCACCAACATTCTTACCTTTAGCACCTACCCCTGCTACACTCACAGTGCAGAGGATTAACCCCTTAGGTTCCACTGCAAGTGCAACAAGCATGCTTTTCTGCATATACAGACTGATTTTGTGCGTTTAGTAACACTAAGTCGGCCATAGACAAATTTGAGTCTTGGTCGATTCAGCAAGGACCGGCTGAGATTTGAATGGTGTATTGGCAGGGTGAATGTACCCAAACTGATTGGTCAACTTGGGTACAACCAGCCTGTCAGATTTTAAATGCGATTATTGCCATCACTTATTATATCACTGTGTTCCCTGACTGTTACTGCTCCTCCCGCCGTGGTTGCAGGAAAGAAAAATCAATCCATCTATGGCTGGCTTTACATAGGAACCATCATTTAATGCAATTCCCCACGTATTTCCCATCAGCTCATAACCGCAGTTATTACCTTTTGTACCACTTGACCCGCCCTATTAGATTGTAAGCTATAAACAGGGCCTTCTTAATCCTCTTGTATTTGATTGCATTGTGGCTGTACGGTTTCCCTTTATAATTGTAAAGCACTGTGCAAACTGTTGGCACTATATAAAGCCCATATAATAATAATAATAATGCCATCACCCAGGTTTAATGCATGAATGGCCATACGCTTACTCGTGTATATTACGGGTTCAGACACCTCTCCATTCCAAGGGAACCGCACCCATTCACTTCACTTAATCAAATATTTTCCTTGTTTTTAGGACATTCCAGACATTTCTTTATAGGGAAGGAATATCTGATGCATGTAATGTACAAAACACACAGATAACCACATTCCAAATGTTATACAGTTTTTTTACAATACATATATAAAAGTGGCAAGCGTGTCATTGGGGTTGGTTTACTAAAGGCAAATAGACTGTGCACTCTGCAAGTGCAGTTTCTCCAGAGCTTAGTAAATGAGGGGAAGCTCTGTTGACTTCCATCATCCAATCAGGTGCAAGCAACAATGATGTGTTTCTATTTACCTTGTATGTGATTGGGTATTCTTTGTAAAGTGAGCAGTTGCACTTACAATGCGCATAGTCTATTTGCCTTTAGTAAACCAACCCCATTGGGTCTTTGCAGTATGTGCAGCGACTGGGTTCCCTGCATAGACGGATGACGTATTGGACAAACCAGTAAGGCAGGCCATCGATTATTTTTTCTTTTCGTTCAGCCATCGAGTTGAACAAACCCACACAAGCAAGGTTGATGCAGAAATCTACCCCATTGAGACATTGGGGGAGATTAACTAAAACAATTGCACATAGAATTTGGTGCAGCTATGCATAGTAACCATTTTTTAGGATTCACCCCCCCCCCGTTCACACTGGAGCGACTGGTGATGCGATTTGACAGGTCAAGTCACATCCTATTGCCGACAATCAATCACACTGTTGAAAATCGGTATGAGACTGGGCTCACACTATAGACCGCAGCGGCCACAGCAGGAGTCCGGTGCGGCTTTGTTCACCGTTTCAGGTCTGATTTCAGCCCAAATTTTGGACCAAAAGACGCACAGCTCTCCTGTGCAAATCGCATCGGAGCCGCTGCGAAGATGTGTGAACCAGCACCATAGAGAGCCGGCCATAATCTTCTCTAGTGCAAATTGGATGCGGAGAAAACTACATCCAATTTGCACTAGTGTGAACCCAGCCTAACGCCGACTTTGCAATGCCGCGTCAATTTGAAAAAGCAGTACATGCACTACTTTTGGTGATTTTCATTGCAACTTAAATTTACATCTGTGCATGAAGCCGCACAGATGTCTTCAAAGTCACGCGGCTTTGAATTCCAGATGAACTCACACAATTTTAAAGCTGCAATCAATGTGAATGGGAGCTTATTGTCAAAGCTTAAATCGAACAAGCTGAAGTTAGAAGCCGATTGGTTACCATTCACAGCTGCACAAAATTCTGTGTGGAACGGCTTTAGGAAATCTCCCCAACTGTATTCTAACAGAGGGATTCTCTGCTGTCAAAATACACTGAGCAGGGGCTGCAGGCTGCTGATCGACAAAGGTTTTCCAAATATTCCTATTTGACAAAAGTGAATCCAACGGTTGACTTTTGTCAAACAGGGACGACTACACGTGGATTGAGTCAAATTTCCATCTATATGTTGTGCGATAGTTACAGTGATAAAAATTATGATGAAGAAACCTCAGTGATAGGTTAGTATGATTGACTTAATATATGAAAAACAATTGAAACAATAAACAGTACAGTTGCAACTACAACATCTAAGAGAATGTGCAAATCCGGAATATAAAACATGTGCATCTAAAATACAATTGAGTGAAGATATAGATGAAGATGCAAATTATAAATCCCAAAATCGCAAATGAATGCGTACTGATAAATCCTAAAAGTTCATTCATGCAGTGAATCAATCTTTATAGAAGAGATAGAAAAGACTTCCTTTCAGGTTTATCAAGTCAATCACTAATCTCATTATTGGGGTCATACTAATGTTTCACTGAGGGTTCTTCATCATAATTTTTAGCTCTGTACCTATCACACAACACATTCTTTAAATTTTGTATCCACAATTTTTTGGTACTGCCAGCTTTCATCTACTTTCATGTTTAGCGTAGTGTTTCCATTTTTTTTCCTTTTTTTACACCATCTGTCTATATGGCTAGCTTTAATTTGGATGGATGGGGTTGGGGAGCAGGAAAAAAAAAAAAAAAAGCGGCTGAGCTATAGTTTATATGCCCACCCCATAGGTGTATGTACACACACACTAAATAAATGTTAACATTTTAAAATGTTGTAGGGTAGTGGATGGTATCAGTATTTTTTTTATTTTTGTATTTTTTTTACAATTTGATGTGAATTTTAAAAAAAATAAAAAAAATAGAAGCCTTGGTGAAATATCGGCATTGGGAATCTGCGCTGGACAGGCACACCCGTCACACGACTATTCCCATCCCCCAATTTTTTATTTTTTTTTAAGCTGCAAAGGCAGCCATAAGAGATATACAAAAATAAATAAAAACAATATAGGTTGCGCTAATCATATTAAACCAATAAAAATTATTCATATTGATTTGAAAACAGTCCGAGTGATGTGATATGTTAATCCTGATGTCATTCTGCACCGTCCACCACCATAGTGATCTTTAAAACATCAGTGCCTCCACCAACAGCCGAATGGCTCGCTTACCAGCTTCAATTGATCCCTCATTTCAAGGGATTATATGCACTTGTGGCTTTAGCCCAGCCAAGGCCTTAATCCAGGTCCAGATGGTCTCCTGCACAAGATCACCCCTTAGTACTGTATTAGATAAAAGGATTTCTCCAAAAATACAAAATGCTCCACAAAGTGTAAAATCCTTATAACATTTATTTGAATGTAATAAAAAAAAAAAAACTTACAGCTGCCACGGATAACATGCACCTTATGTTTCTAGTGTATTGGCCGGTACACAAAACAAACCCGTCCTTCTAGAGCACATGTGGGATAGGTGACGTCAGCCTATCGCTCCTCCCTAAGCATTTCGTTATAAGATGACGTTGATCAAGAATATACACATGCAGGCAGTGGCCACTTTGCATTGTGGCATGGCAAAAAAATGACCCTTACTGTTGCGTTCGACAGAGAGCACCACCCACCAAATGCAACCCATTCAAACGAATTGGGCCATGGTGTAGCTACCGCACAACCATGTACATTGCACAGTGGTACAAGCTTTTAGTGGTAAAATCAGGTGGTGAGGAGGTAACATAACACCTTTTTATTGCCTGTCAAACGCCCTGTGAGAAGTGATCCACCATGGCTCAACCATACTCTGGGCCGATACCGAGCTGGATACCACAGCGGAGCCTAATACCGAAACACGTTACAGCACTAGGCTCCACTAATTAATTCTGTCCGGTGTACATGGAGCAGTCTCCTGTCTGCCCCGCCCCCTCTGCGTGTGTCAGCTCTTCTCCCATAGAAGGTGTGATGAGAAGCTTTTGGGTTGGCCGGAGCTGCTGCCAATCTTCCCATGCCCTCCCAGAAATGCTCCCCGAGTGCCACCCTCCAAGTAACTAAAGATGCCACGTATGCCCCGCCTCTGTAATGTGCTTCTGCTCCCAGCGTGCCTGAGCTACAGGGATCTATTGGACAAGTACTTTTAATGGGGAGGAGTTAGTAAGATGACCATGCTCATGTGGGGGCGCTAGAAATATTTCTGCACCCAGGCGTCTGTGACCCTAGGATCGTCCCTGCTCTGGCTGCAACTATTATCAAACCTTTAATGTAACTCAATCTTACATGGATATCCATTGTGCAAGTATAAAATATTACATTGCATAACTCCAAAAATCACACAAACCCAGAGAGATCTTATCTTAATCTCCATCACACACACACACACCTCAAGCGATCACTCGATATTACACATAGTGCAGCCATCACCCAATCTTACACTTACATCATATAAAATTCCCTGAGTCTTCGAGTTAGTCAAGGTGAACACGATCAGCGAATATTTCAGTAAAGGTCACAGTATATCTACAGTGGGGAGTCCAGATGCGGTTAAGGCCCCATAAATAAGCGGTAAACGCACCATAATGGATAAAAAAAAGAAAAAAAAAAGAAAACACAAGGCAGGGCACCACAACGCATGCCATGTGCATTGTGGTGCTTTGTAATGCATTAGATTTCCATGCACCGCACATATAACAGACATGTGCACTGCCAAAAAAATTGTTTTTGTTTCATTACTTTTGTTTTTTTCGAGTCATCCGTTATGATTGAAATTAGTTATTTCAAATCAATTTGAAAATTAAAAAAACATTTGAAATTCTGAAAATCCAAAAATTAAAAAATTAAACCAGAAAATTCTTATTTTCAAATTTTCGGCTTTTTGGATTTTTTTTCTTATTCTTAAAATTTGAAAATCTGAATAATAACTATGAAATTATAGGTATTGGAATTTCCTTTTAAATTTGGCCGTTAGTGAATGTAACGAATATGAATTTATCTGAAGTTACAAATTATCCGAAATAACGAATGCCGCATCTAAACGAATGGAACATAACAAATAATAATAATAAAAAGTTTTTATTAATATTATTATTATTATTAATTTGTTAATGCAGAATTCTTTATTTTGTAACTTCGGATGAATTTGTATTCATTATGTTCACCAACAGCCAAATTTGAAAGGAAATTACAATACCTATAATGTAATAATTATTAGTTAGTTATTTCAGATTTTCTAATTTGAGTTTTCAAATTTTCTGATTTTTTGTTCTTATTTTCGGATTTTAGCATTTTATAATTTTCGCATTCCTGAATTTCCAAATTTCCAAATTTTAGATCTTCGGATTTTTGAATTTTCAAATTTGTTAAATTTTGGAAGAATTAGTTAAACGGGTTTTCGTTAATTTATATTTTTCCGAATTAAGGAATTTGTCAATTTTTTGTCGTAAAAACTAATTTGGAAAGAAACAAAAATTGCACATGTCTAATACCAGGTGCATCGCCATCCATTGTGGCAACACGTGTTAATATGTGAAGAGGCCCTCAAGCTAATTTGATTTCTTGAATAGGCAAAGTGTTCCTGCGCAAGAATGGAAATCTACCAGCAAAATCTATTAGTTACATGACTGGACCCGATACAGACTGCCACTGTAATCTTGCCTTTGGTGTTTCCACAGGGATTACAAACATCACATTTTATGAACACAATAGCAGTATTGTCAGCTGCCTTCTACCTGTAAACAGGACAAACTCGTCCAGGCCATCTATACTAACCAGATACAAAAAAGACAAAAGAGCACCTGTCGTTTTGGAGAAAATGATACGCTGAAAAGAACACAAAAAGGTACTCAAGATAGGCACTGTCCCCGTTAAAGTGTTACTAAACCCAGCATTATGAAAATAGTTCAGTGTCCACAGCTTATAAATCTTCTTTTTACATTAAACTACTACCACTATATACCTTTTTTGGATGATCTGTATACCACAGTTACATGATAAACTTCACAGCTTCTACAGTGCTGAGAGTTCAGGTAGGAGGAGATTACCACTACAGCCTGTATACACGCTCACATGTGCGATGTCCATATCATATTACCTGGCTAGCTCTGAGAACAAATATATGTTCTCTCCAGCATAAAAGACACAACTGAGCATGTGCAGGTTGGCTACTCTGCATATGTTAGCTGGCATTCCCCAGATAGACAGTGCAGGGAGGAGGAGGATCTGTGCATACAGGATAAAACTGCCTTTTTACACAATGCAGAGGATTAACCCCTTAACCACTTTAGCCCCGGACCATATTGCTGTCCAAAGACCAGAGCACTTTTTGTGATTCGGCACTGCGTCGCTTTAACTGACAATTGCGCGGTCGTGCGACGTGGCTCCCAAACAAAATTGGCGTCCTTTTTTTCCCACAAATAGAGCATTTTTTTTTGGTGGTATTTGATCATCTCTGCGGTTTTTATTTTTTGCGCTATAAACAAAAATAGAGCGACTATTTTGAAAAAAATGCAATATTTTTTACATTTTGCTATAATAAATATCCCCAAAAAAAGATATAAAAAAAACATTTTTTTTCCTCAGTTTAGGCCGATACGTATTCTTCTACATATTTTTCGTAAAAAGAAAATCGCAATTAGCGTTTATTGATTGGTTAGCGCAAAATTTATAGCGTTTACAAAAAAAGAGGGTAGTTTTATGGCATTTTTATAAAACATTTTTTACTAGTAATGGCGGCGATCAGCGTTTTTTTTCGGTACTGCGATATTATGGCGGACACATCGGACACTTTTGACACATTTTTGGGACCATTGGCATTTTTATAGCGATCAATGCTATAAAAATGCATTGTATTACTATAAAAATGCCATTGGCAGTGAAGGGGTTAACACTAAGGGGCAGGGAAGGGGTTAAGTGTGTTCCTGTTTGTGTTCTAACTGTATGGGGGGGTGGACTCACTAGGGGAAATCACTGATCTTCTGTTCATACATTGTATGAACAGAAAATCAGCGTTTCCACCGCTGACAGGAACGAGAGCTTTGTGTTTACACACAAAGCTCCCGTTCCCCGCTCTGTGACGAGCGATCGCGTGTGCCCCGCGGCGATCGTACCCGCTGGGCACGGGACTCGGGGGCGTGCGGGGGGCGCGTGCGCCGGCCACCGGCGGTGCGCGTGCACCCCCTAGTGGCCGAAAAAGAGAGGACGTAGAGCTACGTGCTCTCGCGAAACAGCGCCAGCGTCCCGCAGTAATATGACGGTGGCCGGTCGGCAAGTAGTTAAAGAGGGGGTTCACCCTTAAAACAACTCTGTGTCATCCCATCCAGCATACTGGTGTCAGCGCCAGTATGCTGTGTTTTTTTTTATCTTTGTACTGTTTAATTAATAATTTTATGTTGTCCCTACCGCTGGTTAATGGCGCGTCTATGGAGCATCACGGCTTCCGAAAATAGCCGACTAGCACTCGGGTATTCCCTGCACTATACGGCGCCTGCGCACAGACCTAGGAGCCGACTGCGCAGGCGCCGTATATATCCGTGTCCAATGGCTATGGCGCTTCACGCCCTCCGAAATAGGACTCGGATATATACAATTGCCCAGTAATGGAGCAGGACCGTGGATCTGTGTGTGTGTGTGTGTGTGTGTGTGTGTATGTGTGTATGTGTGTATGTGTGTATGTGTGTGTGTGTGTGTGTGTGTGTGTGTATGTGTGTAAACACACAGATTCACGTCCTGTCAAGAGAGAGCAGAGTCTGCCGGGCACCTGCCACCTAGTGGTTCGGGAAGGCGAGGTCATATGATGCCCACCCAGAACAAGAGCTGCACCATCCAGCCATCATATGACGGCCAGTGGTGGGCAAGCAGTTAAATATATTCTTCTAATGCCACAAAAGATAAAAATCCACTTCAAATGCTTTGCCAACCCAATTTATTAGCTTTTAAAAAGTAACCGTGATCTCACCACTGTGTTCTACATCGCCTGCACAAAAAGCAAATCTGTGGGAGGTACCCAGCAGGCTCCACCCACTAAAGAAAACTACAGATGTGGGCGGAGACAAGACCAGTCACCCTGCACAAGGAGAGAGCAGCAGTGATCAGTCTTTATTACAGGAAGCGCCTGCACAGAGGAATCGGCAAGCTGCACTGATCGAAGGGCCACTGGTGTGACACAAGACTGATGCACCAATCCCGGCGCATCGCTCTTTTTCCTTTTTTTTCACAGCTTTATTGAAATGTTGTATGTGAACAGTGTAATCTTCTTCCCATTGGTAATATTTGCGTGTCCTCAACAGCAATGATCGATCAAATCGGAGACCAGCAGAACTCATACTGGACGATGCAGCAGTTTCCCAGAAACTGTACTGTACTGCCGGAGACAGGTAACCTGCGCTATCTCTGCTCCTGTATAATTTAGTGGCCAGTGTGCCGGGCTTGTAGCTCTGTTCAGTCACTTGGAAACCTGCTCTCTTTCTGGTGACATTATTTAACAAGTGACCTCTCTCTCACCTCCAATACCTGCATGCTTCAGCATTACATCCAGCACAAAAGACCGACCAACCGCCGGCGCCACAGAAAGTGAAAATTGTGCGGATGCCTTTACATTTCTTCTCCTTTTTCCCCCTAGACTAAAACATAACCCAGTGATGACTTTTGTTACATTGTTTCTTTGTGATGCCAAAGTCTTGTTGGTTTTTCAATTCAATCATTTTATAAATAAATTATATACCAGCAAACAAAATTCAGTAGGTATTGATACCAAAACCAATACAGCTTATTTTTGGCTAGAAGGATGGGACCCGATTTACAGTTTTTAGGGCGCATTTACATTTTTATTCATAAACGGTTTTGCCAGCACGCTTGTCCGACAGAAGCCGCCCAAAGCGGCCATACATACACAGCCCAAATGTTGGACAGTTTTTATTAAACTGGCCGATGTCACCCAACATTCGGCCCATGTGTACTGGGCTTTAAAGCAGAGCACCACCCTAAAGTGGAACTCCCGCTGATCGGAACCCTCCGGTGTCACATTTGACACCTTTCAGAGGGGAGGGGGGTGAAGATACCTGTCTAAAGACAGGTATTTGCACCCACTTCCGGCCACACAGTCTTGGGTAAACTGTGGGCATGACGTAGCCTCCCGTCCATCCCCTTCCCCCCCCCTTGTGTTCTGGGAACACTCGGCTCCCAGAACACAGCAGGAGCCAATCGGCAGGCGTAGCGCGACTCGCGCATTCACAGTAGGGAACCGGGCAGGGAAGCCGGAGCGCTTCACTTCCTGGTTCCTTCATCGAGGATGGCAGGGGGGCAGCAGAGTGCCGAGCAATCGCTCGTCCTCTGCTGCGGACGGTGCTGGACTCCATAATGTCCTAATATTAAAAGTCAGCAGCTGAAGTATTTGTAGCTGCTGGCTTTTAATTTTTTTTTTTCAGCGGACATCCGCTTTAACCTACACAAGCCACCTTTGCCCCCCCTTATCTTTAACAAGATCCTTCCCTAATGTCCTTTCTATGACCATCCAGATAACTGATAGAATAACAATGTTTCCCTTTTATTTGTAGGCTGTGCCTGAGGGGTGGTAATGGAAAGGCTATTAATTCCTCTGGCTTCCTTAGTGTTTTTGTTTAGAGTAGGAAGTAATTAAAACGCACAACAACAGGCACCTTCTAACTGATCCTCAGCAGGGTTGAGAAATAGCTTGCAATTCCTGTTAGTGAAACCTGTATTTTTACTCTGCAAAACAACAAGTGAAATCACCTCAGGAACCGCCAAATCTAACCAGGAAGCACTGGAGCTGTTCAATCAAGTTATTTAGTCTGTATCTTTTGTAGGGTGGGACTGCAGCTATGCGTTGTATGATTCTGCACTACGGGATCTTTCTCCCAAAAGTGGTTATCAGAAAAAGGCAAGATTAAGCCGACTGTCACTAGAATAGATAATAAAAATGAAGTCCTCCCTGCAAAGAAGCAGGTTTGTACTTTCTCCCATTCCCTCTTCACACCACCTACCTGTTCTCTACTGCATAGATAACACTGCGGTCTTCAGCATTCGTCACACTTGGTGTGTGAGATTCTTGGTCCCCCATTTGCTCGTGGTTGGACCCACCAGCCCCTAAATCACACTTCTGTCCCAGAATGACGTGGTCCAACATACACCCCCCTACGCAGTCAGACTAAGATCACCAATCAGCAAGGAGCCAGAGCTTTTCCATTTATAGGTCCAATTCAGCAGGGGGCATGTTGGACTAGGGCCGGGGGGAAAAAAACCATTTGAATCGAGTTGGGAAGTCAAATTGATTCAGATTTTGACCAAATCGATTTTTTTATTTATTTTACCATGGGACCGGCGCTCCGCGGACTAGGCCGAAGCCGCGGCCTCGCCTAAAAAATCCTGCCCGCAGCTCGCCGTAATCCTGGGAAAAGGCTGTGAGGCCAGACGCCGCGGACTAGGCCTAGTCCGCAGCATTTTCCCGATTCGTTGCGAGCAGTATTTTTTAGGCGAAGCCGCGACGTTGGCCTAGTCCGCGACCTTTTCCCAGGATCGCGGCAGACTAGGCCGAAGCCGCACCCCCGCCTAAAAACTCCTGCCCGCAGCTTCTTAGGACCGGCACAGTGTCCATCAGAAAAGAAAAACTTGATTCGAATCGTGAATCTATTTTTTTTAAATCGCAAACATTTTTGGGGACCAAAATCGCCCAACTCTATGTTGGACCTCTTCAGAAAGACCACTGGTTCCATATAGAGCAAGGCTCCTTCTTTGTGGCATACTGGAAAGGGACAAGCTACTTCTACTAAAGCTGTGACTGCTTTTCAAAGAAGGGTAATGCCACGTACACACAATTGGAAATTCTGACAACAAAACCGTGGATTTTTTTTTCGACGGAATGTTGGCTCAAACTTGTGTTGCATACACACACCGTCACACAAATTGTTGTTGGAAATTCCGAACGTCAAGAACGTAGGGACGTACAACACTACAACGAGCCGAGAAAAATGAAGTTCAATGATTCCGAGCATGCATAGAATTGTTGTGTGTCGGAATTGGAAACAGACTATTGGGTTTCCCGTCAAGCATTTTTGCAGTCTGAAAATTTGAGAACCAGAAAATGTCAAATGGGGCCTACACACGGTCGGAATTTCCGACCAAAAGCTTGCATCAAACTTTTCTTGTCGGAAATTTCCGATCGTGTGTACACGGTAGAAGACTGTAAACACATTTTACTTTGATGCACATGGAGTTTTTAGCGGAATCAAACTGAAAGCTGTGGGATTCTCTGGTGCACTACATACCTGAGTGGGAGTACGGTGTTCCCTAGACGTGCTAGTTTTCTCATTTCAGCCACTGTGGAGGTTCAGCCACCAGATATAAACGTAGAAATGCCAACTGCCATATTGTAGGAACCTGATGGGCTGTGTGCAACACAGTTGTGATTTTTCACATAATGAATGCCCATGTGGGCATCATCTGACAACCAATTGCTGGCAACCAAATCCTTCAAGGAGGTATTGTAGCTTCTGCCCTATGTTGGCCATACCCAATTTAAATACAAGCAATTGCAAACAAACCATTAAAAATAAAGTTTGTGATAAAATGGATTAGCATTATCAGAAGCGATGAAGAAAATTCTGCCACAGCTGATCAACTCGGCAGAGTGGATCACAAGTTCACTAAGGGCCTGTTTCACACCAGAGTGCATTGCGGGAAATCCCCATTCTGTGCACATTTCCCACAACGCATTCAAACACACTGCCTTTGCAATCTGCTTTTGGTGCAAATACATTCTTAATGGGATCGCAAAGGCAGCGAGTTTGTGGGCACCAGATTGCGTTGGTACTGCAGTACCATGCGATTTGGTGCCGCACATTTTTTCTAAAGTAGTACATGCACTACATTTTGTGCAATCCTGTGCAATTTGTAGCCCATTTTCAAATGAATAGGCTGCAAAATTCACTGCACTGTACGTTTGACGGGGCCTTCACACCCACAAAGTGGTAAATTCTCAACAGCAGCAACATTATTCCTGATAGAAGGCAGTAACTTTGGTAGAGGATACGGGAGGATTTTTGGCACTCATCATGCTGCAATGTGGAAGACGGATTCATTGCTGAATCAATAGCTCGTCTTACAGCGCCAGCAGCATGAAAGCGAGAAGGACTGAACAGACTGTTGACCCAATAACAAGACAATCTCCTGCCAGACACAACTCACATCAGAAAACACACCAACAGAGACAGGCCGAGGGGAAATTCAGGAAAAACATATACAGCCAACATGGCTAAATTATTACTCCAGGTGAATATCAAAAGGGTCTTTAAAGTGCCCCTGTCATTAAATCCTACTTTACTAACAGCCCATCAGCAAGAACCATAGGCGTAGGCACAGGCACACCCTTATCACTCTGTGCAGCACACACAGATCCCCTCTACTGCCCTGGCTCCCCCCTCCTTCCCTGTATATCACTACTGACTTCCCTCCTCTCCTCTCCTGCCGGGTGTTGCTGTGGAGATGTTTTAGGATGAGTGAGGGAAGGGGGTCGGTAAATATGTATTTATCAGCCTCTTCCCTTTCTGAATGAACATGGTGAGTGATCGGTAGTGTGCGTTTGAGCTTTGGGGTGCAGACCCTAATGCAATAGGCTGCGCACACCTATGGCAAGAACCTATAGTATAGCAGAACATGGGGCAGTCTAGAATCTCATTCAAAAAGCAGGCCCTTGAATTTGAAGCCTTGTCCTGTCCACCTTCCTCCAGCTATCCAGTAGCGTAGCCCATAAAACTTATTTAGTAAGTAGGACAAATGAATCAATGAAGGTTCTAGAGACCAGTCACATCAGTGTGCACATTCTCCCTCTGTATTTATAAACTTTTTTTTTTGGCATGTTGGGTAGCACATTGGCTTTAAGGGCAAGTTTTCAGTTTCATGAAAAAAAAAAAAAAAGTTAAATAGCTCAAAGTATCCTTATAGGTGAGCCTTAGGCTAGGGTGCCGGATTGCCAGGGACTGTCCCGCAATTGACATGTCTGTCCCCATTCTGGGACAATACAGTGTCCCGGAATGAAATAGAGGACACAGCCACCCCCTACTAAACTAGTAACTTTCCTGCGTTACTGCATAAATTATTCATGCTCTCCTACTGCAGCCTTGAGGAAAAGTAATGGCCCAGAGCAGAAAGTGCAACTGGGAGGAGGGCCAGCATGACTGGGGTGGGCAGTGAGGCGGAGGAAGAGCTGGGGGTTAGGGGGAGGTATTATGGCACGTACCAGGATTGGTGGGTCTTGAGTGTGGGGGTGTTCAGGGAGGCAGAGGGGCGTTTCTTTACACCAGTGATCAGTCGGAGAGAAAGTAAGGAATTTTTGGTTTGTATCTTTTCGGGGGTCACCTTTGTCACTCACTTCCTAGGTCCGCACGAGGTAGAATGGTTCACACCTGGTGGGGCGGGTCTTACGGGAGTATGGTTTCTCTTGCCTATTAACGTTAGAGGTTTGTTCATTTTTATTTTTTAGATAGTCGTAGCAGCAGCGGGAGGTCTATGGGGTCTTTGAAGGCCATGCTGGAATAATGGAGGTTTAGGGGGGTTGGGCCCATCTGGAGGTATGGGTGTCCCTTCCCTTACTAACAATACAATGGTAAGAATGGTGTTTAGTTGGTTGTATCTGGAAGGAAGTAACTGGTAATTGTCCCTGAGATGGCGTAATATGCGGCGTGGGGCCTTTATGGGGTATACAGATACAACTGGTTGGTCGAAAAAAAATTGCCCTTCAAAAATTTCTAGACCGGGCAGTTTTAAGCCGAGTTTTTTTTTAATGTAAAAATTTATTATATGCATTACGTTGTATATTGAGTTTTTGTGTTGTAATAAAAAGGCTGCTATGGCCATTCGACTCCAAAAAGAATGCATCGCTTGGTCATTCATTGGGTTTAAGGAATACGTGGGGTTGCTAGCTTTGTGGGAAAACGAGAGCCTCAGTAATCTGCACATCCCATAGTCAGGCAGAGTGTAAGCGTTGGGCCTGGGCCACAACTTACCAGCCATTGGGCTGCTGGGTACTGCATCATAGTAGGAAAAGAATGGTCTCTAATATTCAGACGTAGCAGAAATCTGACCAGGCTTTGGTGGGCAAATTAGGCATTCCCTCAATAGGTAAAGTGTAGGCTCACCAGAAACCTATTAAGGCCACAAAGAATCCTCACCCAAACATTTACAAAGCTTGTTTGAAGATATTGCGTAAGGTGTAGAGGAAAAGAAAATGGTTAATTTGTACACATCAATGGAGGAACGAAAAAAAAATATCTAATGAGAACATTTCATTAATTTTTGAATGCTTTGCTGATGCATTCCCTTTAAAGTTGGCCATGAGATGAAATGACTCATTACTTTTCAGCTGCAATGAAAGCGATGGGAGAAGTTCAGCGGCAGGTATAAATAGAAGCATGGCACATGGATAGGAGACTCGCTTCAGCCTTTAGAGCTGCAGGGGACGTAAATGATGCACATGAAGTGATTCTGAATGCAGCAAACTGACGGTGGGAGGGGAAGACGCAGGGTGCCACAGGTGATAACCCAGTGCGTGGGGAGGAGAGGTGGTGGGAACTGTACTGACTGCTAGAGAGGAGACAGAGAACTTCTACAGAGTATGCAATGCATATTTTAAATAAAATTACATCCAAAGCAAAAATCAAAAAGTCGGAAACCATGGTGTTTGGGTCCTCTGATCAAGTCCTCTCCCCTTTGGGCACCAACCTCCACTGATATTAGCACTTTTTTGTGGAATATACCGAGTGGAGAGTGGTTGGTCAGTCACATCATTCAGAGCAGGTAAGAACCACAAGATGCTGAACCTCCAAGATTGAAAGAACGAAAATTAAAAAGGCGCAGTTCAGGGATAGTCAGGCTGGAAAGGAACGTGCTAGATGATGTTGGGATGTGCTTAATCTACACAGCACCCATTTTTCTTTTCACAACCACTTTCTGGCTGAGCCTTTTGGCTGAGACCAGAGGAACTTTACCAGCCAGAAGGCCTGCCAATGCATTTGGCACTCCCTAGCACTTAGCTCACTCCTGATTAGTTGGATGTAGATCCTTTAACTTATGGTCAGGTTCTTCCTCTCCCATGAGCGGGGTCTCCCCTTGGGGAAGCCCAACTTATTACTTGGGTGGACCTTGCTTCGGCAGGTCCCCTGAAGAATAGGGTCTGCTTGATTGCAGCCAGGGCCATGATCAGGTTCTTCCTTTCCCATGAGGGTCTCCCTTTGGGGGAAGCGCCACCTAGTACTTGGGTGGACCTTGCTATGGCAAGTCCCCTGAAGAATGGGGTCTGCTCGATTTTGGCCAGGTTCACTATGAGTTCCCCAATCCTAGTCAGGAGTCCTGCACCTAATGGTCAGGTTCTTCCTTTCTTGGGTGGACCTTAGTACGGCAGTTCCCCTGAGGAATGGGGTCTTCCTGATTGCAGCCAGGGCCATGAGTACCCCAATCCCAGCCAGGAGTCTTGCACCTTATGGTCAGGTTCTTCCTTTCCCACGAGGGTCTCCCTTTGGGGGAAGCGTCACCTAGTACTTAGGAGGACCTCGGTATGGCAGGTCTCCTGAAGACTGGGGTCGTCCCGATTTCAGCCAGGTGGATGAGTACCCCAATCCCCATCAGGAGTCTTGCACACTTTGGTCAGGTTTTCCCTTTCCCATGAGGGTCTCCTTTTGGGAAAGTCCAACTTAGTACTTAGTTGAACCTTGGTTTGACAGGTCCCCAGAAGAATGAGGTCTGCCTGATTTTGTCAAGGTGGACCAAGAGTACCCCACGCCCCATCAGGAATCATGTGTCCCGGGGAATCAGAGCCAGGGTCCTTTTTCTTAGGATGAGGACAAGGTGTACATCCGGTGTACTTTTTTATGCTTCCGTTTTTGTGCAAATATGAAAGAATATCAGCCTCACTTTCCCTAGCCTCCTAAGCAAGCAAGGAGTGGTGAAACGCGTCAAGAAAGGTTGGTTTTTGGGTAGAGACATTGCTGTATGCAGTAAATTATTCAATTATTTTTAAATACTGTAGGAGGAGCCAAGTGGAGTGAGGCCGATATTCTTTCATATTTTCAATGAAGTGGAAACGGACTATAATTGTCAGCACCCAAGTTGTCCATGTACAAGAGAGGCCAGTCTTGAGCCGCGCTATGGGTCTCTGTGTGTACTTTTTTTATTGTTTAATTCTGAGTGTGCACTGCTAGATCTAGATCTAATGTACACTGTGAAGCTCACAGCAATCAGTGAAATCAGAGTAAGTCATTACACTACAGAAGATGAGGCTCTGCAACTGTGCAAGACTGAAGGAAAAACTGTAGTTTAATTTAAAGCCCAGAAGATATTTGGTGTCTGCCATCTTTTTGTATGTGTGTATCATATGTGAGGTTCCTGCAGGTACATATTGCCTTGGAAAAAAAAAGAAAAAAGAAAAGAATGCTGGCCAGCATATATAAACGTAATATGTCAGTGTGCACAGCTCCGTCTCCATGTCACAATAGCACAGAATCCAGCCCGGGAATAACTCGGAGTGATTCATCCTCTCACACCTTGCCGTTATTCAACCGTCTTGTAAATGGGGCCAAATATAACATCCGATCGTAGTCATTTCTTTTCAGCCTCCTATTTAACTCTTGATAACTCCAATAGAGAGATAATTAGTCATACATCGGTCACGTCTTATTAAATCTATCCTAACCAAAGGCCATCCATTTACAAGAGGGATAAAAATGTCCACATTTTATTTGTAGACAAAGGGGTATAAAATCAAGAAATATGCATAGAAAAGGTGGCATCTAAAGAACATGTATTCATATGTATAGACAATATGACAAACAAGGGCCCAAAACTTTAGATATGTGATTGTTGTTGATATTTTCAAGTAAGTGAGCCCTTGTACATCAACAGGTTTCACTGATCCGCTTACTCAGGACACACAGAGGGAAATTAAGGAAAAACAGGGTCTCACTGTACCAAAAGAAAAATCTGCATACATATATTTGCATTCACCTTGTCTGGATATGAATACACATGAGCATGTCCAGACAAGGTGAATGCAAATAGATTTGGTCACCATATATACTGTGCTTGGTGCCTATCATGCATATTGGTTGTTGTATGTAATAACCAATATATATATTATATACACACACACACACACACACACACAAATGTTTCTGTTCGTACAGTGAGACCTGTTTTTCCTTCACTTCCCTCTGTGTCCTGAGGAAGCAGATCAGCGAAATGCATTGATCCACACTGGCTCACTTACTGGAAAATATCAAAAACAACCATATATCTAAAAGTATTGGGCCATTGTTGGCCCTATTCTCTATACATATGAAGATATGCGATTAGATGGCACTTTTCTATGTATATTTCTTGATTTTATACCCTTTTGTCTACAAATAAAATATGATTTTTTTTATATAAACATTGTGGTCATACAGTGCGGAAAATAAGTATTTGAACACCCTGCTATTTTGCAAGTTCTCCCACTTGGAAATCATGGAGGGGGTCTGAAATTGTCATCGTAGGTGCATGTCCACTGAGAGACAATCAAAAAAAAAAAATCCAGAAATCACAATTTATGAATTTTTTTAACTATTTATTTGTATGATACAGCTGCAAAGAAGTATTTGAACAACTGTCTATCAGCTAGAATTCTGACCCTCAAAGACCTGTTAGTCTGCCTTTAAAATGTCCACCTCCACTCCATTTATTATCCTAAATTAAATGCACCTGTTTGAGGTCATTAGCTGCATAAAGACACCTGTCCACCCCATACAATCAGTAAGAATCCAACTACTAACATGGCCAAGACCAAAGAGCTGTCCAAAGACACTAGAGACAAAATTGTACACCTCCACAAGGCTGGAAAGGGCTACGGGGAAATTGCCAAGCAGCTTGGTGAAAAAAGGTCCACTGTTGGAGCAATCATTAGAAAATGGAAGAAGCTAAACATGACTGTCAATCTCCCTCGGACTGGGGCTCCATGCAAAATCTCACCTCGTGGGGTCTCAATGATCCTAAGAAAGGTGGGAAATCAGCCCAGGACTACACGGGAGAAGCTGGTCAATGACCTGAAAAGAGCTGGGACCACCGTTTCCAAGGTTACTGTTGGTAATACACTAAGACGTCATGGTTTGAAATCACGCATGGCACGGAAGGTTCCCCTGCTTAGACCAGCACATGTCAAGGCCCGTCTTAAGTTTGCCAATGACCATTTGGATGATCCAGAGGAGTCATGGGAGAAAGTCATGTGGTCAGATGAGACCAAAATAGAACTTTTTGGTCATAATTCCACTAACCGTGTTTGGAGGAAGAAGAATGATGAGTACTATCCCAAGAACACCATCCCTACTGTGAAGCATGGGGGTGGTAGCATCATGCTTTGGGGGTGTTTTTCTGCACATGGGACAGGGTGACTGCACTGTATTAAGTATAGGATGACCGGGGCCATGTATTGCGAGATTTTGGGCAACAACCTCCTTCCCTCAGTTAGAGCTTTGAAGATGGGTCGAGGCTGGGTCTTCCAACATGACAATGACCCGAAGCACACAGCCAGGATAACCAAGGAGTGGCTCTGTAAGAAGCATATCAAGGTTCTGGCATGGCCTAGCCAGTCTCCAGACCTAAACCCAATAGAGAATCTTTGGATGGAGCTCAAACTCCGTGTTTCTCAGCGACAGCCCAGAAACCTGACTGATCTAGAGAAGATCTGTGTGGAGGAGTGGGCCAAAATCCCTCCTCCAGTGTGTGCAAACCTGGTGAAAAACTACAAGAAACGTTTGACCTCGGTAATTGCAAACAAAGGCTACTGTACCAAATATTAACATTGATTTTCTCAGGTGTTCAAATACTTATTTGCAGCTGTATCATACAAATAAATAGTTAAAAAAAAATCATACATTGTGATTTCTGGAATTTTTTTTTTTTGATTATGTCTCTCACAGTGGACATGCACCTACGATGACAATTTCAGACCCCTCCATGATTTCCAAGTGGGAGAACTTGCAAAATAGCAGGGTGTTCAAATACTTATTTTCCGCACTGTAATTGCTTTTAAAATCTGACCTAGTGGTACTCTTTTTTCTCTTGTTTTAAGTTAGATTTATGGATGTGGCAAGGGAGTGAATCTAGTAATTGTAAGAAAGCCTCTCATTTGTTTTAGCAGCGATTATATCACTGGGTATGTGTAATGAAAATGGAAGGGTTCTAATTTTTTTTTTAATAAAAATAACAAAAAAAAACAAAGGGAAAAGGTTTAATTTAAATATTGCATCAGCATGTTGATGAAGGGAGAACCAGGGAAGGCAAAATTGAAGCAGATAACATGTTAGCTTCAGGAGACCTTACCAAGTCTATACTAAATCTAGGAGGGTCACCTCTTTAGCTTTATGCATACAACATATGGTTGGCACAGTGGTATAGTGGTTAGCACTTTCACCTAGCAGCAAAAGGGTCGCTGGTTTGAATCCCAACCATGACACGACCTGCCAGGAGTTTGCATGTTCTGCGTTGGTTTCCTCTGGGTGCTCCGGTTTCCTCCAACACTCCTAAAGACATTTTCTTGTGCGGTGGAGGTCTTTGTCTTGTCACTACTCACAACTGTTCGTGGATCTTTCTACACTGGGAAACTTTCCTGCTCACTAAAACATATCCCTAGATGGACTGTATAATTATCATATGGACTTGTCATCATGTCAACTGTTCACTTTAATTGTGCTTTTTAAAAAAAAGTTTGTTCATGTGATATATTATTTTACACTTATGACACTATTTATTTTAGTCTCACTGTATATTATTTGTAGCGCGACTTCATTTTTTTCTCCTAAAGACATGCTGGTAAGTAAATTGGATCCTTGAGGGTATAGGGACTGATGTGAATGTACAATATACTGATATATGTAAATTGACAGCGCTATATAATGGTATCGCACAAAAGTGAGTACACCCCTCACATTTTTGTAAATATTTTATGTGACAACACTGAAGAAATGACACTTTGCTACAATTGTCATTGCCCCAGTAACTACAAATCAAAAAACAGATCCATGCAAGTTTTTTTTTTTTTTTCCCCTTAAGGACAAAGATTTTCGACTTCTGAGATGACTTGCAGATGGATGGAGAGAGTGTTTAACACAAACATTTATCTAGACTAATAAAAATGCCACTCAGCTGTCATTAGTGAGCAACTCCATCATGAGCTGTCAGAGCGGCGGGGTGGACACAGCAATAGGGAGTAAAAGCCAAAAAGGTGACCCGATTACCTTGGAATGTTGCATTTAAATTTAGCATTTGCATGAACGGTTTATAGCGCTCATCAACAGACAAGTCCCATAGAATACAACATAAAGCTATACGATTTCAGCTCTAGGCAGTATACGCTGGGTTATTTTCCGAGTTCACCTTTTGAATAAAATTGAACAATTCTATGCATAAAGCGAATGCCCACGGGACTTTCAAAGAGTCACGGCAAGAAAAAGCAAAACGTTTTTTTTTTAACAGAAGGAAAAAAGCAAACATTTTTAAACCATAATTATATATATATATATATATGTTATATTTAATTTTAAAATGGTAAACTTTATATATATATATATATATATATATATATATAAGTTTACCATTTTAAAATTAAATATAACATTTTTATTATTTTCATTCCATAGTGGACAAAAAAGGATATAAACTATATCTAGACAAGAATAAAAACAAATATGCATTGATGTATAATGCCATATTACAAGCTGGAATTTACATAGCAGTAACAGTGTATGATATAAACCAACCACTGATATATACTGTATTCTTTCGCAACGCGTTTCTTGAAGCAAATTTCCTTCTTCTGGTGATAAACAAAGCTCAAGTTGATAAGCGCCATTTGTGGAAAGACCATGTCATGAAGGCAATTTACTAACGTTTACCGCATGCGATAATACAGTCACGTGACTCATTTGCATAAATTCTCAAATGCGGTAAAAAAAATGAAAAAAAAAATGAAATTCACAAAAAAAAAAAAAAAAAAAATTACCGCAAAATGAAAAAATGTGTCGGTAAATATCGCCAATGCACAAATGTGGTAAAGTCCAATTCACAGATGGAACAGAGAATAAAAAAGCATGCAATATTCATCACCAGGGTTTTGCTGGCGATAAAGCATGTGGTATTTGTCAGAAACAGTGTGCCCCCCAAGAGCTGGTTGCCAAGGATGCGGGCCACCGCAACCTTAACAGTGTATGAAGAATGTAAAGAAGATATGTCAGCAATTTAAAAATGAAAAAAAAAACAGCATTGGGTCCCCCCCCCAAATGCATACCAGGCCCTATGTTGGGACCGGGTGTTTTTTTTTTTTTTTTCTTTAGGGGGATTTAATTCAGGGGACATTTTTATTTTTCACTTGGGGTGCGGGATCTGGGGGCTTAGGCCTTGTACACACAAGCAAATGAATCTGTTCAAATCAAATCGGACCGACCGATTTGAACAGATTTGTCTGCTGGCTGTTTTGGTTTGATCGCTGTACACACGATCAAACCAAAATCCCCGCCAGCAGACAGCGCTGTGACGTGGCGATGACGTTGACGCCGCCACGTCACCGCACCAGGAAGTAAATCACTTCCGCGCATGCCTCAAATCCATTCGACGCATGTGCGGGCAGATATGTCTGCTGGTTAGCGTACTAACCAGCAAACATATCGGTCCGATGGGTTCCCAGCAGACAGATTTTAAAGCATGCTTTAAAATCTGTCTGCTGGGAAAATCCGTCGGCTCGCCCGTACACACGATCGAATCTGTCTGCTTTGACAAAAAAATGTGCTGAAAAGCCTGGCTTATACTCGAGTATATACGGTAGCATGCGGATGATGGGGGGAAGGCAAAATATAAGCAAATTAAACTTTCAAACAGCCACTATGACCTATAGTGCATGGATTGTGAAAGCCAGAATCCTTGGTTTTCATCCAGTAATGGGTAGACATGTTGAAGAATGCAAAGGCTTGATGTGTAATTTTAGAAGGAAGAGAAATAAAATCTGAAAAGGACGCTAAATTAGAACAGCTCGCTCGTCCGCACTTTTATTCTGTACTTCTGGGGTCCTCCAACCTAACCATAGACACTTATGCCGTCTGCACATTACAATCACATGCTTTGTAGGGGTAGATGAAAGTAAAAATGCATATTCTCCGCTCGGCCAAGAAGCTTTCAACGTGGCAATTGGAGCAATGAAAGAAATCTCCAAAAAATGCCCAGATTTCTAATGCGAATGTCCTACCTCCCATCTGTGATCCAAGGCTCCCCTTGTACAGAAGGCTCTCCTGCTGGTTACAGGAGACAATGGCCGGTGGAATGTCGTGTAGAGCTTGTAGCACGCAGCCACGCACTCTTTGTAAAACAAGATGGCTTTAATACCCCCAGCTTCCCATTTCACCTTCATTCCAGTTATCTAAGAGCCGGCCACAAAGAAGACCATTCTCTGGGCTCTGAAATCATATCTGAGCTGCGATACAGTTACAGATGAGATTGGCGCGACAGAAAGACAGTAGGCCTATCTGTGCGTTTCCTAGAAGTCTTGTCCACCTGTCTGAGGAACAATTAGACATAGGGAGGTCGATGGGAAGAATGACTGACTGCGCCGGGGTTATGGATTGAACAACAAGAGCAGGTCTGGTTCTCATAATTGTTTGGTGGACAGGCCCGTCTTTAAAGGGATTGTAAAGGTACAATTTTTTTTTCCCTAAATAGCTTCCTTTATCTTAGTGCAGTCCTCCTTCACTTACCTCATCCTTCCATTTTGCTTTTAAATGTCCTTATTTCTTCTGAGAAATCCTCACTTCCTGTTCTTCAGTCTGTAACTCTACACAGTAATGCAAGGCTTTCTCCCTGGTGTGGAGTGTCGTGCTCGCCCCCTCCCTTGGACTACGGGAGAGTCAGGATGCCCACTAACACACAGCTCCTTTATCTGCAACGTAGAGAGCGTCCTGACTCTCCTGTAGTCCAAGGGAGGGGGCGAGCACGACACTCCACACCAGGGAGAGAGCCTCACATTACTGTGTGGAGTTACAGACAGAAGAACAGGAAGTGAGGATTTCTCAGAAAGAAAAAAAACATTTAGAAGGGAAATTGAAGGAAAATGTAAGTGAACCAACAATGCACTAGCTTAAAAGGAACCCATTTAGAAAATAATAAAAAACTAACCTTTGCAAGATCTTTAAAGTGGATGTAAATGCATTTTTTTTTGTCACAATGTACAGTATAATATTTTCTATCATCTGTGCCCAGTCTTGCCACACAGAGTTAATCCAGCTCTGAGCAATCCTCTTATTATTCAGTGAAATAAAACGGACTTACAGAGAAAAATCTTAGTCCGTTTCGCCCCCTTGCTGTGAGTGTCAGGTTATTTACATATCTCATGCACTAGCCTGGAGACGAACATTATTTTTTAATTCCCACCCCCACTCATTTTCTGAAGTCACGTGGTTACTTCTCTGGATTTTGACTGAATGTTATTGATCATAGCAGAATTTAGTGTAAGGAATACACATGAAAAAATGCATGTTGACAAGGGGAGTGTAGAGGAGGGCGGGGAGTCTACTGACATCACGACTCCACCCACAGAGCTCCAGACAACATACCCACCCACAGTATCTGCAGTTTTTCAGTTCTTATAACAAACAGGGGAGATATTTGACAGGTAAGGATACATGCAGGAGGCATCTATATCCTTATAGATCAGCACTATGGCAGTAGTTTAGAAAGGGTGAGAGTGGGTTTACATCCACTTTAAGTGGGCTTGCGATTTCTCACTGTCACCAGTGGATGTCACTGGTATCAATAGTCATAGTATAACATATCAAACACAAAACTAAACTTATGAATAATTATATTTCCTTCAGCCAATCCAGTAGGAACTTTAGGCCACTGGTGCATGCTGGGGGAGGATATAAACATTTGTGACAGGCCATGTGCTCGCTCTCTCTTTTCTTGGGCTTCAGTCAAGGGTGGTGCTGTGGGATGGAACTATGATGTTAGGCCCAATATAAGGTGACCAGATTTTTAAAATGAAATCCGGGGACATATTTTTTTTTACTAGTAATGGCGGCAATCAGCGACTCTCTGCCTGTCGCCGCCGCCCGCCTCACAGCCTGTCAAGTCTTACTCTCCGGGCCCCGGCTACTACTGGGTGGGGAGCGGAGGAAGATCACTACCCCAGGGAAGGCAAGGAGATAAGCAGGCAGGCGGCTGGCCAGGCCTTGAGCCAAGGTAGGAAAACATGGGAGCGGAGCTGAATGAGCATGCACCTGAAACTGAAGAAATATTCAGACCAGCACATGATTATCAGAAAGGGGCACAGATAGTGGAAAAAAGAAATACACCCCCCTAAGCTAGTAGATCGGGATTGTGTAATTCAGAATTTTTTTTTTTTTTAATTCTGCACTGACTGTCTTTGAAATTTCCCCAGCCCCTGTTCAAATCCAAACGGGGACAAAACTGGGGACAGACTTTGTCCGAGGACAGTGTCTTCAATCCGAGGACTGTCCCCTGAAAACGGGGATGTCTGGTCACCCTAGCCCAATAGCCTGTTTTGGGGCCTACCGTGTGCTGAAGTGGTCCTGCCTGGTCTAGAGGAAGCTGTGCCAAGGAGGAGATCTAGGAGAGGCCCCTTGATGGAAAGAGCCAGGGAGAAGGCTGGTCTCCCCGAAGGGCCTGGTGACTCACTTGGAGAATGCACTGAAATATTGGAACGGGAGTACAGTGTTGCCTGAGCCGGCTTAAAAGCTATGACACTGTGAGGCTGGACATTGATCTGAATCTGGAAAAATCTAAGTGATCTGCTAAGGTACTTGGGACCCCATATTTCCACCACTGTAACCATTCTGCAATAAAACTTTAAACAAAAATGTCTAGACTCCCAATATCCTGTCTCTGTATCCCCCCCCCCCCCCCCCATTTTAGCCATGGGCTCAGCCCTGGTGTGAAATTCTAGCCCCCACACACACACACATTTTTGGAGGTGCTGTCCTGCTATTGGGGTGTCAGAGGGTGTATGTTGGATAAAGGAATTTTTCTATATACCCCCATTCTGAATATACCATGTACAGCCATCCCTCTGTCTAGTGGAGAGTTGGCTGTATTATACGCCACGCTTTGTTTTTTCCTTTTTTTTTTTCTCCTTTTCTCAGGCATAACATGGAAACGGTAATGAAATGAGACAGGACTGGGTGATCTGCGCACAGAGCAGGGACTCTGCCTCGACACTTTGATAAGAATAATTCTGTTGCTATGGAGGGACTGGAGCAGAAACCTTCCTGAGCGCCAATGAAACATTCACAAAAAAATATCAAGTCCTCCAGACAATGGAATGCAGAATAAATGGGGAGGGAAGGGGGGCACGCTGAAGAGAAAAAATAGGAAGGAAGTGCTTTTTTATTATTTATTTTTTTTATTTTTTTTTACAAAAAAGGTAAATGTACAGTTCTTTAAAGGAAACAATGTTAGTGACTTATAATAAAAGTGGTCCTCCTTATTCCATGGCCCTACAATTCCAGTTGCGACGACTTAGAAGTCATTTACACCTGATAATCAAAAGGCTTTTAAATATAGTTATTACACAATGGACAATGAGTATCTCTTATGAGTCTATTGACCTGGTTGGGGTTCAGAATAAAATCTCCTGTAATCTCAAGACATCCTGGAATATAAACTATCTGTAATGTCCCATCTTCTGTAATACATGAATTATGATTTCACTTAGAACCACTTCAGCATTTCATGGTCCGTGACATGCCCCTCTTTCTGACATTATGTACAATGCAGGACCAGTAATGGAGAGAAGAGGACAGAACACCCTGTGATCCCATGACGTGTAGCAAGGCAAGTAATGTAATAGATTCCTGCTCAACGAAACAAGCCTATTCTGCATAGGCTTGGGTGGGGGCATTTACCATTTTAGACCAGTCTTGAGTTAATGCGGAGTTACACCCAAAAGTGTAAAGTGCCTCCTCCTCCTCCCCTCCAATGCCACATGTGTCACCTTTTGGGTGGGGACGGGGGGGGGGGGGGGGGGGGGGGGGACGGAAGTTCGGCCCGCTGTGTGTCTGCAGACAGACACACAGCATGCCTGTATTGGGTAGTTTGTTCAGTCACCACTCCCCCAACCAATCAGAGCCTTCCCTGGGCACACACCCACTCCCAATCTTGAACATTCCCCCTACTCAAGCACAGACTGTATCTTGCCTCTGGATGGACAATGGAATACAGGCACCCTATGTGTCGGCACAGTGTCCTGTAACCCCACCCCCACTATCAGGAAGAAGAGACGCAAGGCTACATGACAGAATTTGTTAACCATGTAAAAAAGGTAAGATAGTTCATTTCTGAAACTATGGAAATACAGCAATGGTTCCGGCATCGTTTTAGATATCTATCTATCTATCTATCTCTCTCATTGTATGTTCACAACTACATATAATACAGTCTCTTTATGAAGACATTTCCCATGCAATGGATAGCACTCCTTTTTCTGGCGTTACTATAGCTTGGGCAAAGCTAATACACCATTTTCTTCCCCAAAGCTTGAGGAGAGCAAAGCCCCCCGACATGCTTAATGTGCAGATTGCACAGTCTATAAAGCTATACACTCTTCAGGTTAAAGGATCAAGATAAGAACAATGAAGCTTTAAATGAGATCAATAATATCCACAGGGAACGTCTCTGCGACTCTGACACGCCGCGCTCATACCTTGTGCGCCGGCAGCGAGATGCAGGTCAGCCCAGCAGGGAGACATTGTAGCTAAAGTTCTTTATTGAAGTCTAAAGGATTGAATTATGTAAAGTGTAGAAGAATCAATTACTGCCGCTTATTCATTAACTCTTCGCTCAGAAGCATTGAGCGCTGTAAAGCCAGCCTGTTTCCTGAAGATGGATTTGCAAAATCAGGTTCAGCGACCGCGTAGGAAGGCATACTACATCTGTATCGTCCCAACTGGATATTCTTATTTACCGTCTCCTACAGCAATGGCTACTTGCATCGTCTACATGCCGGCCAGTAAAAATCTAGTGCCTGGTTGCCTACGCTAGAATCGGTACCTTCCATACTTTATAGCAGTGGTCTCAAAACTGACCCTTTGCCGCGTTTATCCACCCCTTGGGAGATAATTCCCCCCACTGACACCAATGAATGGGTAGAACTCCTCCTAATGACATCAATGATGGGGTGCACTTCCTCCTAATGACAGTAACAATGGGGCCCTTTGACACCAATGATGGAGCACAATACCTTCCATTGACACCAACAATGGGATCCAATTCCTTCCAATGACACCACCAATGGGGCACAATTTCTCCCACTGGTACCAACGATGGGGCACAATTTCTCCCACTGACACCAATGATGGGGTGCGATTCCTCCAAATGACACCAGCGAAGGGGCGTATTTTATTCCCACTGACGTCAGGACCTTTTCTACTCCCAGTGTCCACAGTTCAACCCCCCTTAAAGTGGTTGTAAACCTTTGTGTTTTTTTTCACCTTAATGCATCTTTTTTTAATTCATTTTAATGGAGAGGGGCATGGGGAGCGTTTTATGAGCGTTTTAATAGCGGAAAACGCGGCAAAAACGCACCAGTGTGAAAGGGCCCTAAGTGTCACTTAAAAGCGGATGTCCGCTCAAAAAAAAAATATTAAAAGCCAGCAGCTACAAATACTGCAGCTGCTGACTTAATATTAGGACACTTGCCTGTCCTGGAGTCCAGCGGCGTCCGCAGCAGAGGATGAGCGATCGCTCGTCACCCTGCTGCTCCCCCCTCCATCCACGGCGAGGGAACCAGGAAGTGAAGCGCTCCGGCTTCACTGCCCGGTTCTCTACGGCGCATGCGCGAGTCGCGCTGCGCCCGCCGATTGGCTCCCGATGTGTGCTGGGTGCCGAGAGTTTCCAGCACACAACAGGGGTGACGAAATCCCCGCATTCTGCCCGAGAATGCTGGGCCGGAAGTGGGTGCAAATACCTGTCTTTAGACAGGTATCTGCACCCCCCTCCCCCTGAAAGGTGTCAAATATGTTACAGCCTTATTCCAAATTGGATTAAATTCATTATTTTCCTCAAAATTCTACAAACAAATACCCCATAACGACAATGTGAAAGAAGTATATTTGAAATCTTTGCAAATTTTTTAGAAAAATAAAATAAAAAAATAAAAAAAAAGACCGACAATCCCATGTACATAAATTATTCACAGCCTTTGCTCAATAATTTGGTGAAGCCCCTTTGGCACCAATAACAGCCTCAGGTCTTTAAGTAGGATGCTACAAGCTTGGCACACCTATTTGTGGGCAGTTTGTCCCATTATTCTTTGCAGGACCTCTCAAGCTTCATCAGGTTGGATGGGGGGCGCAGCCGGTGCACAGCCATTATCAAATCTCTCCAGAGATGTTTAATTTGGTTCAAGTCTGGGCTCTGGCTGGGCCACTCAAGGACATTCACAGTGTTGTCTTATATCTACACCTTTGTTATTTTTGCTGTGTGCTTAGGGTTGTTGTCCTGTTGGAAGATGAACCTTCTTCCCAGCCTGAGGTCCAGAGGGCTCTGGAACAGATTTTCCTCAAGGATGTCTTTGTACATTGCTGCATTCATCGTTCCCAGTCTCCCAGTTCCTGCTGCTGAAAAACACCCCCACAGCATGATGCTGCCACCACCATGCTTCACTGTAGGGATGGTATTGACCAGGTGATGATCAGTGCCTAGTTTCCTCCAGACATGGCGCTTGCCATTCAGGCCAAAGAGTTCAATCTTGGTTTGATCAGACCAGAGAATTCTATTTCTAATTGTCAGAGTCCTTCAGGCGTCTTCTGGCAAACTCCAGGCAGCTGTCATGTGCCTTTTACTGAGGAGTGGCTTCCTGCCTGGACCCTCTACCATACAGGCCTGAATGGTGGAGTGCTGCAAAGATGGTTGTTCTTCTGGAAAATTCCCCTCTCTTCACAGAGAAACACTGGAGCTGTCAGAGTGACCACCGGGTTCTTGGTCACCTTCCATTTGTGGATGATGGAGGCCACTTTGCTCAATGGGACCTCCAATGCTGCAGAAATTTCAGTACCCTTTCCCAGATCTGTGCCTCCATACAATCCTATAGCAGAGTTCTACAGGAAATTCCTTGGACTTCATGGCTTGGTTTGTGCTCCGACATGCACTGTTAATTTTGGGACCTTATATAGACAGGTGTGCACCTTTCCAAATCATGTCCAATCAACTGAATTTACCACAGGAAGACTCCAATCAAGTTGTAGAAAAATCTCAAGGATGATCAGTGGAAACAGAATGCACTTGAGCTCAATTTTGAGTGTCATGGCAAAGGCTGTAAATATTTATGTACATAGGATTTTGTTTTATACATTTTCAAAGATTATAAAACAAACTTTTGTCACATTGTTATTATGGGGTATTGTTTGTAGAATTTGGAGGAAAATAATTTAATTTAATTGATTTTGGAATAAGGCTGTAATTTAACAAAATGTGGAAAAAGTGAAGCGCTGTGAATACTTTCTGGATGCACTGCATGTTCATTGCAGCAATTGTCAGCTGAATCATACATAGCAATAGTAGGAAGCAATAAACAGATTCCGGAAAGCTGCTGAACACTTTAATCATATGTAATGTTGGCCAAGCCTGCTACCCCCAAGATCGGCGTTTACAAGGCGAGATTAAAAAACATATTTCCGCACTTAACACAGCGTCCCATTCGCAGCTTCATTCTGCTTGAATATTTTAAACCAAATTACAGGCAATTGAAAGGGTTTGATATACTCAAGGTTAACGCTGACTAATTTTAACAGTAACTTATCTGTATTTATACAGAATGTGAATGTTATGTTTCAAAGGTCGTCGCAGCCTCACCATCAATGAGGGAATAGCGAGGATGGGGGTTGAAGTGTGACAAACGACACAATGGAGAGAAGTGTATGACTGTCGGCGCTCAGAATCTAGCTTACCCAATGCCATGAAATTTACTGACACACACAATATAAAATGATGGCTGTTTATTTCCCAGCCATGTGAATGCAAACATATGGACTCAAGGCCATTACTGGCCAGCTACAGTACTTTCATGTAGTTAAACTGTAGTATCCGATTTATGTTTCATAGATCACTCAGACCAGAGGGAGATAAAAAAGGGGTAGTTGTGAAATGGCCCCAATGGCACACCAGGTCACATGTCACGGAGCCGCCATGATGTGTCAAAGGACTCAGGTTCCAACATTAGCAGAGACTCCAGCGTCAGTGAATGAAGGACTATGCCGATGTCAAGTTAGTCAACCTTCCACACCTTTTAGTAGTGTACTCCAAGTATATGTTCTCCTATTGTAACGCTAATATATTCTCTCCGCCTTTTGTAGTAATATACTTCTAGTATACCCTCAGCATCTCCAGTAGTAATTATGGGCATCCGCTGAAATTTTTTCAGAGGGGGGCGCTTCGGCAGCGGCGAAACACAGTCGCATTTTACCCTTACTTCGACCGCTAGCGGGGGTTAAAAGCGCCCCCCCCCCCCCCCCCCCCACGTTAAAATTAAAAAACACCCCACTGTGTCCCCTGCATCTTTCAATATCACTACTGTGTACCCCCTCTCCACAACTGCACCTCACAGCTCTGGACCCCTTTACATTACACAGCCCCCTGCTTCACTGGACCACTTTACATTAAGAGGAACCTTTTGGAATGAGGGACACATGGATTTGATTCCAGAAGAGGGACAGGCACTCTTAATAAGGGACAACTAGAGGGGAGGGGAGTGCTGCAGTCACTGCTTAAATTGTCCCCAGGGCCAGTTCGGCCCTGCTCCTGGCTCTCCCTGCCAATTTCAGGGGGGGGGGGGGGCAAATGACCCCCCTTGCCCTATGGAGCGGACGCCCATGGTAGTAATATATCCCACCTCTAGTAGTAAAATACTCCTAGTATATCCTCTCCACCCATTTTAGTACTATACCCCTAGTATATCCTATGCACCCCTTGTAGTACTATACCCCTAGTATATCCTATGCACCCCTTGTAGTACTATACCCCTAGTATATCCTATGCACCCCTTGTAGTACTATACCCCTGGTATATCCTATGCACCCCTTGTAGTACTATACCCCTGGTATATCCTATGCACCCCTTGTAGTTCTATACCCCCGGTATATCCTATGCACCCCTTGTAGTTCTATACCCCCGGTATATCGCTTCCACTCCTTATAGTAGTATACCCCCGGTATATCGGTTCCACTCCTTATAGTAGTATACCCCCGGTATATCGCTTCCACTCCTTATAGTAGTATACCCCCGGTATATCGCTTCCACTCCTTATAGTAGTATACCCCCGGTATATCGCTTCCACTCCTTATAGTAGTATACCCCCGGTATATCGCTTCCACTCCTTATAGTAGTATACCCCCGGTATATCGCTTCCACTCCTTATAGTAGTATACCCCCGGTATATCGCTTCCACTCCTTATAGTAGTATACCCCCGGTATATCGCTTCCACTCCTTATAGTAGTATACCCCCGGTATATCGCTTCCACTTCTTATAGTAGTATACCCCCGGTATATCGCTTCCACTCCTTATAGTAGTATACCCCCGGTATATCGGTTCCACTCCTTATAGTAGTATACCCCCGGTATATCGGTTCCACTCCTTATAGTAGTATACCCCCGGTATATCGGTTCCACTCCTTATAGTAGTATACCCCCGGTATATCGGTTCCACTCCTTATAGTAGTACACCCCCGGTATATCGGTTCCACTCCTTATAGTAGTAGACCAGCCTGTATATCGCTTCCACTCCTTATAGTAGTAGACCCCCGGTATATCGCTTCCACTCCTTATAGTAGTAGACCCCCGGTATATCGCTTCCACTCCTTATAGTAGTAGACCCCCGGTATATCGCTTCCACTCCTTATAGTAGTAGACCCCCGGTATATCGCTTCCACTCCTTATAGTAGTAGACCCCCGGTATATCGCTTCCACTCCTTATAGTAGTAGACCCCCGGTATATCGCTTCCACTCCTTATAGTAGTAGACCCCCGGTATATCGCTTCCACTCCTTATAGTAGTAGACCCCCGGTATATCGCTTCCACTCCTTATAGTAGTAGACCCCCGGTATATCGCTTCCACTCCTTATAGTAGTAGACCCCCGGTATATCGCTTCCACTCCTTATAGTAGTAGACCCCCGGTATATCGCTTCCACCCCTTATAGTAGTATCGCTTCGACTCTTTGAAGAAAACCCACGGTATATCGGTTCCACCCCTTATAGTAGTACACCCCCAGTATATCCTCGCCTCCCCTTGTATCTGCCTTTAGCGGAATTGCAGTGTTTTCTAAACCACCTACTGGGTGCACTCACTGCTTGAAATGGCTCTTTCATATCTATAGCTCTTCCACTCATGTTAAAGTAAACTGTCAGAAGTAGACAGATTAACAAGAAACACAATTCTAATGTTTTGTAGCACTGGAAGAAAACCTCGGCCCGGGTACAAAGACAACACTCTACACTGATCTTAGCCAGGCAGACTCTTACAGGAAACGTCCGTGTGGAATACAATGCTCAGCTGAGACAATGGATGAACTCGACTTTCTAGATTCCTAGAATTACACCTGCAGCGCTCTGTACACAAACACTTGCCATGTGTTCCCTCCTGTCCATAGGAATCCGCTGTCAACTGCAGCCAGATCAGAGGCACTGTACGGTATACTGGTTCCGGTGTGGACTCTGGACCGGCTACACCTCTGACACAAGCCTGCAGGAGGAAATGACTAATTGTTTGGCTAATCTACAGAGGTAGAAAATAGACGGTGAGGTTAGAATTCGGGTCCTTCAATCTGACACTTCAAATCAGTACTTTAGAGAAGATACTGTGAGACCAAATACAATCAAAGTGGTCACTAAAGTCGATAATCTGTTACAAGTAGCGGGACCTCAGCCACACACACACTCAATAATATATACACACACACACACTGTATCTCTCCAACCTGTCCCAGGAAGACTGGATAGAGGTGGGGCGAAACTGGTTCTCTGGTGTCCCAGACAATTTGTAACAATTTAAAACTTATGCACAGGTTCCAAATTGTTCACAAATGTTCCAATTGCCCGCCATGTCGCCACAAAGATGCAGATTTAATTGTTTGGAATAGTTTAAGGGTTGAGAACTATTGGTCATTTCACTTCTTGCCTTCTTGAAGGAACAACTCAGATTTAATGCTACTCCTAAAATATTTCTATTGAACATCTTGGAGGACTATATTAGTCTAAAGAAGCCATTCTCAACCAGGGTTCTGGAACACTAGGTTCCCTCTAGAGCAGGGGTATTGATTTAAAATTTAAGGAGGTCCAAATCGCAAAAATATTTCACCAGACCAGGTCAGAATCTCAAGCTTGTGCTATCAGAGTGCCCCCTTTCCATCAGGTGGGTGTTTCCCCGTTAGTGCCCCCTTTCCATCAGGTGGGTGTTTCCCCGTTAGTGCCCCCTTTCCATCAGGTGGGTGTTTCCCCGTTAGTGCCCCCTTTCCATCAGGTGGGTGTTTCCCCATTAGTGCCCCCTTTCCATCAGGTGGGTGCTTCCCCATTAGTGCCCCCTTTCCATCAGGTGGGTGCTTCCCCGTTAGTGCCCCCTTTCCATCAGGTGGGTGCTTCCCCGTTAGTGCCTCCTTTCCATCAGGTGGGCGTTTCCCCGTTAGTGCCCCCTTTCCATCAGGTGGGCGTTTCCCCATTAGTGCTCCCTTTCCATCAGGTGGGCGTTTCCCCATTAGTGCCCCCTTTCCATCAGGTGGGCGTTTCCCCATTAGTGCCCCCTTTCCATCAGGTGGGCGTTTCCCCATTAGTGCCCCCTTTCCATCAGGTGGGCGTTTCCCCATTAGTGCCCCCTTTCCATCAGGTGGGCGTTTCCCCATTAGTGCCCCCTTTCCATCAGGTGGGCGTTTCCCCATTAGTGCCCCCTTTCCATCAGGTGGGCGTTTCCCCATTAGTGCCCCCTTTCCATCAGGTGGGCGTTTCCCCATTAGTGCCCCCTTTCCATCAGGTGGGCGTTTCCCCATTAGTGCCCCCTTTCCATCAGGTGGGTGTTTCCCCATTAGTGCCCCCTTTCCATCAGGTGGGTGTTTCCCCATTAGTGCCCCCTTTCCATCAGGTGGGTGTTTCCCCATTAGTGCCCCCTTTCCATCAGGTGGGTGTTTCCCCATCAGTGGCCCCTTTCCATCAGGTGGGTGCTTCCCATTAGTGCCCCCTTCCATCAGGTGGGTGCTTCCCATTAGTGCCCCCTTTCCATCAGGTGGGTGTTTCCCCATTAGTGCCCCCTTTCCATCAGGTGGGTGTTTCCCCATTAGTGCCCCCTTTCCATCAGGTGGGTGTTTCCCCATTAGTGCCCCCTTTCCATCAGGTGGGCGTTTCCCCATTAGTGCCCCCTTTCCATCAGGTGGGTGTTTCCCCATTAGTGCCCCCTTTCCATCAGGTGGGTGTTTCCCATCAGTGCCCCCTTTCCATCAGGTGGGTGCTTCCCATTAGTGCCCCCTTCCATCAGGTGTTTCCATTAGTGTCCTTCCATAAGCTGTCCCCTTTTCAGAAGTCTCCATCAGAGTGCCCTTTTACATAAGGTGTGCCTATCAGAGTATCATTATAGATTAGTTGTGACCCATCAGCTCATATGTCCCTTGTAGCCAGGCAGGCAGAGGGAGGGGGGGGAGCTAGGAGAAGAAGCACGCCACAGGGGGCAGGAGCTGGGAAGAGCGGATTTCTACAGTGGGTGGAGCACACATGGGACGTCATTGGCTGCTAGGATACAGGCGCTCCTAGCAACCAAGAACTACTAGACAGTGGGAATCTGGCTGCAGATTGGCAGGCTGACGGCAAGGCCATGTTAATTCCAGGGCACTGTCCAGGGGCCCCAGGTACATGGGGGCCACACAATAATCTTGCATTACATCATATTTGCCAACTGCACAGGATTTGCTGGGACAGTCATGCTTTTTACTAAACTGCCCTGTCCCGATATGGTCGTTTCCCGGGAAGCGTCTCCTGACCCCCCCCCCCCTGCACTGTGCCCTTCTGCATTTACCCCCTGTGCTGTGCCCTTTGTGTTAACTAGTCTTTGGTTTATGGAAATTTTTCCATTTGTAATTTTATTGAAAGTACTAATGAATATATGTTTAATTCTATCAACTAATTATATTTGGTGTGTAAATTGGGGCAAGCTGGCAGAGGCCCCAGGGCATTACTTTTCCCAGGGGCCCTTGATACTATTAAGACGGTCCTGGCTGACTGTCAGGACTGGAGGGTCACTTGGTCTGTGTCCGGACCACGGCCCATCATTTAATGAGGGCTGCTCTAGAGGGTGCTAGGGGTTCCTTCAACTGTGGCTGACGGACCTCCCATCTGATGGGGCCTGGACAGTCCTATTTGGGTAGAGTGAGATGAGTATGAATACAATATTTTCCTCCATCCATGTTTTGCATATTTCTTCCCAATCTGTGCACTGATCCAGTGTGCTGGAGCTTCCTGTAATAAAGACCGCTCACTGCCGCTTTCTCTCCTTTGTGCAGGGAGACTGGCCTTGTCTCCACCCCTCCTGTAGTTTTCTGCAGGCAGCCTGTAGTGGGTGGAGCTTTTGGCCCCTCCCACAGCTCTGCTCTCAACACAGGCAATATAAAGCACAGTGACGACACCACTACATTTACAAGGTAATATCTGGGTTTATAAATGCATTTGGTACACACAAGCTGGGTTTTTTACACTTAGTGGCTTAAGACATTACTTGAATAACTAGCTTCTCCACTTTAACGTCCCCAGAAGCTATCTCCGCTAAGAATTTTGGTTGCTATGTACACATTAAAATGGAACTAATGGAATTTTTATGGAAGCTTATGTTATTTTGTCTGTTTTAAGCTTAGTTTACACTTGCGGTTGGGGGTCAGTAAACAGGCGGTTGAGCTGCAATGGCAGCCATATGGTGGTATACACATACTGGCCATGATGCTTTGAATTGTGGCACAGCAAAAAATAATCCTTTCCGTTTGGCGGGCAATACCACCTGCAGAACGCCACCCACTCTAGACAATTGGGTCCCTCCACAACCCTGTGCAATACATGTGATTGAGGCCCGATTGTGCATGCATTTTCTTTTAGGGGTTTAAACAGGCAGTGAGGAGACGTCATAACGCCTCCTTACCGGCTGCCAACCTATGAAAGGCGATTCACCACAGATTGCACTTCAAAAAGACTACCGCATGTGTAAACAAGCCCTGCAAGTCATGGGAAACTGGAAATCTCCTAAAGACTATCTTCTTCAAGAAACAATTTGTTTGACATTGAAGAGACAAACAATCGCCAAAAGCAAATAAGGCACAAGCGACGTCTTCCTGACAAAGCAGTGCGGAGGAGGGGCTGCTTCTGCCCAGGTTTAAGTAAATATTCTTTTCATAAAAGACGTTATTCATTCTGTTCAAACTTGCTCCTATGATGACGACAACGCAGCGGATTTCTCTCCATTCCTCATTGAAAACCCAAAGGCGTTATCTGAACCCTAAAGGAAGGAGATTTTATTCGCTTAAGCACTGTGCATCATAAATGTCTTTTTATATTTTTACTATAAAAAAAAAAAAAAGATTGTTTTAAATTCATATATAAAACTTTGCTTGCACCCATTTTTATTAGTGATGTTGATCTCCTCCAGCCTTTTGCAGGCACTTCCAGTCTACATGAGGCTCACTCCAGCATTGGCCTAACATCATCGCTGTAGATCGAATACCTGCCAGCTTTGAACCACGACAGCTTAGCCTGCAGGGGTCTCAAACTGGTGGCCCTCCAGCCGTTTCAAAACTACACGTCCCATCAGGGCCGCCATCAGGGGGGTACAGGCATTACACCTGTAAGGGGCCCGGAGGCCACCAAGGGCCCCAGATGGCAAGCCCTTTTTTTTTATAAAAAAAATATATTTTTCTTTTATTTTTTATTAAAGGGCCAATTTTTTTTCTTTTATTTTTTTTAGAGGTCCGGAGGTCCACAGGGGCCTGGAGGCCCCCAGGGCACCGGATGGAAACCCCCCCTTTTTTATTTATTTTCTATAAAAAAAATATATATATATTTTTTAATATATTTTTATTTTATTTTTTTATTAAAGGGCCATTTTTTTTAAGGGGTCTAGGGGCCCGTAGGCCACCAGGGCCCCTGATGGCAACCCCCTATTTTTTATAAAAAATATATTTTTTAAATATATGTTTCTTTTATTTTTTATTAAAGGGCCAATTTTTTTTCTTTTATTTTTTTTAGAGGTCCGGAGGTCCACAGGGACCTGGAGATCCCCAGGGCCCCAGATGACAACCTCCCCCTTTTTTTTTATAAAAAAAAAATATATATATATATTAAAGGGCCCAGAGGTCCCCAGGGCCCTGGAAGGCAATCCTATATATATATATATATATATATATATATATATATATATATACATATACATATACATATATACATATATATATATATATACACATATATATATATATATATATATATATATATATATATACACATATATACATATATACATATACACACACATATACACACACATATGGGGGGGGGGATGTGTACATTACCATATGGGGGGGGGGGATGTGCACATTACCATATGGGGGCACATTTCATTGGGGGCACATGTGACAGGGTGACATTTTAGGAGCATAATGGCTGGATCACAGGGTATAATTTAATGCAAGCTGCAGGTTTAAAAAGGTTGAACACAACTTCTATGGATCTACTATGTGAGAATTTAACATTCAAAAAAGAAAAGAGTAACGTCAGAGAAAAAGAAATAAAAAACTGGTATACACACTCATATATATCATACACACACACTACACTGTATATATGCACCGATTAATTCCTCGATTAATTTCTTTGATCGATCAAAATTGTTTTGATCGGTGCGATACGCTTCTTGAGCTTCTCGGTCACGGTCTTACCCATGGGAAAGGCCGCAATCTGCTGCCTGCTGTGCTTTCTATTCTGGTAAGAGCAGGGCGATGTGGACATTACAGTACAGGGGGGGGACAGATGTGCACATTACCATATGGGGGGGGACAGATGTGCACATTACCGTATGGGGGGGGACAGATGTGCACATTAATGTATGGGGGGGACAGATGTGCACATTACCATATGGGGGGGGGGACAGATGTGCACATTACCGTATGGGGGGGGGGACAGATGTGCACATTACCGTATGGGGGGGGGGGGGGACAGATGTGCACATTACCGTATGGGGGGGGGGGGGGGGGGACAGATGTGCACATTACCGTATGGGGGGGGGGGACACAGATGTGCACATTACCGTATGGGGGGGGGGACAGATGTGCACATTACCGTATGGGGGGGGGGACAGATGTGCACATTACCGTATGGGGGGGGGGGGGGAGACAGATGTGCACATTACCGTATGGGGGGGGGGGACAGATGTGCACATTACCGTATGGGGGGGGGGGGGACAGATGTGCACATTACCGTATGGGGGGGGGGACAGATGTGCACATTACCGTATGGGGGGGGGGGGGACGTGCACATTACCGTATGGGGGGGGGGGGGGATGTGCACATTACCGTATGGGGGGGTGGATGTGCACATTACCGTATGGGGGGGGGGGTGGGGATGTGCACATTACCGTATGGGGGGGGGGGGATGTGCACATTACCGTATGGGGGGGGGGGGGGGGATGTGCACATTACCGTATGGGGGGGGGGGGGATGTGCACATTACCGTATGGGGGGGTGGGGATGTGCACATTACCGTATGGGGGGGTGGGGATGTGCACATTACCGTATGGGGGGGGTGGGGATGTGCACATTACCGTATGGGGGGGTGGGGATGTGCACATTACCGTATGGGGGGGTGGGGATGTGCACATTACCGTATGGGGGGGTGGGGATGTGCACATTACCGTATGGGGGGGGTGGGGATGTGCACATTACCGTATGGGGGGGGTGGGGATGTGCACATTACCGTATGGGGGGGTGGGGATGTGCACATTACCGTATGGGGGGGGGTGGGGATGTGCACATTACCGTATGGGGGGGGTGGGGATGTGCACATTACCGTATGGGGGGGGTGGGGATGTGCACATTACCGTATGGGGGGGTGGGGATGTGCACATTACCGTATGGGGGGGGTGGGGATGTGCACATTATGGGGGGGGGGGGGGGATGTGCACATTACCGTATGGGTGGGGGGGGGGGGATGTGCACATTACCGTATGGGGGGGGGGGATGTGCACATTACCGTATGGGGGGGGGGGGATGTGCACATTACAGTATGGGGGTGGGGAGATGTGCACATTACAGTATGGGGGTGGGGAGATGTGCACATTACAGTATGGGCGGGGGGGGGGTGAGATGTGCACATTACCGTATGGGGGGGGGGGATGTGCACATTACCATATGGGGGGGGGGATGTGCACATTACAGTATGGGGGGGGGGGATGTGCACATTACAGTATGGGGGGGGGGGGGGGGGAGATGTGCACATTACAGTATGGGGGGGGGGGAGATGTCGTGGGTATTACAGTTATAATTATTCTAAAAAAAAAAAGATCGAACACGAAAATTTTAATCAGTAACAGCCCCAATATATATAATTTTTTTATTATTATTTATATTTAAAATGGTTTTGTCTGAGTATAGATCTAGGTTTGTCCCAAGCATGTTTAGTAAATCAACTTATTTGTAAACAAAAAAGTACCAAAGTGTTCAACAAAATTAATAATAATATTTATAGTGAAGGCGTAAACAGCAGCTGACTTCTATAATGTATAATAAATTATGGGGCCACACAGAACACACACACACACACACACGCATACAGTATGCATACACAGTATACACACACGCATACACTGCATACACACGCACGGATACAGTATGCATACCCACAGTGTACACACACAGTATGCATACACAGTAAGCATACACTGCATACACACACAGTATGCATACACAGTAAGCATACACTGCATACACACACAGTATGCATACACAGTAAGCATACACTGCATACACACACAGTATGCATATACACACACACACACACACACACACACACACTGTATGCATACACACACACACACACACAGTATGCATATACACACACACACACACACACACACAGTATGCATACACACACACACACAGTATGCATACACACAGTATGCATACACACAGTATGCATACACACACACACACACACACAGTATGCATACACACACACACACACATACACAGTATGCATACACACACAGTATGCATACACACACAGTATGCATACACACACAGTATGCATACACACACAGTATATATAGACAAGAAGGACATGCGCCAAACTAAGTGTAGTAAATTAGGGATTTAATGAGGTGAAAATAGTAGTAAACAGTAGATTGGCTACTCACAAAACAATTGAGAGCAAGGGCACATCAGGGGTTAACGGCTGGTCGAGGGTCACAACGATCGTTTACATCTGCAGGCAGGCTGACTTGGCCAAGTCATGGGAGTTATGGAGACCCATCCTGGGGAAGCCTGGAAGAAGCAACAGGGGATCCAGAAGCTGTGTTTCCTGGATAGGACGCGCTATGCGTTCCAGCATGAAGCGCAGTCTATCGCCGTACGACCGGAAGTGACGTCGAACCTCGGGCCAGCCAATGGGATGACGCGTTTCTCAGCATCCGCTGGTTCATCAGATCCACACACAGTATGCATACACACACAGTATGCATACACACACAGTATGCATACACACACAGTATGCATACACACACACACACACACACACACACAGTATGCATACACACACACACACACACAGTATGCATACACACACACACAGTATGCATACACACACACACAGAAAAGGTACCGGAGAGGTGGGACAGCTATAATCTTGGTATTTTTAGATGAAAAGGATGTCGGTAAGGGACATTTCAGGGACAGATGTAAAAAAAAAAAAACAACAACAGATTTTTACATACTGTGACAGTATTACTGTCCCTGGTTTTACTTAGGCTGGCAACCCTTATGGGACCCCCTAGTGTCATGGGGCCCTCGGGCAGTGCCCGAGAGCCCAAATGGTCAGTCCGCCCCTGCACGATACCTTTTTAGATCGTCATTTGGATTTTGCTTACAGAGTATTTTTTTTTTTTTTTTTACGGCTGCTAGCAAGGAGCCAAAGAAAAAACAAGCAGGCAAGATTGGACAGGTAAATTCAATCTCTTTTACAAAAAAAAAAAAATCACTGTGGAGGTGCATTTTCACAATGTATTGGAATGCCATAAAAGAACTGGTTGTAGCGGACTAGTCATTAAAAAGTTCTGGACTGAATTTGTTTTGTAACTGCTTAGTGCAATCGCTCTCTAAGTCCGGGTTCAAACTGATTCTGTGCGATGTACAATGAGACAGCACATTCATTTTAAATAAGCTGCCAATGACCCCCCCCCCCCCCCCCCCCCCCCCCCCCCCCCCCCCCCCCCATCATAGGCTAAAAACTGCACCTGCGATTGCTGTGAATTTAGACCGCTGCTTTGCCTTTGTGCATTGGAGAAGCCATTGGAAATGAATGGCATTCCAACACACCGACCACATGTAACGTGCATTACTGCAGCTCAAAAGTATAACGGATTTGCATAAAAGCAATCTGCATACTATGAAGCTGGAGAACTGGTCATGTTGTGTGCGATGGCCCCTTAACACTCAGGAATTTGCAGCATGTTCTCACACCTAGGTTTCATTAAAGTGGAACTTTATCCATAACAACTTCATAAAACAGAATGTTCTTTAGCAAGGAACATATATTTCACATTAATAATTATGATACCAAAATTAATGTGTGCTGTAAGATAAAATATCAGCCTCCAGCAAGAAGAGACAGGAACAATGCTGGAGGCTGATATTTTAAAGGCGAGTTCATTCCATCCAAAAATTAAACTTCCGCTTTAATCACTAGCCAACCAGCCGCCGCAGTTTTACGACGACAGGTCGGCTCAGCTGCGCAAAAATCATGTAATATTACGCCATTTCAGCCATTAGGGGCGCATGCGCGCGCCTCCCTGCTCCCCCCTGGTGCCGACGCACGTGCTCGGCGGGCGCGATCACTCGTTATAGAGCGAGAACCGGGAGCTGTGTGTGTAAACACACAGCTCCCAATCCTGTCAGGGGAAGAAATGACTGATCGTCTGTTCATACAATGTATGAACAGCGATCTGTCATTTCCCCTATTCAGTCCCACCCCCCCCCCCTTCAGTTAGAACACACACAGGGAACAAAATTAACCCCTTCCTCGCCCCCTAGTGTAAACCCCTTCCCTGCCAGTGACATTTTTACAGTAATCAATGCATTTTTATAGTACTGATCGCTATAAAAATGCCAATGGTCCCAAAAATGTTTCAAAAGTGTCTGCCATAAGGTCGCAGTACCGATAAAAATCGCTAATCGCCACCATTACTAGTAAGAAAATTTAAATATTATTAAAAATGCCATAAAACTATCCCCTATTTTGTAGACACTATAACTTTTGCGCAAACCAATCGATAAACGCTTATTGCGATTTTTTTTTACGAAAAATATGTAGAAGAATACGTATCGGCCTAAACTGAGGAAAAATATATATTTTTTTTATATATTTTTGGGGATATTTATTGTAGCAAAATGTAAAAAATATTCATTTTTTTTTCAAAATTGTTTCTCTATTTTTGTTTATAGCGCAAAAAATAAAAACCACAGAGGTGATCAAATACCACCAAAAGAAAGCTCTATTTGTGGGATAAAAAGGATGCCAATTTTGTTTGGGAGCCATGTTGCACGACCGCGCAATTGTCAGTGCCGAATCGCAAAAAGTGGCCCAGTCATTGACCAGCAAAATGGTCCAGGGCTGAAGTGGTTAAACATTTCCTAAAAAAAAAAACCCTGCAAGAGAAAGGCATAATGAGCTAGTATGCATAGCCCCCGCAGCGGTCCTGGGTGACGACCTCTGTCGCTGCCATGATACCCAAAGTGACTTCCGGGTATCGCTGCTTCGGCACTGTGACTGGCCGGAGCAGCAATGATGTCACTCCCACGCATGCATGCGGGTGCCGCCACTAACGGCATGATTGCCGTTAGAAGGAGCACGCTCAGTGCATCCGATGTCTACTACACATGCCTTTCTGAAAATATCTCCTAAAACTTTTAGGTTTGGGAGATATTTGTTGCATCTACAGGTAAGCCTTAATCTAGGCTTACCTGTAGGTTAAAGTGGTTGTAAGGGGTTTACAACCACTTTAAGGGAAGGCGACACCCTGACATCCCACATTTGGCATGTCATTTTTTTGGGGGGGGCGGGGCACTGGAAGGGAGTTCACCTTCCCCCCTCCCTCTCGGCAATCATCTGGGACCAGATTGCACAGCCAATCAGTGCGCAGCACGGCTCACTCATGAGCAGTGCGTGCCCATCTGTGAAGCCACAGCCAGGTGCCCACAGTAGTGATGCCGGTGCCAGAGAGGGGGGGGGGGATTTTGTTGTTGGAGCGCATGGAAACATTTAATGTTTATAAAGTATAGGATGCTGCTCTGGCTGCAGAGCTTCCTGTACCTGAAAGCAGGAAGATATCATCTGGCAATGATCAGTGTGTATTTTGCAAATGAACGTGATATTGGACCCTTAGCTGATTTCTTTTAACCACTTAAGGACCGGAAGGATTTATCCCCTTAATGACCAGGCCATTTTTTTGCGATACGGCACTGCGTTGCTTTAACTGACAATTGCGCGGACAACAGATCAGTCTCCTTACAGAAAGGAGATCTGTCCGTTTACACAGACAGATCCCCGTTCTGTCTCTCTCAGGAACGATCGCGGCCGTCAGGCAGCGCATCAACTCTTGTCGTGCGTGCGCCCCCTCTAGTGGTCTTAAAGCGCCGGACGTATAGCTACAGAGATTTGCCCAGGGGAGCCAACCTGCCGCAGTATAACTGTGCCCAGGGCGCTTGATCAGGTGTATCCGAGCTACTACCTCCTGTGTAATGCCTGGTGAGCCTCAAGAACACAGCACTCAGCCTCTGAAGTCTCTAAACCTCTATATAGTCCATGCAAAAAAGGAGAAAGGCTGGTACCATGGAAGTCGGCTAAAACAGTTTTTTTATTGCATGTGAAAGTCAAAAAGAAAGCCAACGTGTTTCGCCCGACAGGCCTTAATCAGCCATCATTAAGGCCTGACAGCTGAAACGTGTTGGCTCTTTTTTGACTGTTGTTTACATGAAATAATAAAACTATGTTTTAGTCGACTTCATTGGTACCAGCCTCTCTCCTTTTTTGCAGGGCATTTGATGACCTTGTCTCCGGAATGCTGGGGAATGTTTATTTTATTTTTCTCAATGTGTTAAACTCAGAGCCGGTTCACACAGGGGCGACCTGCTAGGCGACTCAGCCACCTGACAAGTCGCAGTCCGCTCTGTTCAATGGAACCGTTCTAATAGGAGCAACGCAAGTTGCCCCAACTTAGAAAAAGGTTCCTGCACGACTTGGGGGGCGACTTGCATTGACTTTGATACAGAAGTAATTTTGCAAGTTGCCTCTGAAGTCGTCTTGAGATCGCCTTGCTGAGTTGCCCCCAAAGTCGTGCCGCCCCTGTGTGTGAACCGGCTCCAAGTGTTTAATACTATTACGTATTTTTTTGGTAGCTAAATAGTATTGTTTGTATAATGGTCTTCTTGTAAATCATTTTTCACAAGTCTGGTGACTCTGATCTTCTATTTCCTCTGCTGGGGCCACCTACACCGGGCTCCCCAATGTGTGCACACAGTTCAAAAGACTAAGGCTGCAAGGTATTGTGTACACGGCTTATCTCCTACTGACACCGAACCAATACAAACAGACTGGTGGAAAGGAAAGCCAAGATATCCAGTAGCTGATCCCATAGCACCACATCCAATACCCACACGGAGGACTCGGTTACATTATTGTTGTACGGAACTGGAAATACAAAAATGATGTAATCGAAGCTACTGCGCAATCCGTCCAACGATCAGGTGAGGGTTTCCCACCGTCATTTCCAATTTGTTACAGGGATGTTTTTTTATGCATGGCATGTATGTTTACTCTTTAGCAGAGCATTTTTTTCTCAGAAAATAGGTGCAGGAACTCAACCACGACCCCATTCAAATTTCACAAACAATAGAAGGGTCTTAAAAGGGGCATTAAATACCAGGAATGCATTACATACAGAGTGCTGAGTTCAGGGGGTTACACACAGTGCACTTGTAAACACCGAAACCAGACTTCTGTGTTTCCAAGTAATTGTGGTGAGCAGGCACCAAAGAGGTGGTGGAGCCGAGTTCCCCCCAAGATCCCCCTGAAAAAAGCCCTGCTCTTTAGTCTTCCCCTTCCCCTCCCCTGACTGCTACATGAAAGGTAGTGTAGAGAGAGGCAGAGGAGCTGGTTCAGCACAGACACTACGAATGTGTAAGGGAGGTTTGGGCTGTGCTAGGGAACTGACTTTGTGAGGAATACAAATTTGCTATTGCTAACAAGTTCAGAGACACATTGCAAGTCATGTAAAAAAAACAAATCTGCTGCTTTAAAGTTCCGAATGTTTATAGGTTTGTAACTTCATTATGAAAATCTAAATACAAAGAATAACAAAAAAAGCAAAAAAACAAAAAACTACATGACCTGTGCCTAGGCATTGGTCACATGGTATTTGCCAAGGATCCTGGGGGATGTTCAGGCAAAGCCACGACTGGTTGGTTGTGCTAGAACATCATTCCTCTAATACACTATACCTGAGACCTAGTTAGAAAAGCTTAACTTTTTTTGTGGTCATAGAAATACCTGCATCTCTGCTGTACCCGATCACATAGACGTGCGCAGGGGGTGTGCCAGGGCACACCCTAATCACTACGCGTGGTGTCGAATCCCTCTGCCGCCTGGGCTTCCCCAGTGTTGCCCCGCAGTGCTGCTGGCTTACCTCCCCTCCTCTCCCCCCAGATGTTTCAGGATGGAGAGTGGGGGAAGGGGCTAGTAAATATGTCATTTACCAGCTCCTTCCTTTTCTAAATGAACACCGTTAACCCACTCATTCACAACAAAAGCATAGTAAACTGTTTACTATGCTTCAGTTTATGAATGAACAGGAAGCGCCGCTCAGCACAGAGTACTTCACATTCATTCACTGTCCAGTACAACTGAGGCTGCAGAGAAAGGAGTGAGAGTTTGAGCTTTGGAGTGCACACCCTAACGCATTGGTTTCTCTACAGAATTGTGATTCATTTGCAGCCCCCCTGTTGATTTAATATGGCACCCTGGGGGATTTGGATATATATATTGTTTGTGGTCCCCAGGGCCACAAAAGATATATACTTTATTTATTGATGCTGCCTTGGAGGGGACAGGGAGGGGGCAGGTCGAGCACCGTCAGATTACATGAAGAGAATCTCCTGTTTACTCAGCAGCGTCTCTATTGGAAGTCCTGTCTCCTGGGATGCCATTGGACGACTGTTCTGTCCATCATAGGAGGCGGGACTTTGTATTAAAGAAGCCACAGAGTAAACAAGAGATTCTCCTGTTTGTAATCTGTCGGCACTCGTCCCGTCCCCCTCCCTCTGCCCTCCGAGGCTGCAGACGGGCATCGTTCAGGCTGCACTGATGGCAATGGTAAGGCACATGTGAGGCTGCATTGGTAAGGCTGCATTAAGGCTGCATTGGTTGCAAAGCTGAGGCTGCATTGGTTGCAAAGCTGAGGCTGCATTGGTTGCAAAGCTGAGGCTGCATTGGTTGCAATGCGAGGCTGCATTTACGGCACATGCGAGGCTGCATTTACGGCACATGCGAGGCTGCATTTACGGCACATGCGAGGCTGCATTGGTTGCAATGGTAAGGCTGCATTCATGGCAATGGTGAGCCCATGTGTGTTATACGCTGATAAATATGGTATATCCAAATAACATGCCCAAGCTCATTCTTAGTCCTAAGCAGCGCTCTGGGATTTGTTGGGGCCACAAAAGAAATATATACAGTATATCCAAATAACACGCCCAAGCTCATCTCTTTACCACACACAGCCACAAAGGCAGGAGAATTCTCGTTGGGCCGTGTATTAGAGCTCAGACGAACACACTTAGACCGAATTTTAGTGATTCAAAGAATGTCAGGCAAAATAGTCGGCCCTCTAGCATGTTCACTTCATCAAATCTGGCCCTCTTTGAAAAAAGTTTGGACACCCTGCTTTAGATAGTCAGTACATGCATCATTGCAACAATGTAACACGTAGAATTGCTATTGCAACTTATTGAATAAACAAGAATACAAAATTATCAAAACACACACATATCAACAAAATAAAACAAATAAAATAAAGTTAAAGAGGTTGTAAAAGGTAAAAAAAAAAAAAAAAAAAATGTTCCCTAAATAGTTTCCTTTACCTTAGTGCAGTCCTCCTACACTTACCCCATCCTTTCATTTTGTTTTAAATGTCCTTATTTATTCTATGAAATCCTCACTTCCTGTTCTGTCTGTAACTCCACACAGTAATGCAAGACTTTCTCCTCTTGAGGGGGGAGGGGGCGAGCAGGAGTGTCAGGACACTACTTTGCAGATAGAGAAAAGAGCTGTGTGTTAGTGAGCGTCCTGACACTCCTGCTCGCCCCCTCAAGAGGCTTTCTCCACACCAGGGAAAAAGCCTTACATTACTGTGTGGAGTTACAGACAGAAGAACAGGAAGTGAGGATTTCTCAGAAGAAATAAGGACATTTAAAAGCAAAATGGAAGGATGAGGTAAGTGAAGGGAGGACTAAACTAAGGTAAAGGAAGCTATTTAGGAAAAAATAAATAAAAAATGTACCTTTACAACCCCTTTAATATCCATATAAAAACACAACTTCCCTATGGAGGTTCTGAAAAGTTTTATGGGATGGATAATAGAAAACAAATCCTTGCAATCACTTGTAACACAAATACCGACATAAGATTGCTGTTGATCAGAGTTAAGCAACAAATAATGTATTCAGAGCCAAATGATCACATTGTATAGTATAGTTGATCCAAGCAATGTTAACATTCCTCCAGCCAGCAACCATCCCGTCCTTACTGAGCATAAAACCTTGGTTGTTTCTGCTGAAACTATTCATTGTATAAATCCGATCGATAAAAAAAAAAAAAACACATGAAATAACACATACCAAAGACATGCATAGAGCAATCACCACCAACAATTCATGCTGCAACCATCTAAGAAACAAGTACATTCCACCCATTACTGATATTTTCACTTCTGCTAGGAGCTGCTCAATTGGCAGCCCAGGAATTTGATATTTGCTCTTTGGTTGACAGCTTCCCTCCCCCCCATCTCCCACAGCCAATAAGAGAGTGTTCCCACTTTCCCTGTTCAATTGTTTTATTTCTCAACCTGGGTTCTGTGGAATGCTAGGATTCCTCCAGAGGATGTTAACCACTTCCATACTGGGCACTTATACACCCTCCTGCCCAGACCAATTTTCAGCTTTCAGCGCTGTCGCATTTTGAATGACAATTGCGCAGTCATGCTACACTGTACCCAAACTACATTTTTATCATTTTGTTCCCACAAATAGAGCTTTCTTTTGGTGGTATTTGGTCACCTTTGGGATTTTTATTTTCTGCTAAAAATAAAAAAATAAAATGTTTTATTCAGTTACAAAACATTGTAAATAAGTAAGTTTTCTCCTTCACTGATGGTACTGCACTGACGGGCACTGATGAGATGGCATTGATGAGCACTGATGATGGACACTAATATGCGGCACGGATGGGCACCGATAGGCGGCACGGATGTACTGTAATGTGTTGTACTAATGGATGCCAATCAGTGCCAAATAATGCCTGCCAATCAGTGATGCCCATTGTGGGCACTGATTGGCATCCATTGTGGGCATTGATTGGCATCCATTGTTTATTTCTGATTGGCATCCCTGGTGGTCTAGGGTGGCATACCTCGGTGGGCATCCCTGGTGGTCCAGTGTGGGAATCCTCAGGGGGCTGCGCTGATAATCGATCAGCACAACCCCCCGTCAGAGGGGCATCCGATCGACTCCCTCCTCTACTCACGTCTAACGTCTAACCGTTTACATCATGATCAGCTGTGATTGGACACGGCTGATCACGTGGTAAAGACTCTCCGTCAGAGACTCTTTTCCTAGATCGGTGTTGCGTGGTGTCAGACTGACACCCTGCAACAACGATCGCCGCATCTGGGCACGCATCAGTTCAATATCCTGAAGACGTCATATGACGTCCAGTCAGGATATTAAAACCACTTTGCCGCCATCATTTTGCTATATGGCGGGCGGCAAGTGGTTAAGGGTTCCTTGAGCAATTTTTACCTCTTAGATAAGTAACCACAGACACCAATGATCTCCATAAGGGTGACCCCCCCCCACACACATACATTACAATCTGATTGTACACTTTCCTTTAGATGTAGCATCAACTATATAGTACAAGGGCCTGAAAATAGATAGTGAAGTATTGTTTGGGTCTGTCCTCATACGGTTTGTACAGAAACTGTACAATCAGATTGTAAAGTTTATGGTCAGTTTAAAGGGGTTGTAAAGGTTCGTGTTTTTTCACCTTAATGCATCCTATGCAATAAGGCAGGGTTTTTAAATCCAGTCCTCAGGTCGCCCCAACAGGTCATGTTTATAGGATTTCCCTCAGATGAAACAGCTGTGGTAATTACTAAGACAGTGAAACTGATCAAATCACCTGTGCAAAATAATGGAAATCCTGAAAACACGACCTGTTGGGGCACATTGAGGACTGGAGTTGAGAAACAGTGCATTAAGGTGAAAAAAAAAAAAAAAAACTGGAGGCCCGTGACTGCAACTTACCTGAGCCAGTTCACCTGCTTGGCTCGCCCCCGGCATCCTCTTCTCCACGGGGTCTCAGCATTGATTGGATAGATTGATAGCAGCGCAGCCATTGGCTCCCACTGCTGTCAAATACAATGATGCAGCCGCAGGGGGCGGAACTGAGTCATACACTCGCGTCTATGGACGCCGAGTGTATGACACGAGACCACGCCCGCAAGGTAACCCCCTCAGGAGAGAGTTTCCCAGAGGGGGTTATCTATTGCGGGGAGGAGCCGAGAGACCCATGGGATCCCAGAAGAGGACGATCTCCGTGCAAAATGAACTGCACAGTGGAGGGAAGTATGACATGTTTGTTATTTTTTTAAATGAATCTTTAATACCACTTTAAGGCCAACTATACAACCCCCTTAAATCGGTAGTTAAATCTGCAATGTTTCTTTTTAGGGGCCCCCAGGTGGATTCTGCCATATTGCGTTAGTATGCCCAGCATGTTCGCACATTATAGCAGACTTACCTGTCAAACTGTGCCCTCCGGCTCTGCGGTGTGATTGAACTGGCAGGCCCCTGGCACTACCATCTTTGCCCGATCTTTTATGGTTCAGTGCCTTCAGCCGTTTAATTGGCCGTGATAACATCACTCCCGCAAATGCGCACGGGACACACATCGCCGTGGCATAGATCTGGGACCGTAAACGTTCACCGAGTTACGCATGCACGCCGCAGTGTACATGATGGTTGACAGGCCCATAGGGTCTCTTCTGCCATAAATACCTTGCCTGTTAGCAATTTTGTTTAAAGTGCAGTTTACTACCACTTTAAGAGCTATTATCAGCCATGGAGTAGAAGGTTTGCTTGATTGGATACTGATTAAAGGACTTATTTGGGTTACAAGCTAAAAGGTGAATGTACAGAGATTGTACAATTAGATTGTATAGTGTATGGCCAGAGCTTAAGGAGGGGGATCTTCTAACCGACCACAAACGTAAGGAACATTCTTTCAAATATGACCATAAGCTGTAGATATAGTATTAGCAGGGGTTCCTCAACACCGATTATTTTGAGGGTTCCACCACGTTAAAAAAGATTGAGGAATCGATGGGCTAGAGACTAGGCATTGGTCACCTCAAGTCTTACTTATCCCGTAAAGATTTTGTAGCTATCTGTAAGAGTGGATGCTACCTGGTGACCCCAAGTGTGAGGAGCATTCTTCACAAAGACCATCACACCGATGTACTACGAGCTTTAGATATAGAAATTACCAGGGGTTCCCCAAGACCAGAAGTTTTTTTTAAGGGTTCCACCATGTTTAAAAGGGTTGATGAAGGATGGACTAGAGACTTGCCATTGGTCACCTACAGCCTTATCCCGTAAAGATGTTGTAGCGTTCTGTAAGTGGGGATTCTTCCCAGTATCCCCAAGGGTGAGGAGCATTTTTCGCAGTGAACATACTAATGTTTTATGAACTTTAGATATAGCAAGTTATTAGAAAGGGCTCCCCAAGACCGGAAAGTCATTTCAAAGGTTCCCCTTTGTTGAAAAAAGATTGAGAAAGGCTTTTCTAGACTGTATCAAAAGAACTGAACCTCTAAAGATCTGGGGAATCTCACCATTGACCACCCAGGAAGATGGGCAATTCAACTTGCCAGCATTGACTCATCTGAAACATCAAGGGACCAAAACTCACAAAGCAGCACGTAGGATGTAGTCACTTAATTGTACCCACCAGTACTCGATGCAATTTCGGATAACAGAATGCATGGTACAACAATGAAGGGAAGCAAAAACTTGTCAAAACACCACAACGCTTCATTGCAAACAAGGAGGAAACATTTGTATAAGAAATGTTTCATTGAAATTGAACACCTATAAAAAGTTTGGATCTTTCTTCCCTGGGAATACGATTATTTTCGGGCTAGCTTTGTCTCGTTAAAATGCAGGTTATCCCGAACACTTCAAACACAAATCAGCAGACATTGATGGCCAATGGGTGAGCACTTACCATTGAGTCCATTGGGAATACTCCTGTGGTGGGGTAGGGTGGAAAGGTCATCTGCGGATCTCCTGATGGCCCCAGACTTACTGTTCTCCACCGGTTTATGGTGATGATGGTGGTGGTGGTGGTGGTCAGGGCTCCCTGCGCTGCCGGTGCTGGAGGTACTGCTGCCATCGCCTACATCCCTGGTACCAGAACCCCCATTGAGGTTGGTGAGGCTGGTCTGGCTGTCTATGGAACTCCTAGAACCAGCTCCATTCCTTTCTTCGTCCAGCATGAGAACTATCTCCTTCAGCTCCAGGTTGTCCCTCAAGAGAGCCTCCTGCTTGGCCTCTAGCTCCTTCAGCTTTTGCTGGTAAGCCCCCATCTCCTTCCACATCACGCTGGCTGTGTGCCTACCAAACCTTTGCCATTCCCTGGACAGTTTCTTGCCCTTTTGCCGGTCGTCGTCCAGGAAGCAGCAGAGTTCCCTGAGCTCCTGGTTGTCATCCTGAAGTTTCTGGTTGACCTCTTTCAAGCCCCTGATCTCATGCAGGTGGAGCTGCAGCCTCCTGTTCACGTCCTTCATCAGATTGCCATGCTCAACCATCAGGTTCATCTTCTCAGTCTCCACTTTCCTCAGCCTCTTGATGAGGTCCTCCTTGTTCCACCTCAGCAGCTCCTCATCTGAGATCTTGTTGAGCTCCTCCGCAGACCCTCCCTGGGCATGCTTGGCCATGGCAGGTGGTTCAAAAATATATAGATGGTTGTATACAGCTAAGGGTGCCGGATCAGGATCAAAGTCCCCTTCTGCCAACTAGCATCACTGTGCTGCTATACAACACATGCAAAGTCCAGAGGGCTCATTCATTGCTGGCTGCAACTTGTGCAGCGGGGTCTTCAAGGGATGTTCCCTCCCCAAACATTTACTCCAAGGGGTTGTGTCCCTGTGTCATGAAGACTGAAATCCTCCTTCTGTGCAGATATAATCCTCCAGCTCAGCCAGGGCTCGATCTTACAGCTCTGCTGTCTCCAGCTCATCTGAATCCGCCTCCACCCTCCCAGTCCTGCCTGTCCTCCAGCACTGCCAGCTTTTTTTTTTTTTTTTCCTCCTGGATCAAACAAGCTTTATTGACAATTACCTGGCATACAGCCCAAACTAGGTCAACGTTCTACTCCAGTTAAAAAATAACAGAGAGGCATGAGGCTGCGCAAAGCTCCGACAATGGAGCAACTTTTTCCTGATCAGCGTCTGATCTGACGCTACTCACAATATTTTATATTTTTTATTTTGTTTTTGGATACTCCAAAAACAAAATAAAAAAATATTTTGTTTTTGATCCTTTATTATCAAAATATTGAATAAATGGGCTGCAAAAATCGCACTGCACAGGAACGCAGTACACGAGGGCCAGTTCACACCAGAACGCGGTTCAGGTTCCGTGCGCGTTTCCCACACTGTATTTAAAATATACTGCCTTAGTGATCTGCTGCGGGTGCCGATGTATTCCTAACGACACCCAGAATGCAGTACCTTAGCGATCCCCGAATCGGTGCGTTTTTCTGGCACTACTTTTTCTGTGTTACGGTGCAATTCAACTAAATGGGGCGTAAAAAATAAAAATAAAACAGAAACGTGCAGGAATCGCACAGGAACTGGCCCTAAAAGTACAAGCCTCCCCCTTTTAGTTTTTTTTTAAAGAATTATAATGGTCAATATGTGCACTTTACCTAGAGGTCCCATTAGAGCCTGTATAAATCTGCGCATTTTGCCGTGCTAAACCGCACCGCACATCAAAAGCGCAAGTAAAACAATCCCATTTAATTGCTATGAAACATGTCAAGTCTGTGGCTGTGGTGCGCCACGCTTTTGGAAAGTCCTGCTTGCTGCATCTTTAGTGCGTGAAAAAACGCACCAAACAAGCATCTTCCATTACATTTAATGGTAGCACACCAAAAAACGCATTTGGCATTATAGTCAACAGTAGAAAAGTAAAAACGCACCTTTTGATATAGTCAATGGTAGAGCGTCAAAAACGCATCTTCCATTATAGTTAATGGTAGAGCGTCAAAAACACACATTCCATTATAGTCGATGCTAGAGTGTCAAAAACGCACCTTCCATTATAGTCAATGGTAGTGCATCAAAAACGCATCTTCCATTATAGTCAATGGTAGCGCATCAAAAACGCACCTTCCATTATAGTCAATGGTAGCGCAGCAAAAACGCACCTTCCATTATAGTCAAAGGTAGCGCATCAAAAACGCACCTTCCATTATAGTCAATGGTAAGGCACCAAAAACAAACTTTCTGTTATAGTCAATGGTAGGGCAACAGAAATGCACCTTCCATTATAGTCAATGGTAGCACACCAAAAACGCAAAAAAAAAAACACTGCGGCTTGTGCTTTTACAGCCCTTCTCTCCAACTACAAATCTAAGGGCTCATTTACACTTGTGTTGCCCCTTCAAGAATAATCCTCATTGATCGCTGTTCAGATGGCGTTTGACAGGTGGTGAGGAGGGGTTATGTCACTTTCTCACCGCCTTTTTTTAACTCCTAAAATCCTGCACCACTGTGCCGCAACCGCACACAAGGATTGGGTCGTGCATTGGCAGTGCTGCTTTCCAATTAATTTTGCTGTTAAGGGTTTAGGGGTTGGGGGCAGTAAATACGCAACTGAACCTTACATTTTTAAAGTCTAATGCCCGGTACACATGGTTGGAATTTCTGCCAGCAAAAGTCCGTAGCAATTCCGATTGGCAAAATTCCAATGCATGCTCGGAAGCATTGAACTTAATTTTCTCAGCTCGGCGTAGTGTTGTACGTTACCGCGTTCTTGACGGATGAAAGTTCCCGAGAGTGTGACCATGTGTATGCAAGCCAAGCTTGAGCGGAATACCGTCGGAAATACCAAACCAAATTTTTTTTCCGCCGGAAACTATGATCGTGTGTACGCGGCATTAGACTGCATGCCCTGTGTTTGGGCTGCCAGGTGTGCATTGCACTTTTTGCAGCAATTGCTGTATTATGGACTGAATCACGGCTATTGTGCCTGTGATTTCAAATTGCCAAGTGTGAGTGGGACTCTTGGGCATAGCAGAAATGTGTGTTTCTGCCCATGTTTCTTCAAACGCACAACAATCTCAACAAATGTGCACCATGTTTGGGTTGCTATTTAGCATGAATGCCACCCATTGCGCTTTTTGTAAGAAATACTGAATCACTGGCTGAAGCACGGCTATTGTGCCTGCGGTTCCAAATTTCCAAGTGTGAACGGGACACTTGGGCATAACAGAAATTTGGATGTCTGCCCATGTTTCTTCAAACTTGTAACAAAAATCAACAAATTTGCACCGTATTTGCACTGCAATTTAACATTAATGGCACCCAGACGCACATTGCGCTTTTTGCAGTAATTACTGAATCATTGGCAGAATCACGGCTATTGTGCCTGCGATTCCAAATTGCCAGAACGGGACTTTTGGGCACAGCATAAATGTGAGTTTCTGCCCATGTTTCTACAAATGCATGAGAATCTCAACAAGTTTTCACCGTGTTTGGGCTGCTATTTAGCATTAATGGCACCCAGACGCGCATTGCGCTTTTTGCAGCAATTACTGAATCGTTGGCAGAATCATGGCTATTGTGCCTGTGATTCCAAATTGCCAAGTGTTTGAACGAGACTATTGGGCATAGCAGAAATATGGGTTTCTGCCCACGTTCCTGCAAACACACAAAATTTGCTAAAAACGAGTGATGCGCTTGCGATTCCAACACTTGAATGCGGGTAGCAGGTGCACTTAAATGCACTGCCCTACAGGCGACAAATGCCCCAAAGTAGCTCCAGAAACTTTTCGGCCATGGAGCGGTGGGCGTTTTTTTTTTCCAGTGTGTTTGGTGCGTTCGAATTGCGTTTTGTCTATCAACCAACACTTGGCAAAATGCGCCTATGTTCCCACGCTTGGGAAACCATTAACAATTAATGGCATTGCAAGCGCAACTCGCGATTGCAGCTCATTTCCAAAACGCATACCAAAACGTTTGCATTTTCTGTGTTTGTATTTAGGAAAAGGTGTGATTGCGGATAGTAATTTTATATATATTTATATATAGATATATCTATATAAATAGGATTACTGACTGCATTCACACCTGTACGTTTTCCTAAATACAAATTTATAGATATATATCGTAACTATATATATATATATATATATATATATATATATATATATCCAGAGAGTTTTATTTATAAACATCACATAAGATATAAAGCTGGGAGGTTAGGTGGTGGAGTTGTGTGAAGGAAGTCTGGGAATGAAGTGTACATTCCTGGAGTGAATGGGGGGCTGTGGGGTCATTTGATGAGTTCTTTGTAATGTCTGAATTCATTTCCATGGGGGGTGGTCCGACCTCTCATCCCCCACCCTGTAGATAACACTAAGCCGCTTTCATTCCAGCATGCAGGCCCCTTGCTTGTCTTGGAACCACCTGGGGTTTCTCCTCTGAAGTTTAAAGGCATTTAAATCCACAGCAAACAGGACTCGGCCAGGCGCTGCGCCATCCACGCTGGGGGAATTCTGACTTTGATACTGAAATCATTTTATAAATTCATCTCGGCAAGAAAGACACGGGAAAGATAGCGCAGGTTTAATAGGGGACTCTTCCCATTTAGAAAGTCATTATTACACATCCCTTAAACATTAACCTTGGAAAAAGAAGAACCTTGGAACACAGACCTTAAAGAAGGTGACATACCCCAAAAGCTCGTCCTAAAAAAGTGCGAATAAAAAAAGTATCACGGACAGTACACAATTTTCTCTTATGCCCGTGCACACGATCGGATTTTTCATCTGAAAAAACTTGGATGTTTTTTCTGACAGAATTCCGCTCAAGCTTGGCTTGCATACACACGGTCACACAAAAGTTCTTGGAACTTTCGACTGTCAAGAACATCGTTAATTTTTTTGAATAAATATTTTCGTCTACTAAATTAATACTATTTTAGTTGACTAAAATACGTCTAAAACTAAAAAAATTACTAAAACATGACAAAAAACTAAAATGGCATTTTAGACAAAAGACTATGACTAAAACCAGTGAAAATGAAATATATACTTATATATTTATACCAAAGTGCATATATAGCAAGATTCACAGTAGCGCAACAATAACATCTAATTAATTCAGTGTTCCATACAAAAACGTAATGATCAAATATATATATCTGTAACATTCCATGTGCAAAGAAAATGTTTACATCCCTTGTGACAGCAATAAAAGTGATCAGATCTTTTTTAAAGGGACAATGTAATAAAAATAAAATAAATATATAAGGAAAACTATTTTTTTTTTAAAGCGCCCCTGTCCCCGCATGCTCACGCAGCAAAGAAAACACATACATAAATCGCGCCCGCAAATGTAAACAGTGTTCAAATCACACCTGTGAGGTATTGTTGCGATCGTCAGAGTGAGAGCAATAATTTTCACTAAAGACCTTGGGCCAGATTCAGCCCTTATGCCTGTCTAACTGGTGTTAGACTGGAGTAATTTCAAATTACGCACGTTTTTTAGCTAGTCGAAAACCTCAAACCATAATTAGACGGCTGCGGGCTTCAATTCGACTGGATTACGTGTTCGTACGCCTTCGGATCTACGCTGCAATAAAATTGCGGCCACTGGGTGGACTTCCCGTCGTTTTCCGCGTCGGGGTATGCAAATGAGCTTTTGCCGGCAATCCCCGAAATTACGATCTTCAATCGCAATCTCTTACGGCACCTTTAGTCATCTTTTTTTTGCGTAACACTATACCAGCCTTTTGCTGCTCTAATATTAGACAGCCCATGTTAAGTATGGCCGTCGTTCCCGTGTCGAATTTCTAAGTTTTCCGACGTCTTTTATTATTTTTTACGTAAGTCGTCCAGGAATAGGAATGTTCGTAAACGACGCTACTCAAACAACGAATGACGTAACGACGTGATTTCGCGCAATGCGCGGCGGGAAATTTCTGAACGGAACATGCACAGTTCGATCGCCGCGGGGACGCGCTTAATTTAAATGCTTCACGCCCCCTAATCGCGTATTTCGGTTACGCGGCAAGAAATAGACTACGCCGCCGTAGCATACGGGCAAAAATCTACCAGGATTCGGTGTAGAGCCTGGTAAAATACGGCAGCGTATAGTATTTCGATTACGCAGCGCAATATTAAGTGTATGTGAATCTGCCCCCTTCTCTGTAACTCTAACCTGGTAAACGTTAATGTTTTTAAAATTGTCGCCTATGGAGATTTTTAGACACCGTAGATTGTCGCCATTCCATGAGTGTGTGCAATTTCAAAGCATGACACGTTGGGTATCTGTTTACTAGGTGTAACATCATCTTTCACATTATACAAAAAAATTTCTTTTTTCCCCCAAAAGAATGCATTTGAAAGACTGAAGCGCAAATACCGTGTGACATAAAATATTGCAACAATTGCCATTTTATTTTCTAGGGTCTCTGCTAAAAAAATATATGGGGGGGGGGGGGGGGTAATTTTATTTTCTGGCAAAAAAATACAGATTTTAACTTGTAAGCAACAAACTAGTTGCAACTATTTCAAGAAATAGGCTTAGGCATAAAAGGGTTAATATTTAATATTGGTAATACTGTATATTCAGGTAATATGTGCAATGGCATTACAGCCAGTTGAGTTTACAGGTTTTTGTTTTGTTTTGTTTGTTTGTCAAGAAGCAATATTTTTGTTTGTTTATGAAACTTGATTTTATTTATAAAGATGTAATATATCACAACGGCTTAATCTGTGTCTGAAGTGAATGTTCAAACCTTAACTACTTCCCGACGGCCCTACGACTTTGTACGGCCACAGGGTGGCTCTAATTCTCTGGGAGGGCGTGTTTTTACGGCCTCCGCTCCTCCAGGCCACTAGAGGGCGCGCGTGCCCGCCGCATCCCTGAGATGCCGATGCGCGTGCCTGGCGGCCGTGATGTCCGCCACGCACTCGCAATTGGCGGTTATAGGACAAGGACGTGGATCTCTGTGTGTAAACACAGAGATCCATGTCCTGTCAGGGGAGAGAGACCGATCTGTGTCCCTTGTACATAGGGACATAGATCAGTTACCTCCCCCAGTCACCCCCTCCCCCCACAGTTTGAACACAATTCAGGGTACACATTTAACCCCTTCCTCACCCCCTAGTGTTAACCCCTTAAATGCCAGTCATATTTATACAGTAATTACTGCATATTTATAGCACTGATCGCAGTATAAATGTGAATGGCGCCAAAAATGTGTCAAAAGTGTTCGATGTGTCCGCCATAACGTCGCAGTCCCAATAAAAATTGCAGATCGCCGCCATTACTAGTAAAAAAAAATAATGATAAAAACGAATAATATTTCTGTCCCCTATTTTGTAAGTGCTATAACCTTTGCGCAAACCAGTCGCTTATTGCGATTTTTTTTTTTTACCAAAAATATGTAAAACAATACGTATCGGCCTAAACTGAGAAAAAAAAAGTTTTTTTTTTTTAAATGGGCTATTTATTATAGCAACAAGTAAAAAATATTGACTTTTTTTCAAAATTGTCGCTCTTTTTTTGTTTATAGCGGAAAAAATAAAAACCGCAGAGGTGACCAAATACCAACAAAAGAAAGCTCTATTTGTGGGGAAAAAAGGACGTAAATTTTGTTTGGGAGCCACGTCGCACGACCGCGCAATTGTCAGTTAAAGCGACGCAGTGCCGCAAGCTGAAATTTCACCTGGTCAGGAAGGGGGTATATGTGCCCAGTAAGCAAGTGGTTAAAAGAGATGTAAAGTAAAAAAAAAATTCACCTTAATGCAATCTATGCATTAAGATGAAAAAACACCACCACCCCCCCGAGCCTCCGTTATACTTACCTGACCCCTCGAAAGTCCCGCGCTCGGTCCCGAGATCCTCTTTGCCGCTCAGCCTGGTCGCTGATTGGCTAGAGCAGATGGATTGAGAGCAGCGCTAGCCATTGGCTGGCGCTGCTGTCAATCACATCCAGTGGCACGGTGCGCCGAGGGGCAGGGCCGAGTGATACAGCGAGCGGCTATAGCCGCTCGCTGTATCACGGGTGCGCGCCCGCAATTACTCACCACCATGTGAGCTCTCTCGCATGACTGTGGTCAGTACTTGTGGGGAGGACCAGAAACAGCCGCCGAGGGACCCCAGAAAACGTGGATCGGGGACACTGTGCAAAACGAACTGCACAGTGGAGGATGTTTGTTATTTTAAAGGAAAAACATTTTTTCTTTTACTAACACTTTAATACTATAAATAATAAAAATGTTATTCGATTTTTACTCCAGGACTATATGCATTTGACTCCCGTGAAAACGCAGTTCAGATTTTGCAGCCTCAGTAGTTCGTAGATTTTTTTACCCTACTTATACCAAAAAAAACGACAGCGCATACCAAAGAAAATGCGCTTGCATGAATTACAGTACATATAGGGGTAACATCAGTATTTTACATTCTAGCACTGCGGGAGGCATAGCAGTATTGTACTGTACAGTTTACAGGTTTACCTTTACATTCTTTTTTTTATTTTATTTTTTATGGGTAATGTATTAAGCTAAGTTTTAAATGAAATGAAAGTACTTTAGGAGGGATATTTAGGGTTAAACTCTTTCCTACCCGCCCATTGTGATATGACATCCGCAGATGGGATCTTCCTTTCTCGTCATGTGTCCCTTCCCAGGGGTATAGGGGTCACCGAGGAGCCGATGCGCGTGCCCGGCGGCTGCTATGTCCGCCGGGCACTCGTGATTGCTCGTTACAGAGCAGGAAGGTGGATCTGTGTGTGTAAACACACAGATCAACGTCCTGTCAGGGGAGAGGAGACTGATCGTGTGTTCCTAGTACATAGGAATACCGATCGGTCTCCTCCCCATGTCAGTCCCACCCCCCCCCCCCACAGTTATGCCACGTACACATGATTGGATATTCTGACAACAAAACCGTGGATTTTTTTCCGACGGATGTTGGCTCAAACTTACATACACACGGTCACACAAATATTGTCGTAAATTGCGATAGTCAAGAACATGGTCACGTACAACACTACGACGAGCCGAGAAAAATGATGTTCAATGATTCTGAGCATGCGTCAAATCGATTCCAAGCATGCATAGAATTTTGTTTGTCGGAATTGCATACACACAAATGGAATTTCTGACAGGAACTTTCGTTGTGGGAAAAATTGAGAACCAGCTCTCAAACATTTGTTGTCGGAAATTCCAACAGCAAATGTCCCATGGAGCATACACACGGTCGGAATATCCGACCAAAAGCTCACATCGAACATTTGTTGTCAGAAATTCCGATCGTGTGTACGTGGCATTCGAATGCCAGTAACATTTACACAGTAATCAATGCATATTTATAGCACTGATCGCTGTAAAAAAGTCAATGGTCCCAAAATAAAGTCAAAAGTGTTCGATGTGTCTGCCGCAATGTCCCAGTCACGATAAAAACCACCATTATTAGTAAAAAAAAAATAATAATAAAAATGCCATAAATCTATCCCCTATAACTTTTGCCCAAACCAATAAATATACTCTTATTGAAATTTTCTCTACCAAAAACATGTCGAAGAATACATTTTGGCCTAAACTGAGGACATTTTTTATTTTTTATTTAGATATTTATTATAGTTAAAAATAATGGCCCGGATTCACATACCTGGGCGGATCTTTATGTGGGCGTCGGCGCAATGTTGAGAGGCAAGCATGGAATTCACAAAGCAAATGCTCCTAACGCTGCGCCGGGGTAGCATAGCGTTTATTTGTCGACGTAAGCCGGCGTAAGTCAAAGTAGGTGGAAGTGGGCGTGTTACATTTAAATGAAGCGTGACCCCATGCAAATGATGGGCTGAGCTTCAAACAAGTACTAAAACTGAACGTCGCATGCGTCGTACCTTGGACGCATCCCAGTGCGCATGCTCACAGTCACGTCGAAACACTGCCTACGACGTGAACGTAACCTACGCCCAGCCCTATTCACGTACTACGTAAACGGCGTACACGATGTTCAATTCGACGGCGTCCGTTCCCTGGTCCATACCTTTGCATGAGTTGCGCCTCCAAAATGGGGAATAACTTTACGCCGTGAGGTAACCCTTACGCAAATCGCTCAAAACATGTGCCGGGCGCAAGTACGTTCGTGAATCGCCGTATCGCCCTCATTTGCATCAAAATTCAATGGGAGTTCCAAATGCGTCCAGCATAACTATGCGCCCACTATACACCAGCGTAGGCAAGTTACGTCGGTCGGATGAAGTCAGTTTTTTGGCGTATCTTAGTTCTATGGGCACGGCGCATAGATACGGCAGCGCACATTTGTACTTACATCTCGAGATACGTTAGCGTAAGTGCTACGTGAATCCGGGCCATTGTGTTTATTTTTTTCCGTTTATAGCAGAAAAAATACAAATCACAGAGATGATCATTTTCACTGATCGTGTGTACACGGCCTTAGAATTGGTTGGCGAGTTATCTGTCCATCTGTGGCCACCATTATACATACCCAACGTTGGATCACGACCTCGCCTTTTATTTTCATAAAATTATAAACATCAAGTTACAGATCTATAACAGGATGGGTGGGCAACACTGCCACCTAATGGTCATAATACAAACTTACAAATTCATCATATATTCATTTTTTCTAAAAAGAATAGGTAGGCAGTCATTGCTGTCCTCACCTTGTAATAATGCTAGTTGCCTGGCTGCCTCTGGAGTCAATACAAGTCACTGAGCCAGAACGTATACTCAGCCAGTGAAGTCAGAACCCCAGATCTGCAAATCAGTTCCAGGTCAGAAGGCCAGAAGATAATGAAACAGAGGGGGCAGCTAGCTTATACAGGGGAGTTTAGCAATGGCAGCCTACACATTTCTCCCTTGACATTGTTTCTCTTAAAGAAAAACTAAAGACAACATTTTTTTTTTTTTTAGATTTGGATAGAGTGGTGAGGTGGTAGAACATCTGTCAGGTTTGTGTTGCTGTCTACGACCCTGTTAAAGAGATTCACCCTCTATTTGCCCAGTTTACAATTATCACAAAGAGTGAAAGAAAATCCCAAATTTTTGGTTGTCATCCGAACAGGAAAAGAGGTGAAATCTTCCAATGGGGACACTAGTTCTGGGGGATTCCCTCACTTTGGAAGGATTTCTTCTCACTGGGACACAGATACGCACAAAAAATACAGGCAGAAGTTACAACCCTTCCTTGTTCTAGCCGATGGTTAAAAAAAATGTTTTGCCCTTAGTTCTACTTTAAAGGGGTTGTAAAGGTTTTTTTTATGTTATGTTATACTTATCTGTTCTGTGCAAGGGTTTTGCACAGAGCAGCCCTGATCCTCCATTTCTGGGGTGCCCCCCCCACCCCCGGTGCTCCTGGCTCCTCTTCTTCATTAGGTGCCCCCCACGGAGAGCTGCTTTCCATGGGGGCACCCGTGCAGGTTCGCTCCCGGGTCCCCTGCCGCCTGGATTTGATTGACAGCAGCGGGAGCCAATGGCTCCTTCTTCTATGAATCTGTCCAATGAGCAAAGAAACAGCAGCTGGATCTGCTGGGCTTGTGCACATCTCTGGAACAAACATTTTTTATCTTAATGCATAGAATGAAAAATCTTGGGACTTTATATTCACTTCGTACAAGCAGAACAAATTATCACTGTAATGTTTCTGAGAGATTCATTCCTGTATTATCTGCTCTATCTAGTGGCCAAAATGCTGTATAGATTTCTCATTAAAGTGTAAGTTCACCCAAAGTCTAACTAACTTTAAACCTACTCACAGCCACATTCTAAACCTAACCTGTAAAGAAGAAATCGCTATACATATGTTTTCTGAAGCCGATCCGGTGCGGTCTCCATTGGCGGATGCTGTGTGCCAGAGACAACTGACAACGGCTGAGAAATGCCAGGAAGTGACATCACCTGAAGAGTTACTATGAGTCTTCCGTTGTCAGCTGCCTCTCCTGCACACGCCTATATACTGAAGCTGCTGCTGACAGCTCTGGATGACAATGGAACGGCTGCAGAAGAGGTAAGTACAGTGATTTCTTCTTTACAGGGCTAGATAGATGAGCTTTAGAATGTGGCTGTGAGTAGGTTTAGTGTTAGTTGGGTTTTGGGTGAACTTACACTTTATGGTGTTTCAGAAAACGTTACTGTATTTTGAACATTTCGTTCAGCTTGCACGAATGTTTACGACATTTTTGAAACAAATGTTTTATAAACAGACCCTAAGAATCTGTCATGAAGCAAAAATTACACCTACTTACAAAGAATATATACAGAGTTCAGGGGTGCTTGCGTTCAGAGTTCAGGGGTGTGCTACATACAAAGGGCAGTGTTCAGGGGTGCGTTATGTACAGAGTGCAGTGTTTAGGGTGCATTATGCACAGAGTGCAGGGTTTAGGGGTGTGCTACATACAGAGTTCAGGGGTGCGTTGCGTTCAGAGGTGAGCTTCGTACAAAGGGCAGAGTTCAGGGGTGCGTTATGTACAGAAAAAAAAATATACCGCTCTGAAAAACTATTAATCCCTGTAAGTAAGGCTACGAGTAAGCATCGCACGATGTGAAACATGTCAGCCTTTTCCCCTTGTCCACTTCTTCTTTTTTGACTGCATGAACTGTGGTTGTTTTTCCAATTGTTTTTTTTTTTTTTTTTAATGTTCTGAATAAAGACATCGTTTTTTGAGGAGCGCGGTGGTCCAGGATTTTTCTTTCATCCCATGCGTTATGTAGAGAGTTCAGGGTTTAGGGGTGCATTATGTACAGACTGCAGTGTTTATGGATGTGCTACATACAAAGTTCAGGGTTGCGTTGGGTTCAAAGTTCAGGGGTGAGATACATACAAAGGGCAGAGTTTAGGGGTGCATTATGTACAGAGTGCAAGGTTTAGGGGTGCACAATGTACAGAGTGCAAGGTTTAGGGGTGCATTATGTACAGAGTGCAGTGTTTGTGTGTGCCACATACAGAGTTCAGGGGTGCGTTGCATTCAGAGTTCAGGGGTGTGCTGTGTACAGAGGGCAGAGTTCAGGGGTGCGTTATGTACAGAGTGCAGTGTTTAGGGGTGGGCTACATACAGAGTTCAGGGGTGCATTGCGTTCAGAGTTCAGGGGTGTGCTACGTACAGAGGACAGAGTTCAGGGGGGTGCGTTATGTACAGAGTGGAGAATTTAGGGGTACGCTGCATACAGAGTGAAGCATTTGGGGGTGTGCTGTGAACAGAGTGCAGGGGGTGCAACCCCCAACCTCAACCCCCCTCTCCCAAAGATTCCTCGCATCTCTCCTACCTGGTCGGCCCTAGTACCTCCCTGTGTAGGTGGCACACCTTGCAGGGATACCATTCTCTCTCTCTAAAGATCTGTCCCCATTGAGAGTGCTGTAAGGGGTTAGCTCGGAAGCGGGGGTGTGTGACCCCCTGGATGGGTTCACTACACACTGAACTATACAGAGAGGCAGCCGAAGACGGTTGAAAACAAAGAGTTTGGTTTATTCTTCCATATTGCTGGAAACAAGTGCAAGCATCCAAACAGCATAAACAAAACAAAACATAGAATAAACCCTGGCCATTTGGGGCATCTACCTTCCCAACACAGGAACCTATCTATGGAGTCTGGCACAGCCTACTGCTGGGCAGACACTGCTGGTCATACAGCAGAGAAACAATAGTCTTTTAGATTTTTTTTATCACACAGAAAAATCAACAACCACCTCACCTCTTGAGAAGTCTTTCTCACTGCTCTCCTTAACTCAAAAAGCCTCAGGATGCAGCAATCAGTAGTCCTCCTCCGGATGACTTATAGAGGCCTTAATTGCCTCATTCTGAACAGCTGAAGTTTTCCAACGCCCTAAACCTTTCTGGCTACTTCTGTAGCCGACACCTGGTAGTAATTGGTTTATTGTCTAAACAAGGCAGAAATGTATCTCCCATCTGTGGCAACACCCACAGATTTACCTGACTTCCTGTCACAGCGCGTACAGAGATCTGTTAGATCCGGGAGCCACAGAGCAAAGCTACCCCTTGTAAACAGATGTGTTATTACAATAATAATAATTTCTGTGTTTACAAGTGACAGCGGGAGTGGGAGAGCCGGAGGCTGCAAAAACTGGATGCAAGGCCTGGAGGGCCACATTTGGCCTGCGGGCCTTGTGTTTGATATGTGTGAACTAAATTATTTACATACTAGTTCTGGGGTGGTGAAGCTGCACCCGTTTCCAAAGTCGCTACACATAAGAAGGATGGTGGCCCATTTTGGAAGGGCCCAATATTCGAACTGCTATTTTTTACACATTTGCCAAAAGAATCCTTTCTAACCTTCATTTGCCAAGTTTGGGGTTAGAATCAGATTCCTTATTTCATTTAAGCGATGAAACCTGATTGGTGGGTGGTTGTGCTATCATTCCGGTAGGTCTGATAGGGATGAGTGTTCAGCTGGGAATAGTATTGTTTGGGAGTCCTTAGCAATGTCCTTTATCTAGATAGGACACTGAGATTAACTAAATACAATAGAGAAACTGGCGATCTTTAAACAAAGACTAATGGAAGACTTCCTTACTGAAAGCCTTTTGTAAAGGGAGATTCAAAGCTCTGGGGATCGTAATGTGAGGATAGCCAAGATAAGGACAGAAGGAGAGATCAGCAGATGAAGGGGGATTAATGACATCCTTCAGAATTTATATCCATTTGTTTTTCCAATTTTAAAAGTCAGCGCCTATAAATACTGTACCTGCTGACTTTTAGGCGTAGCTCCCAACTCTCCCTGATTTCGAGGGGCTGTCCCTGGTTTGGAGCAATGTCCCTCTGTCCCTCACTCCTACTCATTTATCCCTCATTTCGGTCTGATCCATATAGATGTATATAAAATGCAGTTTTTATCTATCAAATCCCAGTGCTAAACCTTTCATCTGATTTCTAAATTGCTGCATTTGTAAATTCCAAAAAACAATATAAAGGAATAGTAGTGGTAAAAAAAAGCACTTGTGGGATTAACCAATCTTGTTTTTTTTTGTTCAGTTCTCCTTTAACTTCTGGAGACCCGGGCCATTGTCAATTGACGGCCACAAGGTGGTCTTTCAGGTACAGGAGGATGTCTATTAACGTCCTCGGCTACTCCGGCGGCGCGCCTGCATGCCTGCCGCGTCACTGAGGTGCCGATGCGCGTATCTGGCGGCTGCGATCATAGGCGTGCACACAGGGTGTGCCGGGTGTGCCCAGGCACACCCTAATCATTCTGCGCAGCACAGATTTCCCCCTACCGCCCTGGATCCCCACTCCTTCCCTCTGCACCCCCTCTGGCTTCCCTCCTTTCCTCTCCTGCCGGCTGTTGCTGCGGAGATGTTTCAGGATGAGTGAGGGAAGGGGCCGGTAAATATGTATTTATCAGCCCCTTCCTTTTCTGAATGAACATGGTGAATGATCGATAGTGTGTGTTGGAGCTTCGGGTGCACACCCTAATGCAAAAGACTGCACACACCTATGGCTGCGATGACCGCCAGGTACCCGCGATCGGCCATTACACAGCCAAGGACGTGGATCTCTGTAAACACAGAGATCCACGTCCTGTCAGGGAGAGGAGACCGATGCTGTGTCCCTTGTACATAGGGACACAGATCGGTCACCTTCCCCATTCAGTCCCCTCCCCCCACAGTAAGAATCACTCCTAGGGAACACATTTAACCCCTCCCTCGCCCCCTAGTGTTAACCCCTTCCCTGCCAGTCACATTTATACAGTAATCAGTGCATATTTATAGCAGGGATCGCTGTATAAATGTGAATCGTCCCTAAAATTTGTCAAAAGTATCAGATGTGTCCGCCATAATGTTGCAGATAACCGCTATTACTAGTAAAAAAATTAAATTAAAAAAAAATTCATAATTTTATCCCCTATTTCGTAGGCGCTATAAATTTTGCGCAAACCAATCACTATACGCTTATTGCGATTTGTTTTACTTACCAAAAATATGTATCGGCCTAAACTGAGAAAAAAATAATTTAATTGGGATATTTATTATAGCAAAAAGTAATTAATATAGCTTTTTTTTTTCAAAATTGTCGCTCTTTTTTTGTTTATAGCACAAAAAATAAAAACCGCAGAGGTGATCAAATACCACCAAAAGAAAGCTCTATTTGCGGGAAAAAAAGGACATCAATTTTGTTTGGGAGCCACATCGCACGACCACGCAATTGTCAGTTAAAGCGACGCAGTGCCGAATCTGAAAAAGAGGCAAGGTCCCTAACCTATATAGTGGTCCGGGTCTTAAGTGGTTAAAGGAGAATAATACAAAAAAATGATTGGTTAAATGCGTACTGTAAGTGCTATTTTTTTTACCACTGCTGTTCCTTTATTCTGGTTTTCAAAATTTACAGATGCAGTAGTTTAGAAATTGAATGAAAGGTTTAGCGCTGGGAAACACTTTTTTAACCACTTCCTTCCATACCAGGCACTTACGCACCTTCCCGCCCAGCCAATTTTCAGCGCTGTCGCACTTTGAATAACAATTGCGCGGTCATGCTACACTGTACCCAAACAAAATTGGCATCCTTTTTTGCCAAAAAATAGAGATTTCTTTTGGTGGTATTTGATCACCTCTGCGTTTTTTTTTTTTTTTTTTTTGCGCAACAACTAAAAAAAAAAAGTTTTGTTCTGTTAATTTTTTTGTAAATAAGTAAGTTTTCTCTTTCAATTACGGGCACTGATGTGGCGGTACTGATGGGCACCGATGAGGTGGCACTGATGGACACCGATGTGGTAGTACTGATGGGCACCGATGAGGTGGCACTGATGGGCACTGATAGGCGGCGCTGGTATGCGGCACTGATGGACACTCATAGGTGGCACAGATTGGCACTCATGGGCGGCACTTATGGGTGGCACTGATGGGTACTTTTGGGTGGCACAGATGGGCACTGATAGGTTGGCACTGGGCATTGATGGGCACTGAGGGGTGGCACTGATGGACACTGTGGGGTGGCACTGATGGACACTGAGGGGTGGCACTGATTGATCCATGTTGCCAGTCAGTGCCCATTTGTGGGCACTGATTGGCATCTTTTTTTTTTTTACTGCCCTTTTCTTTTCCCTGGTGGTCCAGTGTGGGCTTCCCTGGTGGTCCAGTGTGGGCATCCGAGGGGGGGGGGGCAGCGCTGATAAACAATCCACTGTCAGGAGAGCCGTTGATCGGCTCTCCTGTACTCGCGTCTGTCAGACGTGAGTGAGGAAGAGCTATCAACGGCTCTTCCTGTTTACATCGTGATCAGCCGTGATTGGACATGGCTGATCACGTGGTAAAGAACCTCCGCCGGAGGCTCTTTACCGAGATGGGAGATGCAGGGTGTCAGACTGACACCCCGCATCACCGATCGCCGCCCTGCGCGCCTCCACAAGCGCGCGCCAGCATGAAATCCTGAAGGACGTCAATAGACGTCCAGTCAGGATTTCAGAACCACTTCCCGGACGTCAATCTGCTATTGACCGGGCGGGAAGTGGTTAACCACTTCTATACCGGGCCTATTCTGGCACTCCTCTCCGACGTGTAAAAATCATAATTTTTTTGCAAAAAAATTACTCAGAACACCCTAGGGAATAAAATGGCGGTATTCGCGCAACAATTTTTCATAAAAAAAAAATAACAGAACAGTAAAGTTTGCCCGATTTTTGTTGTAAAATGTGAAAGATGATGTTGCACAAAGTAAATAAGATACCCAACATTCCATGCTTTAAAATTGCGCACACTTGTGTTATAGTGCCAAACTTTGCTACTTAAATACACCTTTCACACTGAGTATGTAAACATCCTCTTGTAATAGAGATGGTGCGTGACAGGTCCTCTTTATGCGGAGACGGGGGGTGCGTTCCTTGGATAAGACTGACAGGCGTCTCAGTCAATCAGGTTCACCGGTTCTGGTTACTGGTAACCTGATTGGCTGAAGCGTCATCGAGGGCGGGAGAAGACATCGAGGGACCGTGGAAGGAGGACGGCCGACCATAGAAAGGTAAGTGCCGGGCGGGGGGCACCATTTTACAGGGCACAGTGGCGACAATTAAAGGGCACAGTGGCAACAATTACAAGGCACAGTGGCGACAATTACAGGGCACAGTGGCGACAATGAAAGGGCACAGTGGCGACAATTGGCACAGTGGCAACAATTACAGGGCACAGTGGCGACAATTACAGGGCACAGTGGCGACAATTACAGGGCACAGTGGCGACAATTACAGGGCACAGTGGCGACAATTACGCCAGAACAGCCAGCACGAGTCAACTCCCGAGGGGATAGCACATCCTGTTCTCTCTGGTACTGGAAAGATTTAAGAGACATCAAGGTGTCCAGTCTGGAATGAATATAATAGATGGGTACCTGTCACACAGCAATGTGATACTGACACGATAGAGGGGATCCACTGACACCAACTCGCACACAGACCTGAACTGTACAACATGCCATGAAATCCAAATAAACACCACGCCATCACCTCTGATCAGTGGGGTCCATCACTAGCACATATTCAGTCTATCGGCCATGGAAACTAGGAATAAACAAAGAGAAGAAGGATGAAAAAAGTGCCACTACCAAAGTGTAGTATTTATTAAAACATTTTTAAATGAAAAACAATAATTATGCACTTACATGTACAAGGTATTTGAAAAGCATATAAATAAGTCTCCAGCAGGTGGCGACCTCCCAGGTGGTCAATGATAAGCAAGCCCTGGTGGATGCGTTGTAAGGTGCTTGAAACCAGGATGAGCCAACAGAAGCAGCAAGGAAGTGTTGCAGGTCAACCAGATGGACGTTATGACGTCATATGTGATGTAAATGGGTGTGGTTATGAATTTCAGGGTGTGGCTCCTATGTCAAACTAGGGACCTGATGAGTGTACTAGTTGGCAACAAATTAAGGGACTTGGTTGAACTTCTGGCCGAAAGCCCCAGACCCTCGCTGCTTCTCCCAAACCTGGATAGACCTCAGACAGCCTAGCAGCCAGGTGCTCCTGGGATAGGCCTCAGGCTTCTGGCCTAGCCTTGTGACACACGTACACCCAGACAGCTGTCCAGGTGGCACATAACCCTGATCACCTGACTCCTCCCAAATAAATAGGCTCTCCCAGCATTCCAAGGGACTAAAGAAACCCCTGCCAATTGGCTGAGACAACCCATCCACCCCTAGTCTGGAATCACTATGTCCTTATCATTCTAATGCCGCAGGCAACAGTGCCACCTAGTGACAAAAGAGAGAGGTGCATCAAATCTAGAATTAGGGAAAAGTCAGGGAATCCCACTTAACAATTAGCCAGGCTAGTTACCACCTAGCAAACTACATTTCTTAGCAATCCTGCTTACAACCAGGGTGCTACAGGCTGCAAAAATCACACTGCAATGCGATTTTGGTGTGAACTGGACCTAAAGGTCAGCATAATAGACATTATACAAATCATTTAGAGTCTAAATGAGAAAGGAGAAAATAGGGTCTAAATTTTAGACCCTATTTTCTCCATTCTGTGCAGACTCTGCATTTTGACTTGACGGCTCTGACTGTAGGTACCTCCCACCAGACAGGTGGCCTGTTTCTCAGTTCAAACATCTCACAAACTGAAAAAAAAAAGTCTTGTCAGCTATAGACCCATCTTTGCTTGAGAATCCAGAGCCTTTCCTGCAGCTGACATGTATCCGCAAAAGTCTTAACTTGCACTTGAGAGCTCTATTTTTGTGGAAATAAATGGAAGTTATTGGCAAGTGTCTAAAAATAGCCCTTGTTCTCCGCGCTACCATCCCACCCCAGCACGAGGATCAGGTTGCCTAGTGATTCCAATAAAAGAGAACAAAGTCAAAACCAAATAGAATAAAGATTCGCTGGTGAGCCACCTTCTCGTATAACACTCTGTTCACGATTACGGCTCATATTTCTCCCGTAGGGAATCGAAGGAAAAGACAAAGTCGTATTTACAGGCATAAGACAATGGGGACACGTTTACATTTAGTGGGTGTGCATGGTGGTTAGTGGTGACGCTATGTGCTCATTGTACTTAGTGCCCACTGTCGGTACCTTGCCATTGTATCAAGGATGCCCATGGACTTCTTTTTTTAAAGCCCCATTAGGAAATATAAGTTGCTTCCAAATAGGTGTTGCATTTACCCCTGAAGGAGCCACAGATCTATGGTTCCCCTAATTTCAAATGACAATGATGTTTTTGGCAATGCCACAACTTCTGACACTCTAATGCCGCGTACACACGATTGAATATACCTGCTGAAACTGGTCCGCAGACCAGTTTCAGCGGACAGATTTGATCGTGTGTACGGGCTAGCAGACAGGTTTCCAGCAGACAAAAGTTTTAAAGCATGCTTTAAAACATGTCTGCTGGAAAGCCGTCTGTCGGACATGTCCGCTGCTTAGTACGCCTAACCAGCGGACCGAAATCTCCCGCATGCGTCGAATGGATTTGACGCATGCGTGGAAGTATTTTACTTCCTGGTTTGGTGATGTGGCGGTTTGATCGTGTGTACACAGATCAAACCAAAACATCCCAGGAGACATGTCCGATGAAAACGGTCTGTCGGACCGTTTTCATCGGATATGTCTCCTCGTGTGTACGCGGCCTAAGGCTGAAGGAGAAGGATTTGTTGTGCTCATAAGTTTACATACCCTGGCAGAATTTATTTCTTGGCCATTTTTCAGAGAATATGAATGATAACACAACAACTTTTCTTTCACTCATGGTTAGTGTTTGGCTGAAGCCATTTATTATCAATGAGGATGGGCCGTACACCCCCCGGTTTTGGTTCGCACCAGAACTTGCTGAACAGGCAAAGAATTCATTTTGAACACACGTACACCGTTAAAGTCTATGGGACACGAACATGAAAAATCTAATTTCGTACCTGAGAGGTGTCTATAGTATGCCTGAAAGTGGCGCATTTGCCCATGTTTAGAACAGTCCCTGCAGAAAAATGTAATTTCTAAAGGAAAATTTAAAACTGATTGCTGCTGTAATGAATTGTCACGTCCCACCAATAAAGATAAAAGACATTGAAAAAATCATCATGGGTTCCCCCACAGTCCATTACCAGGCCCTTTGGGTCTGGTATGAATATTAAGGGTAACCCTGAACCAAAATTAAAAAAACAGTTGCGTGGGGGAACCCTCCAAATTCCATACCAGGCCCTTCAGGTCTGGTATGGATATTAAGGGGGAATCCTGCGCCAATTTTTTTTTTTAATATTGGTTTGGGGTCCCTTCAGGTCTGGTATGGATTTTAAGGAGAACCCTGTGCCAAAATAAAAAAAATGGCCCTATGCCACCCTCTTTTCCTGCGGCCAGCTAGGTTGCATGCTGGAATAAGGGTCTGGTATAGGTTTTTGGTGGGACCCCTACGCCATTTTTTTTTATTTTGGTGTGGGGGTTCCCCTTAAAATCCATACCAGACCTCAGAGGGTCTGTTATGAATTTTGAGAGTGACCCCTACGCCACTTAAAAAAATAAAATAAATGGCGCAGTGTTCCTCTTAATATCCATACCAGACCTAAAGGGCCTGGTATGGAATTTGGGGGGACCCCCACGCATTTTTTATTTCATTTTGGTTCGGGGGTTTTAGCTGACTTCCACAGCACCAGCCTTTCTCCTTTTTTACAGTGTGTGGTGGGATGACTATTGCACCACATAACTGAAGCAGAACTTAAGACTTGCAGAATGCTTGCAAAGAAAGTTGATCTGAAGTCATGCAATGAGGACTTGTTGCAATTGTGCAACTTGTGAAGTCTACCAATAGCTTAGCAAGTCATTTTCAAACTTGCAGCACAATTGCTTGCTCTCTGGGTATAGGAACAAGGCAGAAGTGGAATGATGATATCCTTAGGAGTTTTTTAGTCAGGCTTCAGGAGATATGGAAATGGTCTATACCCATATCTAGGGCATTATTCAACTTTGGTCGAATCTGCAGTTTCTTTTTATCTACAGGCGCACCTTATCTGCATAGGCAGTTTTATTGATAAAGGTTAAATATGCCTTTAAGCCCAGGTTCACCCTGCGCTGCGGGAATTAAGCCGTGCGACTTAAGCTGAACTCGCACAATTTCACTCTCAGGCGGCGTACACACGACCGAGGTTCTCGCTGGAAGCTGCATTCCAGCGAGGACCGCGGCCGTGTGTACGCTCTTGCCGAGCATCCCGTCGGGAATCCCGTCGAGCAGAAATAGAGAGCACGCTCTCTATTTGCTCGACGGCCCGCTTGGATGAATGGCTGGTTGCCATTCCCGACGGGCGGGTCGCCGATTTCGACGGCCGGCAGAGAACCTCGACGGGCGGAACGATGTGTTCTGCCCGTCGAGGTTCTCTGCCGTGTGTACACGGCCTCACTCGTCCCTCCCGGTTTCGGCCACAATTAAAGAGACGTCTGTGCAGGTTTCTGCACAGATGTCAATGTAAATCGCGGCCTGAAATCGCAAAAAGTAGTACAGAAACTACTTTTTTAAATCGGCGGAGCGCCGCAGATTTGGCGTTGCACCGATTAGGATGCTGCCGAATTCACATGCGATTTGACGTGTCAAATCGCATGTCAAACGCACCAGTGTGAACCAGGGCTTAATGTAATAACATTCCTGGTCTTTAGGTGGACTGCTAGTCACTAGTCCTGAAGGGGTTAAACAAAATAACCCTAATTCACAAAGACAAAAAATAATTGAAAAACAGTAAGCTGGATACCCCGGGGGCCATGCTGTGACCTTGATAATAAAAATGAATACAGATCGGGATAAAATGACTAAATAAATACACAGGTAGATTATTACTGGGCCAAAAAATGTTTGTTGCTATGGGAACCAGGCGAGTAATATTGTCATCGCACACAATAACATCCTTTTCCTGGTACTCTGCGGTTCACATTCAAATATTTGGAAAAGTCTCGAAATGGAGACATGGAAAAAAAAAACACAGATTGTTGAAAACAAAGTCCATGTATGAAGAAAGGTACAACAAACGTCCAAACTTTCCAAATGGAATAAATAATAAAAGACGGAGCAGAGTGGAAGGACGGCTGTCACTTTCCAGGAATAGAATGAGACTATTATTGGGTGAATACAAAATGACGCTTTATTTTATTGCACAGGAGCGTGAGATTGTATATGTGAGTGCAAAGCCTGAGCATTTTTCGGGAAAACTCAGCAAAAACCGACCACATGTGAGTCCAGTGCTGAGATTTCCGATCAGAATTCCCCTATACATATATATAGAGGTGTATTTTTTTTTTTTTTTTTAAATGTGCTGTGCAAACATCTCAGCATTTACACAGTCATCATGAATAATCCCCATAATGTGTCTAATATGTTTATTTTTTATGATATGTCAGCTCCATCTAGTGGCCATAATATGGTATTGTCCTGAAATACCTCAATCTGGAAATACCACATTATGTCCACTAGATGGCACTGATGATCAACAGGAAAATAGACATATTACGGGTATTATTTATGTGTGAATGCTAAGGCATGTGCACAGAAAATCTTTTTATAAAAATACCCCTGAAATTAGAACTATATACACTTTTTTTTATCAATATGAATAGTGTAAAGCAGGGGTCTCCAAACTCTCTAAACAAATGGTCAGTTTATTGTCCTTCAGACTTTAGGAGAGTATGGACTGTGACCAGCGGGAGTGGAAATTTTCCTGGCATCAGTGGGAGTAAACATCACAACATTTGCTATCATTGGGAGGAACAGAGCCTTATCATTGGGAGGAATAGCGCCCTATGGTTGGTATCAATGGGTGGAGGAGGGGGCCCATTGTTGGTATCACTGGGTTGAATAGTGCCCCATTATTGGTATCATTGGGAGCAAGAGTGCTCCATTGTTGGTATCATTGGGAGGAATAGTGCCCTATCGTTGGTATCATTGGGAGGAATAGTGCCCCATGGTTTGTATCATTGGGAGGAAGAGCGGCTTATCATTAGTATCATTGGGTTTAAGAGTGCTCCATTATTGGTATCACGAGGAATAGCGCCCCATGGTTGGTATTATTGGGAGGAATAGCGCCCCATCTTTTGTATGATTGGGAGGAATAGCGCCCCCTCGTCTGTATCATTGGAAGGAATAGCGCCCCATCGTTGGTATCATTGTGAGGAATAGTGCCCCATAGACATGCTGATAGGTAAATTGGATCTCGTCCAAATTGGCCAAGTATATATGTATATATGTGTGTGTATGACTGTGTGTCCCTAGCGTGTCAAGATCCTACGGGGTAAAAATGACCGCACCAGCCAAGCAGACACTGGCTGGAAAAAGCACCCAGAGGCGATTCAGTTCGCATGCGTTGCTCTATACAAGTCATTCATTCATTCATCGTTGGTATCATTGGGAGGAATAGCGCCCAGTTGTTGGTATCATTGAGAGGAATAGTGCTCCATCGAGCTTCAAGCTGGGAACTCCACTTTCTGGACAATAACCAGACTGCCCCACACCTCAGGCTATTTATGTGCACTTCAGCCACCTACTGGGTACACCTCTCTAGGGATTGTCTGAGATTGCAAAAATATTCAGAGACAAGATATACCTGTGCCCATAAATATTTAGACTGCTCATTTGACCTGCTCCACTTCTATGTTCTGGAAACTTCCAAAAGGCAGGGAGAAGCAATCCAACCTGCAGCCGATGAGACCCCGATCAGTCCAAGATAATCATCAGCTTCTCCAATGATTACAGAGGAGCCCAAGAAGAAGTAAAATTACCCAGCATCATAGCACCCGACTAGGAGGGTGCTACACCATGATCCTCCCACACTCCAGAGACATTCTGCTTGGTTAATTTGCTCTTGTCTAAATTGGCCCTAGGGTTGGGAAAAGACCTTCAGACCTACCTTGTGAAAAAAGTATCAAGAAAATTTGATGGAAAAAGGGTCTAAAAAATGCCCAGTGAGCCTGGCCTTAGAATCGCTGTATGTGTACGAATATACCCATACAGTGGAACCTTGGATTACGAGCATAATCCGTTCCAGGGGAACGCTCGTAATCCAAAGGACTATAAAGAGACAGAGATTGCGGGTCCAGGCAGGTCTTGTTGGGTGCAAATCTTCTTCTCAGGAACAATGCACATGGCAATTAAGAACAAAAGATGATCAGGACAGCCGCACTCCAATCCAATGTAACGTTAATGTACAAAACTGGAAACAGGCACTACAAGTCACAGCAACGGAACCCAGGACAACTGACGCGTTTCACACTAACTTTAGTGTTTACTCATAGCTGAGTAAACACTATGGCCCGGATTCACAGAGCACGCACGCCGACGTATCTCCAGATACGCAGACGTAAGTACAAATGTGCGCCGTAGTACCTTTGCGCCGACCCACAAACTAAGATACGTCTAAAAATAGGCTTCATCCCACTGACGTATCTTAGGCAGTTGTTTCGATGTGATTGTGAGCATGCGCACTGGGATGCGCCCAAGGTACGACGCATGCGCAGTTAAGTACTTGTCTGGCACTTGGCCCATCATTTACATGGGGTCACGCCTCATTTGCATGTCTCACACCCACTTCCACCTACGCCGGCTTACGCCTTAGAAACCCAGCGTAGTTTTGAGAGCAAGTGCTTTGTGAATTCTGTGCTTGCCTCTCTGTGCTGCATGGGCGTAGCATAAAGAATATACGCTATGGCTGCATAAATATGCGCCAATGTCTGTGAATCCGGGCCTATGAGTAAACACTAACGTTAGTTTGAAACGCGTCAACTGTCCTGGGTTCCTTTGCTGTGACTTGTAGTGCCTGTTTCCAGTTTTTTACATTAAAGGATCACTAAAGGAATTTTTTTTTTTAGCTATTCTAGCTTCCTTTACCTTACTGCAGTACTGGTTTCATGTCCTCATTGTTCGTTTTTTGCTTTGAAGTTGCTGTAATCCTGCTCTGTTCTCCACACTTCCTGCTTGTCTGTTTCCTTATAACCACAGTGCTGGGAGCTTTCTCACGGTGGTCTGAGCTGTCATTACTGTGTGTCTAAAACTTCCCAGAACCAATCAGATTAATTTTAAAAACAAAACACTGCCCTGGATTTGTTTGTTTTTGTTCTGTGTGTCTCTTTCTACTTCACAGAAACATGAAGCCAGTTTAAAAGTGAAATTAACCTGCAGGCACATTATATGATTGATTTTTATCTATTTTTAATCATTTTTAAAAGGAATCAGTTAACTTTTATATCTCTATACCCTGTAAACAGTCATTTCAGCAAAAAAAATGTTTTCCTTTAGTGACCCTTTAACGTTACATTGGATTGGAGTGTGGCTGTCATGATCATCTTTTGTTCGTAAGCCAAAGGACTCGTATATCAAAACGAGATTCCCCATTGGAGTCAATGGAAACGAAAATAGTTTGTTCCGCATTGACTTCAATGGCATGCAATACCGCATGTGGCCAGAGGTGGGAGGCACCGGAGAGCCTTGGAAACACCCGGAAAGGGCCTGAGGACACCTCGGCTGAACTCAGAAAGGCTTAGGAACTGAGTATTTCCGAGATTTTCCAAGCATTTCTGAACAGCTTGGCGCCGTTCGGCTCTGCTTGGCTCCGGCGCCCCCACCTCAGGCCAAGTGCGGTATTGCACACCGCTTTGGCTTCAATCCTGCTAATTTTGTGAGACAACACTGGAAAACCGAGTAAGGATTTTTTTAAATACAGTGCATGTATTGCGAAACGCTCGTTAACCACGTTCCTCGCAATCCGAGGTTCCAATGTACATGGCTGTGGAAGCACATGGGCATCCTCGATTCCCATGCATCCATGCTGGATGGAAGGACCATTATTGAAAGGTTGGTGGTCCTTAAGATTGTGCGGAGGGTGCTTACCACCTAGAATTCAGGGCTGCTGAACTTTCTCTCACCTCTGGCTCCAAAAGACGCAGAATATTTCTGAGAAATTTAGAAAAATATTTCTAATATTTACTTATCACTCACAGGCTTCCACTGGTTTAACAATAGCATGCTAAGGTAATATCCCTTTAAGGGGGATCATACGTGACAAGGAGAGGTCTGACCCTGGCCTCAGAGGACTTTTGTACAAGTTCTGAAATTCCAGAGTAAAAGTCACTGGCCTCTAGGTGTTCATTGTATCTCTCCAGCCGGTTCTGCAACATTAAGTTATAAATGTAAAACAGGATCTGTTAGCAAAACAGACCTAATTGAGCCATTTAGATCTAAAGTACAGTGAAAGATCGGATTGCGAGTAACGCGGTTAACGAGCGTTTCGCAATACGGGCACTTCTTTTTTTTTTAACAAATGGAAAAAGAAAATATGGACAGCCGCACTCCAAAAAACCTTGATGGTTGTCCTTATTTAAAAAAAGGAAAAATGCACTACAAGTCACAGCACACTACACGGGAGTAAGATAGCTGAGGCGTTTCGCACTATAAATTAGTGCTTAATCATTAACTTTTTATTTATTTATTGTAACTCGGTTTACGAGTTTGACTTCTATGGGGAAACTCACTTTGATATGCGAGTGCTTTGGATTACGAGCATTCTCCTGGAACAGATTATGCTTGTAATCCGAGGTTCCACTGTATAGGTAAATCAAAAACTTTTTTTTTTTTCCTTTAGATGGAGTTGTTACCCTTTTCTTTCCTATTGGTGAGTTTTCCTATACTTTCTATCCCATAAAAATTATTTTCTTGCATGTCCCCCTCAGATCTACAGGGACTGCACTTCCAAGTAGTGTACAATTGATTTGCCTTTTCTAAACCCCAATAGTCATATGGGTGGCTCAGATGTGATAGGAAGGAAATGCATAGCATAGAAACTCACTACGAACTGAGCATGTGCAGAGCTGCCTCCACTGCTCTGCAAAATCCCTAGCTGCATTGATGTCTTGGTCAGGAGGGGGAGATAGAGAGCACCAGGATCAACCAGGTTTTTTGCAGAATACAGAAAATGAATCTCATAGTGGCTGATTGAGTATGAACCGCATGCAATTCTTTTTTCTTTTTCTTTAGATGGAGTAGAGAAAGGCTGTTAGCCCCTTTTTTCCTATTGGTGAGATTTCCCATAATTTCTATCCCATAAACACAAAAAGAATAGGAGAAAGCATTCACCGAATAGCCATAACCTGATATTGAGTATTTCCCTCTTTTGCTGCAAAATCAGCCCTGACCCATCAAGGCATGGACTCAACTAGACCTCTGAGGGCTGCGTCATGCCCCCCCCCCCCCCCGCCTGTGTCTTAGAATAAGAGGGAGGTGAAGTCTCCAATAATCGACCTGTAATATCCCACCCCTGTTTTGTTAAGCTGGTTAGTGGGCATGGAAGAGGAGGGAGGAAGTGGGCTGTCATTTACCACTGTGTATACGCCCACATGTGTGACTCTGTGGGGTTGATTTACTAGAGGCAAATCCACTCTGCACTACAAGCGCACTTGGAAGTGCAGTCGCTGTAAATCTGATGGGGAAGATCTGAAATGAGGGGAAGCTCTGCTGATTTTATCATCCAATCATGTGCAAGCTAAAATGCTGTTTTTTTTATTTTCCTTGCATGTCCCCTTCAGATCTACAGGGACTTCCAAGTGCACTTTTATTGTACAATGGATTTGCCTTTAATAAATAAACCCCAATAGTCATATGGGCGCTCAGATGTGATAGGGAGGAAATGCATAGAAACTCACTAAGAACTGAGCATGTGCAGAGCTTCCACCACTGCTCTGCAAAATCCCTAGCTGCATTGATGACTTGGTCAGGAGGGGGAGATAGAGAGCAGCAGGATCAACCAGGTTTTTTTGCAGAATACATAAAATGAATCTCATAGTGGCTGATTGAGTATGAACAGCATGTAATACACAAAACGCCGTTTTTTCACACCTCCCAAAATGCAGCTGTAATTGGACACAGCTGGTCACGTGGTAAAGAGCCTCTGTGATATGCTCTTTACAGTGATCAGAGATGCATTGTGTCCGGGCGATGTCATATGACAACCAGCCAGGACAATGTAGCCCCTCCTGGCCTATAGCAGAATGAAGGTGTTAAAACCAAAAGCAAACATTTATCATATCAATTCTTAGATGTGATGGCTGCATTTGTTTTATTTTTTAGGCTTTCTTTCTTCTATTTTTATCTGGTGATCCAGCAAGTAAGTCTGTTGTTCTGCAAAAGATAATGGTATTAAACCTAAAGGCAAACCTTTTATTACATGGCAGCTTACCATTTTTTAAATGTGATGGCTGCATTTGTTATCTTTTTAGGCCTTTCTTATTTTTTCCTGATGTAGGGAGGGGCTCTCTGGGGACAGTAATGTTATGGGGGGTCTCTGGGGATCCTGGTGTAAGGGGGGCTCTCTGGGGACCCTGGTGTAAGGGGGGGCTCTATGGGGATCCTGGTGTAAGGGGGGGCTCTCTGGGGACAGTAATGTTAGGGGGGGTCTCTGGGGATCTAGTGTAAGGGGGGGCTCTCTGGGGACAGTAATGGAAGAGGGAAGACTCTCTGGGGACACTAATGTTAGGGGGGGTCTCTGGGGATCCTGGTGTAAGGGGGGCTCTCTGGGGACCCTGGTGTAAGGGGGGGCTCTATGGGGATCCTGGTGTAAGGGGGGGCTCTCTGGGGACAGTAATGTTAGGGGGGGTCTCTGGGGATCTAGTGTAAGGGGGGGCTCTCTGAGGACAGTAATGGAAGAGGGAAGACTCTCTGGGGACACTAATGTTAGGGGGGGTCTCTGGGAATCCTGGTGTAAGGGGGGCTCTCTGGGGACCCTGGTTTAAGGGGGGGCTCTCTGGAGACCCTGGTTTAAGGGGGGGCTCTATGGGGACCCTGGTTTAAGGGGGGGCTCTCTGGTGTAAGATGGGGCTCTTTGTGGACCCTGGTTTAAAGGGGGGCTCTTTGAGGACCCTGCTTTAAGTGGGGCTCTCTGGGAACCCTGGTTTAAGGGTGGCTCTCTGGGGACCCCGGTGTAAGAGGGGGCTCTCTGTGGACCCTGATGTAGGGGGGCTCTCTGAGGACCCTGGTTTAAGTGGGGCTCTCAGGGGACCCTGATGTAAGGGGGGCTCTCTAGGGAATCCCCCTATGTGATGGTGTGTGTGTGTGTGTGGGGGGGGGGGGGGTGGCATTTGAAGACCCGGCCTTGGGGTAACAAAAGGAGTAAATACGGGCCTAACTGTGCAAAACGAACTGCACAGTGGAGGTAAGTATGACATGTTTGTTATTTTTTTTTTTAAAGAAAGCTTTAGTATCACTTTAAATCTGTGAATCACTCTTCCAAGTGTGTAAGTCACTTTTCAAAGTAAAAAATACTAGGATGAATCGTTCTTATATATGTGAGTAGCATTTCAGAGTCCTCTTAAAATTCAATACCACAATTAAAGGGAGGAGGAGGGAGTCGTGTTGACGTCATCAGGTTGCCATGTACCCGCAGGGACAAGCGTTTTGCGGCCGGCTTAATTCTATCTTTTATTTTTATTTACTTTATTTTTTTATTTTTTGTATTAAGTGGTTCATTTACATGCTAATAATATATTTTTTTCACTTTTTGCAATATACTTTAAGTGTTTTTTGGTGATTTTTTTTTTTACACACTTGGAGGAGAAATTCACAGATTTAACATTATTACTTTTGTATTTCGGTTGTTTCTTTTAATTTCAAATCTCTCATATGAGTATTAGCACAGCTCTGTTAACCACTTAAGCCCCGGGACATTTTGCAGCTAAAGGACCTGGGCACTTTTTGCAATTCGGCACAGCGTCGATTTAACTGAAAATTACGCAGTCGTGCGATGTGGCTCCCAAACAAAATTGGCGTCCTTTTTTCCCCACAAATAGAGCTTTCTTTTGGTGGTATTGGATCACCTCTGCTGTTTTTATTTTGTGCGTTATAAACAAAAATAGAGCGACAGTTTTGAAAAAAATGCAATATTTTTTACTTTTTGCTATTATAAATATCCCCAAAAAAGATGTAAAAAAAACATTTTTTTCCTCAGTTTAGGCCGATACGTATTCTTCTACATATTTTTGGGGAAAAAAATCGCAATAAGCGTTTAACGATTGGTTTGCGCAAAAGTTATAGCGTATACAAAATATGGGAGAGTTTTATGGCATTTTTATTAATATTTTTTTTTTACTAGTAATCAGCAATTTTTATCGTGACTGCGACATTATGGCGGACACATCGGACACTTTTGACACCATTTTGGGACCAATGTCATTTTCACAGTAATCGGTGCTATAAAAATGCACTGATTACTGTGAAAATGACACTGGCAGTGAATGGGGTTAACCTTTAGGGGGCGCTGTAGGGGTTAAGTGTGCCCTAGTGTGTGATTCTTACTGTGGGGGGCGTGGCTGGGCATGTGACATCACTGATCATCGTTCCCTATGAAAGGGAACAGACCATCAGTGACAGGCTCACTAGGAAACACAGGGAGAGGTTTGTTTACACTCACCTCTCCCTGTTCTTCAGCTCTGTGACCCGATCGCGGGACACCAGCAATGATCGGGTCCCGTGGGCGCGGTCACGGAGCTCAGGACCGGGTCACGATCACTCCGTCGGCACCGCGAACGCGACCCACCGCTGGGCACTTAAAGAGCAACGTGCCTGTACGTGATTGTGCCTAGCCGTGCCATTCTGCCGACATTTATCGGCATGAGGTGATGCCCAGTCTTGCCACACAGAGTTAATCCAGCTCTGAGCAATGCTCTTTTATTGTTCAGTGAAATAAAACGGACTTGCAGAGAAAAACCTTAGTCCATTCCGCCCCCTGGCTATGAGTGACAGGTTTTTACATATCTCATGCACTAGCCTGGAGACGGGCATTATTTTTTAATTCCCACCACCACACCTTTTCTGAAGTCATGTGGTTACTTTTCTGGATTTTGACTGGATGTTAGTGATCATAGCAGAATTTAGTGTAAGGTGAGTTTAGAGGTGGGCGGGGAGTCTACTGACATCACGACTCCACCCACCGATTTCCAGACAACAGATCCACCCACAGAATCTGCAGTTTTTCAGTTCTTATAACAGATAGAGGGGAGACATGTGACAGGTAAGGATACATGCAGGAGGCATCTATATCCTTATAGATCAGCACTATGGCAGTAGTTTAGAAAGGATGAGTGTGGCTTTACATCCACTTTAAGTGGGCTTGTGATTTCTCACTGTCACCAGTAGATGTCACTGGTATCAATAGTCATAGTATAACATTTCACAAACAAAACTAAACTTATGAATAATTATATTTCCTTCAGCCAATCCAGTAGGAGCTTTAGGCCACTGGTGCATGCTGGGGGAAGATATAAACACTTGTGACAGGCCATGTGATCTCTCTCTCTCTCTTTTCCTGGGCTAAGGTTAAGGGAGGTGCTGCAGGATGGAACCCCTTAAAGTGGACGAGAGTGGGTTTACATCCACTTTAAGGGGTTAACCCTCTTATTTATTCACGTAGAACCTTTATCCCAAATTAGCTGTAACTAATTTAAAAAAGTGTGAGCTGGAGTTTGGCTTCAGTTGGGTAGTGTTTTTAAATCGGTTAATACATTTAACAGTCCCCTCCCCCGAAGAATGACAATGTTGCTGTCGCTATGTGTCTCCTGTGCTCCTTCATCCAGACTGGGGATGCTCTAATACAGGTGGTGTGTCACTGAACAGATCCTCAGGTAAAAACAGAACCTTAAAATGAAAACGAATGCAGCCACCACATCTAATGATGGGTAAGCTGCAATATATAACATTTTTAGTTGTGGGTTTAATTTGCTGGACATGTGGACAAGTCATTTCCGATCCGGCGATCACCAGGAAACAACATTGTAACAATTTATTGGGCCCATAAAATGTCGTATTTACTGAGGAAAGTCATTATCTGCTCTGCAGCCTGATAGACGGCCCGGGGCTGTAAAATGCCCCATTGCTTCCCTATGATGGGTGATAAAACATCTCCCATCCCTCCACCAGTCTCTGTCCTAAACAAACCAGCAGATCCCTGGAACATTTCCGTCACACTGAGAACAACAATCTACACAATTCTTCCACTCCGGGTGATTGGAAGCAGATGTGGCTCCGGCCTTGCGGGGAAACATTTCTCACAAGTGTTTTTCCTCTACAAGTGACTGAAGGATTAAAGTGGATCAAAACATCCGTCCTATCTTTTCATGTTAATTACAAAAACGCTCCACACTTCTGGGTGTTTATTAACTTTCCGAAATCCTAGTGCTCCCTCTTACAGTGCCTTAACCTGCATTTCTTTGTAGAATGGCAGCACCACCTTTGTTCAGGCATTTGACATCATCAGCGCCTACTTGCCGGACAGAGGTGCCAGCTTAGAGATTACACAGCCATGTAAATCCTGGTGTCTGGGCAGTTTTCTGGCTATGGTCACAAATGTCAGACACTGATCAGCCCCTGCTGTAGCCTCGCACCTTGGGGGGGGGGGGGGGCAACCTACGGTCAGCGGGCCGCTAAATGTCCAGCCCGTCAGTTCTATACAGAAGCTCATTTGTGAGTTCAGGCACTGATGTGGACAAGAAGCCACAAGAATTCATCCCAAAGGTGTTCTATCAGGTTGAGGTCAGGACCAGTCTCGTGGTCTCCGCTCTAATTCATCCCAAAGATGTTCTATCGCATGGGTCTTCAAACTATGGCCCTCCAGTTGTTCAGGAACTACAATTCCCATCATGTCTGTGAATGTCAGAGTTTTATAATGCCTCATGGGATGTGTAGTTCCGCAACAGCTGGAGGCCGTAGTTTGAGGATCCCTGTTCTATCGGGTTGAGGACAGGTCTCTGTGCAGGACCAGTTAAGTTCCTCCACCCAAAACTCACTCATCCATGTCTTTATGGACCTTGCTTTGTGCACTGGTCCAAATCATTTGGTGGAGGCAGGATTATGGTGTGGGGTTGTTTTTTAGGGGTTGGTCTTTGCTCCTTAGTCCCAGTGAAGGGAACTCTTAAGGTGTCGGCATACCAAGACATTTTGGACAATTTCATGTTCCCAACTTTGTGGGAACAGTTTGGGGGTGGCCTCTTCCTGTTCCAACATGACTGCACACCAGTGTACAAAGCTAGGTCCATAAAGACATGGATGAGCGAGTTTGGGGTGGAGGAACTTGACTGGCCTGCACAGAGAGAGACCTGTCCTCAACCCGATAGAACATCTTTGAGATGAATTAGAGCGGAGACTGCGAGCCAGGCCTTCTCATCCACATCAGTGCCTGACCTCACAAATGTGCTTCTGGAAGAATGGTCAAACCTTCCCTTGCCTTATGGGTTTATTTGAAATCTATCATTAATAGCTGTAAAATATTGTAATTATGAATATATTTAATTTAGCTTGCATCTATGGAAGGCGTGCAATATGGTGTCACAGAAGTTCCTGGTAGAACCGACATTTGTGTGCCTAGGCTTGTATATACAAACAATGGAGAGCCAAACCTCATTGTTTTACACCTACTCACTTTAAAGGATTCCATGCTGGGATATACAATATAGGGAGGCCAACCCGTAATCAATACTTAGCTTCCCGGAAAAATTCAATTAAATCTCCTGCCCAGAATAGTCACCAGGATTTGCATTAGAGGGGGCTGACTTATGTAGTAAGCCCTCCAATCAAGATCCAAGCTATGCCAACCAATGGGGCATCAGCATGCAGGGATATACTCGGAGGAGATGGGAGGGGAAAGCTCTCTTTATGGAACGGCGGCCATCAGGGTGGGACTAAAGGGTATTTATGGAAAAAGGTCTATGGACTAAGACTGCATACCTCCCAATTTTTGGAGATTGGAATGAGGGACACCTAACAGCAAAAGTATGCAGGCATAGGACACACCCCTTACCACGCCCCCTTAACCACTTCAGCCTCAGACCATATTGCTGGTCAATGACCGGGCCACTTTTTGCGATTCGGCACTGTGTCGCTTCAACTGACAATTGCGCGGTCGTGCGATGTGGCTCCCAAACAAAATTGGCACCCTTTTTTTCCCACAAATAGAGTTTCTTTTGGTGGTATTTGATCACCTCTGCGGTTTTTAGTTTTTTGCGCTATAAATAAAAATAGAGCGACACTTTTGAAAAAAATGAATATTTTTTACTTTTTGCTATAATAAATATCCCCCAAAAATATATTAAAAAAAATATTTTTTTCCCCAGTTTAGGCCGATATGTCTTCTTCTACATATTTTTCGTAAAATAAAATCGCAATAAGCGTTTATTTATTGGTTTGCGCAAAAGTTATAGCGTTTACAAAATAGGGCATAGTTTTATGGCATTTTTATTAATATTTTTTCTTTTTTACTAGTAATGGCAGCTATCAGCAATTTTTATCGGTACTGTGACATTATGGCGGACACTTCGGACACATTTTTGGGGCCATTGGCATTTTTATAGTGATCAGTGCTATAAAAATGCATTGATTACTGTAAAAATGCCACTGGCAGGGAAGGGGTTAACACTGGTGGGTGAGGAAGGGGTTAAGTATGTTCCCTGGGTGTGTTCTAACTGAAGGGGGGAGGGACTGACTAGGGGAAATGACTGATCGCTGTTCATACATTGTATGAACAGACAATCAGGCATTTCTCCCCCTGACAGGACTGGGAGCTGTGTGTTTACACACACAGCTCCCGGTTCTTGCTCTGTAACGAGCGATCGCGGGTGCCCGGCAGCGATCACGCCCGCGGGGAACGCGCGTCGGCATCAGGGGCGAGCTGGGGGGCGCCCAGCCAAGCCGACCTGGTCGGCAAGTAGTTAAAGGAGAATTGTACAAAAAAAAACAAGATTGATTAAACCCACAAGTGCTTTTTTTACCACTACTATTCCTTTATATTGGACTTTGGATTTTTCAAAATGCAGCAATTTAGAAATCAGATGAAAGGTTTAGTATTGGGAAACACTTTATGATAGATAAATAGTGCATTTTATATAGAACTATATAGATCAGACCAAAATGAGGGACAAATGAGGAGGGACAGGGGGACTTTGTTCCAAATCAGGGACAGTCCCTCGAAATCGGGGATAGTTGGGAGGTATGAGACTTGGATGCCAATAAAGTTCTGTGCGTATAAATGCAGGTGTCCCAATACTTTTGACAATACAGTGCATAAGGACCTTCCTTATTAAGCCAATTAGCAACCGCGTTCCCTAAGTGAGCCAGCAATGGGCTGATTGCGAATATATATGGAATGAAACAAAGCCTTTCCAAATTGTATTTTCTGAGATTTACACATCACTGGATGCCAATGGAACTTCTGCTGCCAATGAGACATGGCATGAAACCCGGACAGCCGCACGTACAGGCACGCCATATTGCAAGCTCCCCGACCGAGACCAAGTGGCGACATGACATGATAGCAAGTACATGCATGAAGCTTCAATGACGAACATCAAAGGGGGGGCCCCAAATATTTCCTTTTCACAGGCCGCGATCTACGCCCACCCCTGCTGGCCAATTATAACGCTTCAATAAATAAGGACGGGATTATACAGGCAAAGTGACATCTGCATAACCTCATTATAACGTGATTCTCCGTTCTCACTTTGATAGCAGCGGGAGACGCCATCTTATCTGCATTGTGCAGTTGTGTCCAAGCTGCAGGAGACCGCTCAGATGTTTATTACTCTTCTCAAACTTGGATGGCTTCCGAATTTTCTGTCCTTGTGAGTGTCAAGCCGAGCGCCGGCTGATCATCTCCACCTCTCATAGAACATTTATATTATGTCCTCGTGCAAAACTCTGTTATAAAAGTAAAGAATGACATGAGCATTTTTATATTATATAGAGTTTTAACATAATTATATATTTATATTTTATTCCATATCACGCCAAACATGCGACGCGCGCTTGGATGCCATTCATTCTTAATGGCACCCCACACGCACTGGGGTTGATTTACTAAAGGCAAATAGACTGTGCACTTTGCAATGTGCAGTTTCTCCGGAGCTTAGTAAATGAGGTAAGGCTTCACTTTGTAAAGAATACCCAATCAGGTGCAAGGAAAATGAAGCACTTTAATACCAGGCACTTTTGCCCATTCCTGCCCAGGACAATTTTCAGCTTTCAGCGCTGTCACACTTTGAATGACAATTGCGCGGTCATACAACTATCTACCCAAAATATTTGTATTTTCTTCCCACAAATAGAGCTTTCTTTTGGTGGTATTTGATCACCTCTGTGGTTTTTATTTTTTGCTAAACAAACTAAAAAAAAAAATTGGGGGGGGGGGGGGGTTCTTAGTTTCTGTCATAAAATGTGGTTTTCCACCTCACTGACGGCACTAATTAATTAGCACTGATGGGGACTGATGAGGCGGTACTGATGAGTTGACACTGGTAAGGTGGCACTGATGAGCACTGATGAGGAGGCACTGATATGTAGAATTAATGGGCACTAATGGGCACCAATAGGCGGCACTGATATGCGGCACTGATATGCAGCACTGATAGGCACTGATAGGCGGCACTGATAGGGGGCTGTGATGGTCACTGGCAGGCGGCTGTGATGAGCACTGACAGGTGGCACTGATTGGCAGTACTGTGGGCACTGATGGGCAGCACTGATGATGAGGTACTGACAGGTGTTACTGCTGGGCTCTGATTGGCACTGTGGTGGGCACTAATTGGCATTGTGGTGGCATTATTATTGGGGCACTGATTGGCACATCTGATGGGGCTGTGGTCATAATCAATGTGCTGATTATCAGCACAGACAACCCCCCCCCCCCCCCATTCTGACAAGAAGAGCCGCCAATCGGCTGTCTCTGTCAGCACTTCCTGGTTCAAGCAATGATCTGCTGTAAAAGGTCAGACAGAGGCTCACGATCGTAGATGCGGGGTGTCAGACTGACACTTGCGATCACCGGGCTGCGCCCCCCTGTGGGCGCACACCTGCATGTTATCCTGCTGGATGTCATATGACGCCCAGTCAGGATAACGGAACCACTTCCCAGCCGTCAATATGCTATAGGCCGAGCGGGAAGTAGTTAAAAAAAACAGCACTTTTGCTTGCACATGATTGGATAATGGAAGTCAGCAGAGTTAATCAAAAATCGTCGCCCATTATGAGCAACATGCAGTAAATTGCCCCCCCCCCCCCCACCCCAATAAAAACCGCATGTTCCCATTATACGAAGTGTGAAATGGGGCCTAAAGAAGAATTATGGCATTTTTTTATGTAGCCTAGTGCTGGGCTACAGCAATATGGAGAGCGAGACATTTGAGTTAATTTACCAAGGCTGGAGGGTGCAAAATCAGTCTCACCTCTGCTTACAAACCAATCAGCTTCCAGGTTTTATTGCCAAAGCTTAATTGAACAAGCTGAGGTTAGAGGCTAATTGGTTTCTGTGCAGAAGTGAGCCTGATTTTGTACTCTCCAGCTTTAGTACATAAAACCCTTTGCCTTTCATTCCCTTTTACTGGGATACTGATGTGCACCATTCTCCTCTGGCCAGAAGGGGGAGAGCTAAAGCCAAGTAAGCCCAAAGACTTCTATGCAGAGCACTCATAACCCCTGACCCTTGTAGTTTGGAATGGCAGCCAATATAATGGGACCTATAAACTCTTTGGACTACAGATCCCAGTATGCACCATGCAGTTGGAGGGGTGAAGTGAGTATTTTTTATTAAACTGCTTCGGAAAGTTCTTCCTCTTCACACTGAGGGAGTTAGGAGAGCACCTTTTTCAGGGTATTCGATGGCCAGCTGGAGACCATGCTACTGGAGATCTAAGCCTGAGACTGGGAGTGACAACACCTGGGGGCAGCATAGGACTGCACACATCAAAGCACCTGCACCACTGCATCAGGGTGACTGGAGTGTCCCCTCACCCTTTGCTTCCCACTACTGTTCAGCAGAGGCTTTCTGGAAGAAACTAACCCCCCCCTCCCATTACAGCAAGATCACCACAGCATCCCGAGGACTGATGAGGGAGCTATCCGCCCACTGCTGATACTGCTAACAACGACCGAGCCACTGAGAGCAAGATACCAAGTGTACTTAATCCATATGGCACCCATGTCGCACTCTATACTACACATATTCCAAACCTATATTGTCCCTATACCAATCAATACCACATTATACCAAACCTTTACAGGATCTAAACAACATCTACGTGGCACCTGTGCCGAGACTATTCAGTACATATTAGCTGGGACTGTTATGTGCAAAAATGCTCTTAAAAGGCCCCAACGGTAGCCGGCAGAAGAGCTTCTCAAAGGGCTGACCCTCCCAAAAGACCTATTCTGCAAGCCTCCTTTGTTCCCTAGAAAGTGCATAACAAGTCAGTCTAGGACTAGCATTACCGCCATAAATGTGCTCTGGCAGTACAGTTGCAGCACTCGGGAGATTAAAGAAGCCATCCTATCGTGCGGCTCCTACAGGGGTGGCACTAATTAAAGGGTCACTAAAGGAAAAAACATTTTTTTGCTGAAATGACTGTTTACAGGGTATAGAGACATAAAAGTTAACTGATTCCTCTTCAAAATGATTAAAAATAGATAAAAATCAATCATATAATGTGCCTGCAGGTTAGTTTCACTTTTGAACTGGCTTCATGTTTCTGCAAAGTAGACATAGACACACAGAACAAAAACAAACAAATCCAGGGCAGTGTTTTGTTTTTAAAATGAATCTGGTTCTGGGAAGTTTTAGACACACAGTAATGACAGCTTAAACCATCGTGAGAAAGCTCCCAGCACTGTGGTTATAAGGAAACAGACAAGCAGGAAGTGTGGAGAACAGAGCAGGATTACAGCAACTTCAAAGCAAAAACGAACAATAAGGACATGAAACCAGTACTGCAGTAAGGTAAAGGAAGCTATTTAGCTAAAAAAAAAAAAAATTCCTTTAGTGATCCTTTAACATTACATTGACCCAGCTTGTAACTATGTATAACCATACTTGTAAGAAGCTGGAAACTGTAATAGACATACACTTCTGGGTTCCATGCCAAGCGACTGTCCTGCTGCACTGTGAACACAGGAGGTTTGCCACATGGCATGGTCGTCATTTTAGATTTCATTTTCTCAACGAATGCAAAATGTTCTCTGATCGGAGAAGGATAGGCATGACACCCCTTGTCCAATCAAAGAATGTTTTGCATTCATAGAGAAAATGCAAAGTATTCTCTGAATGGCGCCCGTGTTGAATGGGAACCTCCTGTGTTCGCAATGCAGCAGGGCAGCCATTTGGCAAAGGATCCAGAAACTAGTGGTGATTACTGGGAGTAGTGGTGTCTATACACTGATTTTCAGCTTCTAGAGCAGGCTCAACCTTTTTACCCCATAAGAACACTTATGGGGTAAAGTAATTTCAGGTGTCAGGAAACACCTGTTCAAATTAATTAATCAGGGGTCATTGGGAAGAATGCCCCTTAGCCCTGGTTCACACTGGGCTGCGGGAGTGAAGCAGTGCGAGTTCAGCTGAACTCGCACGATTTCACTCCCGCCCGGCAGTCCTGATTTTAGCCGCGATTTCAGAGACATCTGTGCAGGTTTCTGCACAGATGTCAATGTAAATCGCAGGCTGAAATCGCAAAAAGTAGTACAGAGACTACTTTTTGAAATCGGTGCAATGCCGCAGATGCAGCGTCGCACCGATTAGGACACTGCCATTGCCGGCAATTTGCGGCAAAATCCGCCGTTTTGACATGCGAGTTGACATGCCAAATCGCATGTCAAAACGCACCAGTGTGAACCAGGGCTTGCATTCATGGCAATTTTTTGGGGATGCAGTAGGTGTGGCGCTGAGTTTGGGTTGCAGTAGATGGGGTGCAGTGTTGGGATACAGTATTGGGGTGCAGAAGGTGGGGTGCAGTGTCGTAGGTGTAGTTTTAGGATGCAGTAGATGGGTTGCAGTGTAGGGGTGCAGTGCTGGGGTTGCAGTAGGTTGTGCAGTGTTGGGGGTGTAGTGAGCGGGGTACAATATGTGGGGTTCAGTAGATGGAGTGTGGTGCTGGGTTTGCAGTAGGTGGTATGCAGTGTCGGGTGCAGTGTTGAGGGTGCAGTTTCGGTGGTACACTGTTCGGGGTATCGTCAGGGGCACAGAAGGTGGGGGTGCAGTAGGATGGGTGTAGTGTTGGGGGTGCAGTGTCCAGGGTGCAGTGTCAAGGGTGCAGTAAGTGGTATGCAGTGTCAAGGGTGCAGTAAGTGGCGTGCATTGTTCAGGGTGCAGTGTTTAGGGTGCAGTAGGTGGGGTTGCATTAGGTGGCATGCAGTAAGAGGGGTGCAGTATGTCAGTGGTGCACTGTTGGGGGAGCAATGTCAGAGTAAAGTAGGTGGGGGTGTAGTGTCTGTGGTGCAGTAAGTGGGGTGTAGTGTTGGGGGTGCAATGTTGGAGTGCAGTAGGTGGGAGTGCAGTGTCGGTGGTGCAGTAGTTGGGGTGCAGTGTTAAGGGGAAAGTGTCGGGATGCAATAGGTGGGGTGTGGTGTTTGGGATGTAGTAGGTGACGTGTAGTAGGTGAGGGTGCAGTATCGGTGGTGCAGTAGGTGGCGTGCCGTAGGTGAGGTAAGTAGGTGGGGGTGCAGTAGGAGAGGTGGTGTCGGTGGTGCAGTGTTGGGGGCAGTAGGTGTGGGTACACTGTCAGTGGAGCACTTGTGGTGCACTGTTGGGGAGCAGTGTTGGTGGTGCACTATTGGGGGTGCAATGTCGGAGTGCAGTAGGTGGAGGTGCAGTGTTGGTGGTGCAGTGTTTAGGATGCAGTAGGTGAGGGTGCAGTATTGGTGGTGCACTGTTACGGGTGCAGTATGTGAGGTACAGTAGGTGGGGGTGCAGTAGAAGAGGTGCAGTGTTATGGGGCAGTAGGTGGGGGTGCACTGTCCTTGGTGCACTCAGGGATGGACTGAGACCAAAATTTGGCCCTGGACTTTATCCAGACCGGCCCACTATATGTTTGCAAACAAGAACAAAAACAGTATATAAACTATACGCAATTGTGCAAAAAAACATAAGTAGCATAACATAAGGAGCCCTTACTCACCTCTTATTATTTCACTTATTCTCCTCTGTATTTTTCTCATCCTTCTCACATCACTGCATGAAGTGGGGGGCGAGCTGTGCAGCCATTACTTTGACAGGCTGTCACTGAAACCGGCCCACTGAGCCATCGGCCCACCGGGAAACTCCCTGTAGTCCCTATGGCCAGTCCATGCCTGGGTGCACTGTTGGGGGTGCAGTAGGAGGAGTGCAGTGTGTCGGTGGTGCACTCTTTATGCGTGCAGTAGGAGGGGTGCATTGTTTCAGTGGTACAGTATTGGGGGTGCACTTTTGAGGTTACAGTAGGAGGAGTGCAGAGTGTCAGTGGTGCACTGTTGGGGGTGCAGTGTGTCGGTGGTGCACTGTTGGGTGTGCAGTGTCGGTGGTGCAGTGTTGGTGTGCATTAGGTGGGGGTGTAGTATGTCGGGCGTGCAGAAGGTAGTGTCGCACTGTTGGGGGTCCAGAAGGTGGGGTACACTGTTGGGGGTGCAGAAGGTGGGGTGCAGTGTTTGGGGGTTTAGTAGGTGGATTACCCTGTTGGGGGGTGCAGTAGGTAGGGTACCATGTTTGGGGTGTAGTAGGTGGGGTACACTGTTGAGGTGCAGTAGGTGGGTGATCACTGTTGGGGGTTGATTGTTGGGGGTGCAGTAGGTGGGGTACCCGGTTGGGGGGAGCAGTGGGTGGGGTACACTGTTGGGGGTGCAGTAGGTGGGGTACCCTGTTGGGGGGTGCAGTCGGTGGGGTACCCTGTTGGGGTGCAGTAGGTAGGGTACCCTGTGGAAGGGGGGTGCAGTAGGTAGGGTACCCTGTGGGGGGGGGTGCAGTCGGTGGGGTACCCTGTTGGGGTGCAGTGTTGGGGGTGCAGTCGGTGGGGTACCCTGTTGGGGTGCAGTGTTGGGGGTGCAGTCGGTGGGGTACCCTGTGGGGGGTGCAGTAGGTGAGGTACCCTGTGGAAGGGGGGTGCAGTAGGTAGGGTACCCTGTGGGGGGGGGGTGCAGTCGGTGGGGTACCCTGTTGGGGTGCAGTGTTGGGGGTGCAGTAGGTGGGGTAAGCTGTGGGGGGTGCAGTAGGTGAGGTACCCTGTGGAAGGGGGGTGCAGTAGGTAGGGTACCCTGTGGGGGGGGGGGGGGGGGGGGGGGGGGGGGGTGCAGTAGGCAGGGTACACTGTTGGAGGGTGAAGTAGGTGTAGTACACTGTTGGGGGGTGAAGTAGGTGGGGTACACTGTTGGGGGGTGCAGTGTCGGGTGTTGAGTACACCGGCGGTGCAGAGATGAGCTCAGCCCAGGGGCCGGTCTTATTACATAAGCGGAGATGTGCGGAGGGGGTAAAGTCCGGGCGGTGCTCTCAGTCGGGATCGGTCAGGATGAGCTCCCCGGCTCTCTGGCTCCTTCTCCCGGTCTCTCTGCTCCTCTCCCGGCCGCCCCAGCTCCTCTCTCACCCGCAATGTCTGGACTTCAAGCCGCCGTTCCGCCCCCCCCAGGATCTGACCTTCTGTGTTCAGTACCGGGAGTTCGGCTGCTGCGACTCAGCCCGGGACCGGGCGATCCTGGACACCTTCTACCGGGTGATGGGCAATGCGGACGCGGCCGGGTACGAGCTGTGTGCGGCACATGTACAGGACATCCTGTGCCAGGTAAGGGGGGCTGTACATTACACTGTGGGGGAGATGGGTGGGTTGTAAATTACACTGTGTGTGTGTGGGGGGGGGGGGGGGGGCTGTGCATTAAACTGTGCCAGGTAAGGGGGGCGTTAGACTACACTGTGCCAGATGAGGGGGGCTGTACATTACACTGTGCCAGGTGAGGGGGGCTGTACATTACACTGTGCCAGGTGAGGGGGGCTGTATGTTACACTGTGCCAGGTGAGGGGGCTGTACATTACACTGTGCCAGGTGAGGGGGGCTGTATGTTACACTGTGCCAGGTGAGGGGGCTGTACATTACACTGTGCCAGGTGAGGGGGGCTGTATGTTACACTGTGCCAGTGGAGGGGGCCTGTATGTTACACTGTGCCAGGTGAGGGGGGCTGTATGTTACACTGTGCTAGATGAGGGGGGCTGTACGTTACACTGTGCCAGGTGGGGGGACTGTACATTACACTGTGCCAGGTGAGGGGGGTCTGTACATTACACTGCCGAGTGAGGGGGGGTCTGTACATTACACTGCCAGGTGAGGGGGGTCTGTACATTACACTGCCAAGTGAGGGGGGTCTGTACATTACACTGTGCCAGGTGAGGGGGGTCTGTACATTACACTGTGCCAGGTGAGGGGAGCTGTACATTACACTGTGCCAGGTGAGGGGGTCTGTACATTACACTGTGCCAGGTGAGGGGGGTCTGTACATTACACTGCCAGGTGATGGGGGTCTGTACATTACACTGTGCCAGGTGAGGGGAGCTGTACATTACACTGTGCCAGGTGAGGGGGTCTGTACATTACACTGTGCCAGATGAGGGGGGTCTGTACAATACACTGTGCCAGGTGAGGGGGGGCTGAACATTACACTGTGCCAGGTGAGGGGAGCTGTACAATACACTGTGCCAGGTGAGGGGGGTCTGTACAATACACTGTGCCAGGTGAGGGATTCTGTACAATACACTGTGCCAGGTGAGGGATTCTGTACAATACACTGTGCCAGATGAGGAGGGTCTGTACAATACACTGTGCCAGGTGAGGGGGTCTGTACATTACACTGTGCCAGATGAGGGGGGTCTGTACAATACACTGTGCCAGGTGAGGGGGGGCTGAACATTACACTGTGCCAGGTGAGGGGAGCTGTACAATACACTGTGCCAGGTGAGGGGGGTCTGTACAATACACTGTGCCAGGTGAGGGATTCTGTACAATACACTGTGCCAGGTGAGGGATTCTGTACAATACACTGTGCCAGGTGAGGGGGGTCTGTACAATACACTGTGCCATGTGAGGGGGGTCTGTACAATACACTGTGCCAGGTGAGGGGGGTCTGTACAATACACTGTGCCATGTGAGGGGGGTCTGTACAATACACTGTGCCAGGTGAGGGGGGTCTGTACAATACACTGTGCCAGGTGAGGGGGGTCTGTATAATACACTGTGCCATGTGAGGGGGGTCTGTACAATACGCTGTGCCAGGTGAGGGGGGGCTATTGCACCCAGAAGGGGGCGATGGGTGAACTCATCATTGAAATTTATACCCCGGTGTGTGGCCTGAGCTCGCAGGGTGTAACATTGTGAAAGTATTTGAACAAAGCTGCATGTCTTGCTGGATTCTCCTGACTGGCAGTTCTGGTGAAATATACAAAGTGAGTGATGAGCCAGCAGGAGAGTCGCAGTGTGATATGGGCGGGGTGATCCTCAGGCCACATGATAGGAAGAGATCAGTGATGAATCTTATCACTAAGTGTCAATATTTTGATACAAAGTCTCTCCTTCCCTCATTGTAGTGCTACACAATGGTTGTGCTTTACGGCTCCATCACAATGCAAGTCTATGGGTGAGCCGGTCATACACACTTCCACAGCTGATAAAGAGAACCTGTAGTGAAGAAGAAATGCCATGTCCATGCTACCGGCCTGCTTGTTTTACGAATCCAAAAGCTTCAATATTTGGAGTCGGGGATTGTGAACAAGTATGCTGGAGGTGTGACTTTTTACTGCCTTCACTGGCTGCGTGCTTGTTTCAGATAAGTGGCTCAGAAGTCCAAAGACAGGCGGCTCAGCCTGTGAGGTTTTTTTTAAAGCTAAAAACAGCTAAAATATATAAACGAGAACTGTCTTCCTGCCAAAGCATTTACATAAAGTGCATTTAATCCTGAGATTTACAGCACACTGATTTATACGGCCAGCTTGGTGACCCAACTTTTCTCTGCTGCAGTTAGGTAATACAGCTAGATCACATCCCTGCCCCTGGCCTGTGATTGGACAGTGGAGGAGCAGCAACAGATTGATGAGAACATCTCTCTGCTCTTTTCTACTGTCAGCATGTTTCTTGTCAGCACACATGAATGTAGGACCTCTGATTGGCCACAAGTACAGCTCCTCCCACTCCAACGTTGTTGGGCACAGGTGAAGCAGTGTTGATGGACACAGGTAGGCTGCATTGATGGACACAGGTAGGCTGCATTGTTGGGCACAGGTAGGCTGCATTGTTGGGCACAGGTGAAGCGGCATTGATAGAAAGTTAGGTTGCATTGTTGGGCACAGGTAGGCTGCATTGTTGGGAACAGGTGAAGCGGCATTTGTGGACACAGGTAGGCTGCATTGTTGGGCACAGGTGAAGTGGCATTGATAAACAGAGGTAGGCTGCATTGTTAGACACAGGTAGTCCGCATTGATGGACACAGGTAGGCTGCATTGTTGGGCACAGGTGAAGTGGCATTGATAGACACAGGTAGGTTGCATTGTTGGGCACAGGTAGGCTGCATTGTTGGGCACAGGTGAAGTGGCATTGATAGACACAGGTAGGTTGCATTGTTGGGCACAGGTAGGCTGCATTGTTGGTCACAGGTGAAGTGGCATTGATGGACAGAGGTAGGCTGCATTGTTGGACACAGGTAGGCTGCATTGTTGGGCACAGGTGAAGTGGCATTGATGGACAGAGGTAGGCTGCATTGTTGGGCACAGGTGAAGCAGCATTTGTGGACACAGGTAGGCTGCACTGTTGGGCATAGGTAATGTGAAGTTGATGAACACATGTAGGCTGCATTGTTGGGCACAGGTCAAGTGGCATTGTTGAACAAAGGTAGGCTGCATTGTTGGGCACAGGTGAAGTGGCATTGATGGTCAAAGGTAGGCTGCATTGATGGACACAGGTAGGCTGCATTGTCGGGCACAGGAGAAGTGGCATTGTTGGGCACAGGTAGGTTGCATTGTTGGGCACAGGTAGGCTGCATTGTTGGGCACAGGTGAAGTGGCATTGATGGACAGAGGTAGGCTGCATTGTTGGGCACAGGTAGGCTGCATTGTTGGGCACAGGTGAAGTGGCATTGATGGACAGAGGTAGGCTGCATTGTTGGGCACAGGTAGGCTGCATTGTTGGGCACAGGTGAAGTGGCATTGATGGACAGAGGTAGGCTGCATTGTTGGGCACAGGTGAAGCAGCATTTGTGGACACAGGTAGGCTGCATTGTCGGGCACAGGTGAAGTGGCATTGATGGACAAAGGTAGGCTGCATTGATGGACACAGGTAGGCTGCATTGACGGGCACAACTGGAGCGACGTTGTTTTTTTTGTTGTTGTTGTTTATTAAAAAAAAAGTTTTTTTTGTTTTATATTGCAAAAAATAAATAATCTGGTGGTGATCAAATACCACCAAAAAAAGCTATTTGTGTGAAAAAAAAATGCTAGAAAAAAGAAGCACAGTGCCGTATAGCAAGACCTGGCCGCCTTCTGGAGGTCATGTGGTTAATATGAAGTATTGCTATTTATAATGGTGTTTATTCTCTGACTCCTCAGGAGTGTTCTCCCTATGCGGCCCATTTGTATGACGCCGAAGACCCCAGCACCCCCGTACGGACCCTCGCAGGGCTTTGCGATGACTATTGCGCTGACGTCTGGAAGAAGTGCCGGTCCCTCTTCAGATACATGACGTCTGACAAAGACCTGCTGTCCTTGGAAGGGAACATGGCGAAGTTCTGCCGCCACTTGTCCCTGGATGACGTTGACTACTGCTTCCCTCGCTTGTTGGTGAACACCAAACTGACCAAAGATTTGGGTTTGGTGACGGCGGACTCGGAGGGCTGTCTGCAGCTGTGTCTGGAAGAAGTGGCCAACGGCCTCCAAAATCCTGTGGCCATGGTCCACGCCAACGACGGCACGCACCGGTTCTTCGTGGCTGAACAGGTGGGCCTGGTGTGGACCTATCTCCCCGACCGTTCCAGGCTGGAAACCCCATTTCTAAACATCTCCAAATCCGTCCTCACCTCTCCGTGGGAAGGCGACGAGCGCGGCTTTTTAGGAATCGCCTTCCATCCAAACTTTAAGCACAATGGAAAAGTCTATGTCTACTACTCCGTAGAGGTTGGCTTTGATGAAATCATACGGATCAGTGAATTCAGAATTTCCTCTCATGACATGAACATGATCGACCACAGTTCCGAAAGGTAATTTTCCACATGTTTTTCACGTGGCTGTCTTTAAATTATTAACGAGCGTTGGTGCTCTGGGCAGAACGCCACCTGTCTGTAACCTCCACCTCTGGAACAAAAAACATGGACTTTGCTGCCAAATTGGGAGGAAAGCTTTTGGAAGAGACTGCCAGGAAAAAAAATTGAGATGCGTAGCTTGAAGCGTACCACTTATTAGGCAGCCCCTCCGACCAGATTAAGTGCTAACTGAAAGTAAAAAGAAAAAATACATATTTTTTCAAGTAATTTTTCTTTCCCCCCCAAAAAAAAAGAAATGAGATATTGAAAAAATAAAATCAGGGACCCAGATGGCAACCCCCCTTTTATTTTTTTAATATGTTTTTATTTAATTTTTTATTAAAGGGCCCAGAGGTCCCCAGGGCCCCAGATGACAACCCCCCCCTTTTCTATATTTTTATATATATATATATATATATATATATATATATATATATATATATATATATATATATATATATAATTATCATAGGGCCCTGAGGTCCCCAGGGCCCCAGATGACAACCCCTCTTATTTTTATGAGAAAAAAATATATATTTTTTTTTAGATATTATTTTATATATATATATATATATATATATATATATATATATATATATATATATATATAGGGGCAGATTCACAGAGAATTAGATTCTCGTAGAGTATCAGAAATACACTACGCTGCCGTTTTTTACCTGGCTCTACGACGGCGGAGTAGTGTATTTCTCCCGTCGCAATCCATCTGCGCGAGTAGGGGGCGTGAAGCATTTAAAATAGGCGCGTTCCCGCGGCGATCGAACTGCGCATGCTCCGTTCCCAAATTTCCCGCCGTGCATTGCGCGTAAACACGTCGTCACGTCGTAGTAGCGTCGTTTACGTACATTCCTATTCCCGAACGAGTTACGTTAAAAAAAAAATAATATTTTAAAATCGACGCGGGAACGACGGCAATACTTTACATGGGTTACGCACTGTTAGACCAGCAAAAAGCTCCTCTAACATTACGTAGCCAAAAAATGACGTAGGCGATTGCGAGGGACACTCGTACCTTCGTGGATCGCCGTAAAAAGTCATTTGCATATCCCGACGCATGAAAACGACGCAAACTCCTCCCAGCGGCCGCAAATATATCGCAGCGTAGATCCGAAGGCTTACGAGGACGTAAGCCTCTCGGATCGAAGCCCGAAGCCGCCGTATCATGGTTTGAGGATTCAAACTAGTGATACGGCGCGCGAAATTTGAAATTACTCCTGTCTAACACCAGTTAGACAGGCGTAATTGCTCTGTGAATCTGGGCCATAATGTGTATGTATATATTTTTTGTAATTAGAAGTCTTTTTGTGTAACACCAGAATAATAAAAATTATAACTGAAATGATAAAGAAATATTTTTATTTTTTTGAAAAAAATTCTAAATAATTCCCTTTTACCCCAGCATGCACCTTACTACCATAACAAAGCAGCTATTTGAAAGTAAAAATGAATGAAACATTTAAAATATAATTTTCTTTCACCCCAGTCTGCACCTTACCATCAGATTAAAATTACTAGCTGAAAGTAAAAAGAAATGCAAATTCTAAGAAAAAGATAATGCCCTTACCACCCCATGAAAAGGTGCCAGCTGAAAGTGAAAAGAATTCAAAAATATAAAGAAAAAACTAAAAAAATAACTCCCTTTGACCTTCTCATGCACTTTAACCCCATGAGAGGGAAAGTGGAACTGCCATTTTATTTGTCAAAAATGTCATTATAATTAAGCTGATTTATTAAATATATTTTTTGTAATTAGGAGTCTTTTTGTGTAACACCAGAATAAAAAAAAATGCTATAACTGGAATTATAAAGAAATAAATATATATATATATATATATATATATATATATATATATATATATATATATATATATATATATATATATATATATATATATATTATATAAATAATTCCCTTTTACCCCCCCCCCCCCAGCATGCACCTTACTACCAGAAAAAAAGTGCTATTTGAAAGTGAAAATTAATGAAAAATTGGAAAGAAAATTTTCTTTCACCCCAGTGTGCACCTTACCACCAGATTAAAAAGTGCTAGCTGAAAGTAAAAATAAATAACAATATTAAAGATAATGCCCTTTCACCCCTACATGCACCTTACCACCATATGAAAAGGTGCCAGCTGAAAGTAAAAACAAATAAAAAATATAAAGATTAAAAAAAAAAAAAAAAACTCCCTTTCACCTTAGCCCCATGAGAGGGAAAGTGGAACAGCCATTTCATTTATCAAACATTTCGTTTTGACTAAATATTTTTTTTGTAATTAGAAATCTTTTTGTGTAACATTAGAATAAACAAATGTTATAGCTGAAATTATAAAGAAATAAAAAAACATATAAATAATTCCCCTTTTCCCAGCATACACCTTACTATTAAAAAAAAATTGCTATTTGAAAGTAAAAATAAATGAAAAATTGGAAAGAAAAATTCCTTTCACCCCAGTGTGCACCTTACCACCAGATTAAAAAGTTTTATAGCTGAAAGTAAAAATAAATAACAATTCAAATAAAAAGATAATGCCCTTTCACCCCTGCATGCACCTTACCACCCTATGAAAATGTGCCAGCTGAAAGTAAAAAGATATAAAAAATATATAGAAAAAATGAAAAAAATAACTCCCTTTCACCTCAACATGCACTTTAGCCCCATGAGAGGAAAAGTGAAACAGCTATTTTATTTATCAAACATTTTGTTTTGATTACGCAAATATATTAGATATATTTTTTTATAATTAGAAATCTTTTTGTGTAACACCAGAATAAAAAAAAATGTTATAGTTGAAATTATAAAAAAATTAAGAAAACAATTATAAATCATTCCCTTTTACCCCAGCATGCACCTTACTACCAGAAAAAAAGAGCTATTTAAAAAGTAAATGAAACATTTTAAATAAAAAAAAATAACCCCAGTGTGCACCTTACCACCAGATTAAAAAGTGCTAGCTAAAAGTAAAAATAAATAAAAAATATAAATAAAAAAGAAAGTGCTATTTGAAAGTAAAAATAAATGAAAAATGTTAAATAAAAATTCCTTCACCCCAGTGTGCACCTTACCACCAGATTAAAAAATGCTAGCTGAAAGTAAAAATAAATAAAAAATATAAATAAAAAATAAAGTGCTATTTGAAAGTAAAAATAAATGAAAAATTTGAAATAAAAATTTCCTTCACCCCAGTGTGCACCTTACCACCAGATTAAAAAATGCTAGCTGAAAGTAAAACGAAATAACAATTCAAAGAAAAAGATAATGCACTTCTACCCCTACATGCACCTTACCAAGTAAAAAGAAATAAAAAATATAAATAAAAAAATAACTCCTTTTTACCTCTGCATGCACTTTAACACCATGAGAGGGAAAGTGGAACAACCATTTTATTTATCAAACATTTCATTTTGAATATGCAGATATATTAGATATATTTTTTCAAATTAGAATTTTTTTGTGTAACATCAGAATAAAAAATACGTTATAGCTGAAATTATAAAGAAATAACGGATTTTAAGAAAAATATATAAATAATTCCCTTTTACCCCAGCATGCACCTTACTACCAGAAAGAAATTGCTATTTGAAAGTTAAAAAAAAATGGAAAAATTGTAAAGAAAAATCCCTTTCACCCCAGTGTGCGCCTTACCACCAGATTAAAAAGTGCTAGCTGAAAGTAAAAGGAAATAAAGAAATTAAAAGAAAAAAAGAATAATCCCCTTTCACCCTACTACCATATTAAAATGTGCAGAAATTAAAAAGAAATACAATTTTTTTTTTTTGTTCATACACTCCAGCAATTGTTTCAGATTGGGTTTCCTGATGGTGACAACAGCAGACCAGGCTTATATAAAGAGTGTTAAAAATAGATGCTTGTACTCTCCATTGGAGGCCCGTGTGACAACACAGGAGACAGTTTGGAGTCAGGTACAGAGGGTTGTCACCCCATAACAGGAAGGACCTTAATGTAGGACCACCAGGGATTTTTTATAATGAAAGGTGCAGTTTTCTCCATGTTAAAGTGACTTTTACTTTAACAGCTTATATGAGATTTTAGTGATTGGGTTTACCTTATCTACTTTTTTATTGACTCAAACATTTGTAGCTGTAATCTACCTTATTATTGGTTCCAGCCATTTATTATTATTATTATACAGGATTTATATAGCGCCAACAGTTTGCACAGCACTTTATATATGTTTTATACTTTGTACTGTACAGTATATAATGTATATTATTTTAGGATAATCCTGGAGGTGGAAGAGCCAGCGTCCAATCACAATGGTGGAGAGCTGTTGTTCGGTGATGACGGCTATCTCTACATATTTATTGGAGACGGAGGGATGGCTGGAGATCCGTTTGGGAAGTTCGGGAATGCACAGAACAAGTAAGAACATTTACTGATGCCCTAAGGAAACTTGTACTTCGTATATTAATTATATCTCAGCTATTTCTCCTGGAGGGGTGATTAATTCAGAATTCTTGCTCTGTTTTGAAGATATTACAAATTCCATTTTTGCTGTGAACTGCTGAACATATTTTGATATTGGGGTGTGCTAATGGAGGATGATGTACCGTATTTTCCGAAGTATAAGGCCGTGTACACACGAGGAGACATGTCCGATGAAACAGGTCCAAAGGACCGTTTTCATCGGACATGTCTGAAGGGATATTTTGGTCTGATGTATGTACACACCATCAGACCAAAATCCCAGCGGACAGAGAACACAGTGACGTAGACGACACCGACGTGCTCAAACAAGGAAGTTCAATGCTTCCACGCATGCGTCGAATCAATTTGACGCATGCGCGGGATTTCGGTCCGATGGTTGGCCGTACTAACCATCGGACATGTCCGACGGACAGGTTGCCAGCGGACAAGTTTCTAAGCATGTTTAGAAACTTTTGTCCATTGGAAACCTGTCCGCTAGGCCGTACACACGATCAAACATGTCCGCGGAAACTGGTCTGCGGACCAGTTTCAGCGTACATGTCTCCTCGTGTGTACGCGGCCTAAGACAACTATTTAACCTATGAAATTCTTCTTAAAAGTCCGGGGTCATTTTATACGCCGGTAACCTAACAGGCAGACTCTCAGTCAGACCGCGGCCGTCCATTCTTCAAAAGCCGCGCCTCCTTCTGCTTTTCCAGTGATAGGCGGAACACTCAACTTCCCAGCAGACACTGTGTTCAGTGTTCCGCCTATCACAGATGCCCTCTTGTCCTCGGTCTCGGACGAGAGGGCATCCGTAAAGGGCAGAACACTGAACACAGTGTCTGCTGGGAAGCTGAGTGTTCCGCCTATCACGGAACACGAGGAGACGTGGCTTTTGAAAAATGAAGGGCGGCTGTCTGACAGATTCTGCATGGCAGGGATAAGGTAAGTGTCGAGACATGCAATGGCACAGTGAGGTATGCAGTGACATAGTGAGGCATGTAATGGTGGCACAGTGAGGTATGCAGTGACACAGTGAGGCATGTAATGGTGGCACAGTGAGGTATGCAGTGACACAGTGAGGCATGTAATGGTGGCACAGTGAGGTATGCAGTGACACAGTGAGGCATGTAATGGTGGCACAGTGAGGTATGCAGTGACATAGTGAGGCATGTAATGGCGGCACAGTGAGGCATGTAATGGCGGCACAGTGAGGCATGTAATGGCGGCACAGTGAGGCATGTAATTGCGGCACAGTGAGGCATGTAATTGCGGCACAGTGAGGCATGTAATGGCGGCACAGTAAGGCATGTAATGGCGGCACAGTGAGGCATGTAATGGCGGCACAGTCTGGCATGTAATTGCACAGTCAGGCATGAAATGGCGGCACAGTAAGGCATGTAATGGTGGCAAAGTAAGGCATGTAATGGCGGAACAGTAAGGCATGTAATGGCGGCACAGTGAGGCATGTAATGGCGGCACAGTGAGGCATGTAATGGCGGCACAGTGAGGCATGTAATGGCGGCACAGTGAGGCATGTAATGGCGGCACAGTGAGGCATGTAATTGCGGCACAGTGAGGCATGTAATTGCGGCACAGTGAGGCATGTAATGGCGGCACAGTAAGGCATGTAATGGCGGCACAGTGAGGCATGTAATGGCGGCACAGTCTGGCATGTAATGATGGCACAGTGAGGCATGTAATGGCGGCACTGTGAGGCATGTATTGGCGGCAAAGTAAGGCATGTAATGGCGGAACAGTAAGGCATGTAATGGCGGCACAGTGAGGCATGTAATGGTGGCACAGTCAGGCATGTAATGGTGGCACAGTCTGGCATGTAATGGCACAGTGAGGTGAGGCGAGGCATGACTAGTATGAAGGGGGTCGTCTTATACGGCGAGTATATCCCAAAACCAAAATTTTAGCTGGAAAATTAGGGGGTCGTCTTATACGCCAGGAATTTTCGGTAAGTGCAGAGCTTGTCAATCAATGTAGCAAACCGGACACGTCAGTATTAAATATTTACTTATTTATTACAGGTATTTATATAGCACCGTTATATATGTACACAGTTTCCTTCCATCCTGTACATTCACATCAGTCTCTGCTGCCCAATGAGCTTACAATACAACATTCCTATCTCACATATACATAAGGGGCCAATTTAGACCGAAGCCAATAAACCCACCTACCTGCATGTCCTCCAGGTGTAAGATGAAACCCACATAAGCACAAGGACAAGAACGTGCAAACTCCATGCAGATAGTGTCCTGTCCAGGATTTGAACCAGGGACCCCAGTGCTACCTAATCATTGACTATACTACATAGCACAGAAGGAGATTCTTTTATTGGGACTATAGAGAGTTTTCTTTCTTAGTTGGGATAAGTGGAGCAATCTTGCCATAAATGATTTTGCTGCAATTTTACTTTCAGCAAGGCTTCTAAGAAGCTCTTGCTCACTGAGCTGCCTTGGTAGAATTTTCATTGGCTGTATTTATTGTAGTTTACAATGATTTCTTTAGGGAATAATTTATTTAGGGCTGTGGAAATTAAAGATTAATTCCTTGATTAATCGTAAATTTTGTTGATTGATCAAAATTCTTTTGATCGGTACTAGTGGTGCAACGGATCGTAAATGATCCAAATGGGTCACCATATGCAGATCGGCACACCACGTGATCCGCGGAGCTCCGCTACTGCCTCGGCCATAGGAAAGGCTGCGGCTTCGGCCTAGCTCCCAGAGTGGCGGCCATCTTGGTCCACCCGGCGGTGGCCTAGGTGAGCCTAGAGCAGCGCGCTGATGTCATCACCCGGTCTCAACTGCTCGTGTTCGGCCGGCTTCTCTGGTAAGACTAAGCAAGCACTAATCTTCCTATACAGTGATGGAGATGTGGACCATATTACAGTGGGGAGATGTCTGTGGATATTACAGTGGGGAGATGTCTGTGGATATTACAGTGGGGAGATGTCTGTGGATTACAGTGGGGGAGATGTCTGTGGATATTACAGTGGGGAGATGTCTGTGGATATTACAGTGGATATAACAATGGGGGAGATGACTGTGGATAATTACAGTGGGGAGGTGACTGTGGATATTACAGTGGGGAGATGTCTGTAGATATTACAGTGGGGGAGATGTCTGTAGATATTACAGTGGGGGAGATGTCTGTAGATATTACAGTGGGGGAGATGTCTGTAGATATTACAGTGGGGGAGATGTCTGTAGATATTACAGTGGGGAGATGTCTGTAGATATTACAGTGGGGGAGATGTCTGTGGATATTACAATGGGGAAATGTCTGGATATTACAGTGGGGAGATATCTGTGGACATTACAGTGGGGGAGATGTCTGTGGACATTACAGTGGGGAAGATGTCTATGGATATTACAGTGGGGGAGATGTCTGTGGATATTACAGTGGGGGAGATGTCTGTGGATATTACAATGGGGAAATGTCTGGATATTACAGTGGGGGAGATGTCTGTGGATATTACAGTGGGGAGATATCTGTAGATATTACAGTGGGGGAGATGTCTGTAGATATTACAGTGGGGAGATGTCTGTAGATATTACAGTGGGGGAGATGTCTGTAGATATTACAGTGGGGAGATGTCTGTAGATATTACAGTGGGGAGATGTCTGTAGATATTACAGTGGGGGAGATGTCTGTAGATATTACAGTGGGGGGAGATGTCTGTGGATATTACAGTGGGGAGATATCTGTGGACATTACAGTGGGGGAGATGTCTGTGGATATTACAGTGGGGGAGATGTCTGTGGATATTACAGTGGGGGGAGATGTCTGTGGATATTACAGTGGGGAGATATCTGTGGACATTACAGTGGGGGAGATGTCTGTAGACATTACAGTGGGGGAGATGTCTGTGGACATTACAGTGGGGGAGATGTCTGTGGATATTACAGTGGGGGAGATGTCTGTGGATATTACAGTGGGGGAGATGTCTGTGACATTACAGTGGGGGAGATGTCTGTGGATTACAATGGGGGGAGATGTCTGTGGATTACAGTGGGGAGATGTCTGTGGATATTACAATGAGGAGATGTCTGTGGATATTACAGTGGTGGAGATGTCTGTGGATATTACAGGGGGTGGAGATGTATGTGGATATTACAGTGGGGACTATATATGGTGGTGATCCGAAAAATGTATGCGCGTTATAATTAATCAAAATTAGTCGGGATGGTGTATGGTGTAGTACAGAAACAAAAATGTCTTTTCAAATTCAATTACCGGTAACATGTTAAATTCGATTTTTGTCATTGGGTTTATATCTCCTTTTTTTTTTTTTTTTATGCATTTTCAGGTCGGCGTTGTTGGGGAAAGTTCTACGCATCGATGTCAATCACAACAACCACGGCCCCCTTTACCGCATTCCACCCGACAACCCATTTGTCAATGACCCGTCTGCCAGACCTGAAGTCTACGCTTACGGGGTGAGGAACATGTGGCGCTGCTCCTTTGACCGGGGAGACCACCAGACAAAGGAGGGGAAAGGACGCCTCTTCTGTGGGGACGTGGGACAGAATAAATTTGAAGAAGTCGACATTGTGGAGAAAGGAAGGAATTATGGCTGGAGGGCCAGGGAAGGATTCAGCTGCTATGATAAAAAGCTTTGTACTAATTCATCACTAGGTAATGACACCTTCTCATGTGATACTGACGTTCAACAGTTAAAATGGTTGTAAACCTCGGACATGAAAGCATTATAGTCTATAGCAGGCATGTCCAAAGTCTGGCCCGCGGGACAATCACGGCCCACTTTTCGGTTTTAAACGGCCCGTCTGGTTATTTGGACATGTATATCTTTTGTGGCCCCCTGACGATCTCCCAGCGCTGGGGCCACAAAATATGTATATGCCTTGATGGGGACAGGGAGGAGGCGGGACGAGTGCCATAGACACACAGAAGAATTTCCTGTTTACGGGCGGCCTCTGTAATAGGAAGTCCCGTTTCCGGCGCTGCCATTGGACGACTCTTCTGTCCATCAAAGGAGGCAGGACTTTCTATTAAAGAGGCCACCATGTAAACAGGAGATTCTTCTGTAGGTAATCTTTGGCACTCGTGAGTGCATTCCTGGCTGGCAATGGTGGGTGCATTCCCGGCAATGGTGGGTGCTGCATTCCTGGCAATGGTGGGGCTGCAGATGGGCACTTGTGAAGCAGCAAATGGGCACTGGCCCTTATTTTGCTTCACAGTTCTTAATTTAAAATGTATTTATTTTTCCTGAAACTTGGCTCTTAAAGTGAGGGTGCGTGTTATACGCCAATAAATACGCTATATCCAAATAATACGCCCAAGCTCATCTCTTTACCCACACACAGCCACAAAGGCAAGAGAATTCTTGTTGGGCAGTGTATTGGTGCTCGGCCGAACACACTTAGACTGGATTTTAATGGTTCAAAGAATGTCAGGCAAAATGGTCGGCCCTCACGCATGTTCACTTCATCAAATCTGGCCCTCTTTGAAAAAAGTTTGGACACCCCTGGTCTATAGTGAGTGCTTGTCTCAATTAACCACTTCAGCCCCAAAAAGGGTTTACCCCCTTCCTGACCAGGCCATTTTTTGTGATTCGGCATTGCGTCAGTTAATGACAATTGCGCGGTCGTGCGATGCTGTACCCAAAGAAAATTGATGTCCCCTTTTCCCCACAAATATAGCTTTCTTTTGGTGGTATTTGATCCCCTCTGCGGTTTTTAATTTTTTTCCGCTCTAAACAAAAAAAAAAAACGTAAATTATGAAAAAAAAATACATATTTTTTACTTTTTGCTATAATAAATATCACAAATAAAAAAAAAAGTCTTCATCAGTTTAGGCCAATATATATTCTTCAACATATTTTTAGTAAAAAAAATTGCAATAAGCGTATATTGATTGGTTTGCGCAAAAGTTATAGCACCTACAAAATAGGGGATTTTTTTTGACATTTTTATTATTACATTTTTTTTGTACTAGTAATGGCGGTGATCAGCAATTTTAAGCAGGACTGCAACATTGCGGCGGACAGAGCGGCCACTTTTGACACAGGGCTAAAAATAGCCACCAATTGCTGTATAAATGGCACTGGCAGGGAATGGTTAACACTAGGGGGCGAACAAGAAGTTAAATGTTCCCTCTGAGGCGTTTCTAACTGTGGGGGGAGGGGATAGACTGGGAGTACTAAGAGATTGCTGTTCCTGATCACTAGAAACAGACGATCACTCTGTACTCCCGTCAGAACAGGGATCTGTTTGCTTACATTGACAGATCCCCATTCTGGCTCTCTGTGGAGCGATCATGGGTGGCTGTCAGACAACACGGATCGGCTCCGGCGACGTGCCATGGGTGTGCACGCGTGCCTGCCATAGCTGTTAAAGGGACCGACAGGCAGCTATGATGATTCGCGTAGCCGAGCTAACCTGCCACAGTATAACTGGCGGCTGGTCGTCTAGCAGTTAAAGAGGAATTTAAACGCCTTTTTTTCTGACCTGCAAAAGTAAAGGCATAATGTGTTAGTGTACATTGCATACTAGCACATTATTTTAAACTTACCTGCAAATGAAGCACTCGCTGTCACCACTGGAGGCTGCATCCATCTTAACCCGTCCTCCTTCCGGGTTTGCGGACTCCGGTTCTGTAACTGGCCAGAGCCTCCTGACGTCATTCCCGCACATGTGCGCGGGAGCAGAGGGTCACGGCACAGGGTTCTGTAGAAATGCCACGAATGGCCATCAGCAGAGGGGCGCATGCACACCACCAAACCAGTAAGTACGTAGCAGTGCCCAGCTGTGCTTCCCCCTCGCAGTATAGCTACTGTTAGCAGGTGGCAAGTGCTTAAACTGGAATGGAATAAAATTACTTCTATGAAGCAATCTGTCACTAGTAACCAGGGTCCGAGACAAGGGGTGTGCAGAAGGGTAAGCTGCCCTGGGCACAGTGAGTTCTTTCTGCTATAAGGCTGACAGGAGTAGTGACAACAGATCAATACTTCTGTCAGCCCAGCACTGCAAGCAGCTAGGAAAGGAGAAGAGAGCCGGGAAGAGGTGTGAGCTGTGCTCTCTCTCCCCCTCCTCCTCCTCCTAAGTTGGTACATAATGAAAAGGGGGGGGGGGGGGGGTGCTATTTCTTTTTCTGGATGATCTTGTCCCGACATTGCTAGTAACACAGGTTTTTTTTGACAGGGTGGTTGCATATGTACATGTAGTTTTAGACTATAAAGCACAAATCCGGATTTTTTTTTAAATATATATATTCATAACTCCATGGCAGTTTGTCCTTTTAAAAAATGATAAGTTCTACCTTTGTTAAATAGGTATTTTTTTTTCTTTTCTGCAGATGATGTTCTTCCGATTTTTGCCTACCCCCACAAGCTGGGGAAATCGATCACTGGGGGATATGTGTATAGAGGCTGTGAATATCCAAATTTAAACGGTCTTTATATTTTTGGAGATTTTATGAGCGGGTAAGTCAAATGTGTCCAGTTTTTTAAGTACACTTACAAGATGATCAATACCGATCTCGGTGGCTCTGCCCCCTCCACCCCTTCAAGGCCCCACACGCCAGTCGTAGGTGCTGATCCACGAGCGGCAATTCAATAATGAAATGCACACCGCTCCAAGGCAGAGACGCTGCTGCATTTCACTTCCTACTGGAGTGTAAGCTTAAAGTCAATATGAGGCGAAACCTATCAGTGAGAAGGAGCAGGTTGGGTGAAGTGCCTGATGCTGAAAATACATTTCTGCAATCATATGTGTGCTGCAGTGTGGGTGCGTTACCAGCCATTGTACCTTGGGTGCCATTCTAAATTCATGGATTCCGAAGCAACAATTCCATGGAAGTAGAATTCTAGTAAAAAAAAATGTTGCCGTGTGCTGGGTCCAGCTTAGTTTCCTCTAATTATTGGTATACTACTTACAGAGTAGATTGCTAGAAATGTGCATACCACTGGCGGCTTTGCTCCTCAGGCTCAGCTGTTTCATACGATACAGTAGAGCTGCACAATTAATCGTTAAGAATCGAGATTGTGATTCTTCCCCCCCTTGCAATCTTAACAAAGCATTTTCACGATTCTACGAGTTCTCTGCTCAAGCATGTATGTTTAGGGTTATTGTCCTGCTGAAAGGTGAACCTCCGCCCAGGGCTGGACTGGGACAAAGATTTGGCCCTGGACTTCATCCAGACTGGCCCACTTTGACAGGTCACTCCCATGGCGGCTGGACAACTCCCCCCCCCCCCCCCCGACCACCCAAGCCCCCTCTCCCCCTTCACTAGCCACTAGCCGCTCTACTTTATTAGAGTAGAACGGCTGGTACTCTTATAGGCAGTACCAGTGGGGAAGCTAGACATTATTTCACCCGGGGCAAAGAATCAGTTCGGTGGCCCCCCCTTATGGGACAAGATTAGGCAGAAGGGAGAAGCTCCCGGGTCATAGCTGTTGAGTCGGCTGTCTGTCCCCTCCCCCATGCTCCTGTCGTCCCCCCTGCTCCTCTGGTCTTCCCCCTGCTTCTTTGTTCCCCCCAGGTGAGCGCTGCGGGGAGGGAGAGGAGGTGAGCGCTGCGGGGAGGGAGAGGAGGTGAGCGCTGCGGGGAGGGAGAGACAGAGGAGTGGCGGTTCACTGTCACTGAAGCCGGCCCACTGAGCCATCGGCCCACCGGGAAACTCCCTGTAGTCCCAATGGCCAGTCCATCCCTGCCTCCGGCCCAGTCTCAAGTCTTTTGCCGACTCTAACAGGTTTTCTTCTAAGATTGCCCTGTATTTGGCTCAATTTATCTTCCCATCAACTCTAACCAGCTTCCCTGTCTCTGCTGAAGAATATCATCCCCACAACATGATGCTGCTGCGACGAGCCAGAACCGCAGGGGCGACACGTGAGGTGCACAGTGGGCCGATGGGAGACAGCAATAATACAGTTCATCGGTTTACTCACGGTTAGCAGAAAGCCTCCCTGGGCCGGTCGCACAGAGATGGGGAAGACAGCACAAAATCCTCCGGGGCACGCTCGCCAAGATGGTGGTTGAGGTGCCCGTGATGACAGGGGTGTTTAAAGTGCTTGTGGTGGCTGGGTCCCTTGATGGTATTTGTCGTGACGCCAGTACCGTTAATGGTGGTACGACCATTTGCAGTGTTGAAGAATGAGGTAGACAGAAGTAGGATACAACTCACAATTTTTACGGTGACTGGTTTTGATTGCAATACAGACATCCAGTTAAAATACAGTATCTGGGTAGAGAGAGAATTCTGCTGATCCACTGTTAATAGGCTTTAGTAATCCTGGACTCAGGCTGTGGTTCAGTATTATGCTTGCTTGTTACTGGTCCCTTTTGAATCCAGTGGCCTTGGTGAGGTTGCCGGAGGCTAAGAAATCCTTCACCTTTATGCTCAAAAAGGTCTTTGCTGACGATTTAATGGCTTTCACCTTTTGATTTAAGCAGTTCCAATCTGTCCCTTCTCTGGACTGACCTTCTCTCTCCTTCACCTTTTTCCTTTTTCACACACACACTTCCTGAACTTAACTACCGACCACAGATAACCTGAGCTGGGATAGATATCCCAGAGTGGTGCTATCCCCATCTTGTGGTGGGAAGTATGAAGCACACCTGACCAGCATATGAACAGGGATCTCACAGATGTAGAAATGCAAAATGACATGCAATATAGTAATAACAAAGAAATAATACTTTTGCAGTTCCCACATGTCTTGAGTGGGACGCTGCACTGCCACCACCATGTTTCACAGTGGGGTTGGTGTGTTCAGGGTCATGTGCAGTGTTAGTTTTCTGCCACACATAGTGTTTTGTTTTTAGGCCAAAAAGTAAAATTTTGGTCTTATCTGACCAGAGCATCTTCATCCACATGTTTGCTGTGTCCCCCACATAGCTTCATGCAAACTTTTTGCTTTCTTTCAACACTGTGTTTCTTCTTGTCACTCTTCCATAAAGGTCAGATTTGTGGAGAGCACTACTAAGGCCCCATACACACGATCGGACATATCCGATGAAAACGGTCCGCGGACCATTTCCATCGGATATGTCCGATCGGGAGTTTGATCCGATGGCGTGTACACACCATCGGATCAAATTCCCCGCCGCGGGACGGCGCGGTGACGTGGCGGTGACGCGCGCGGCGGTGACGTTGACGCCGCCGCGTCACCGCCACGTCACCGCACCAGGAAGTAAAACACTTCCGCGCATGCGCCGAATCCATTCGGCAGCGGCGCGGCGGCGGTGGGGGACGACATGTCTGCTGGTAAGTGTACTAACCAGCAGACATGTCGGGCGGACAGATTCCCACCGGATAGATTTCAAAGCTTGCTTTGAAATCTGTCGGGTGGAGAAATCTGTCGGCTAGCCCATACACACGAGCGGAGATGTCTGCTGAAACGGCCCATCGGACCGTTTTCAGCGGACATATCCCCTCGTGTGTACGCGGCCTAATAGTTGTCCTGGGGACAGATTCTCTCACCTGAGCTGTGGATCTCTGAAGCTTCTCCAGAGTTACAATGGGCCTCTTGGCTGCTTCTCTGATTAATTCTTTCCTTGCATGACCTGTCAGTTTAGGTGGACGACCATGTCTCGATAGGTTTCCGGATGATGAATTGAACAGTGCTCCGTAAGTTGTTCAAAGCTTGGGATATTTTTTTATATAACCTAACCCTGCTTTAAACTTCTCCACAACTTTATCCCCGACCTGTCTGGTGTGTTCCTCGGCCTTCATGATGCTGTTTGTTCACTAATGCCTCGTACACACGATCGGAATTTCCGATGAAAAAGGATTTTTTTTCATCAGATATTCCGACCGTGTGTGTGCCCCATCTGAGTTTTTCCTTCGGAAATTCTGACGGACTTAGAAAGAAAACACGTTCTCTTTTTTCCAGACAGAAAAAATTTCTATTGGAAATTTTGTTCGTCGGTATGCAACTCCAATGGAAAAAAAACACGCATGCCCAGAATCAAGTCGATGCATGCTCGGAAGCATTGAACTACATTTTTCTCGGCTCGTTGTAGTATTGTATGTAACCGCGTTCTTGACAGAATTTGGTGTGACAGTGTGTATGCAAGACAGCTTAAACAAAATTCTGTCGGAATTTTTTTTTGAGTTTATCTCAAAGGAAATTCAGATCGTTTGTACAAGGCATAAGGTTCTCTAACAAACATGAGGGCTTCACAGAACAGCTGAATTTAAACTGAGATTAAATTACACACTCTGTTTACTAATTAGGTGACTTCTGAAGGCAATTGGTTCCACTAGATTTTAGTTCAGAGTAAAGGGGGCTGAATGCAATTGTATGCCAGACTTTTCAGATATTTATTTGTAAAAAATTTTGAAAACCATTTATAATTTTCCTTCCTTTTTACAATTAAGGAACCACTTTGTGTTGGTCTATCACATACCATTCCAATACATTTTTTGGTTGTAACATGATAAAATGTGGAAAATTTCAAGGAGTATGAATACTTTTTCAAGGCACTGTAGGGTATTTAATGAATCTTTAGTGGAACACATACAGTAGGTGTGAAGTGAGTCTTTGTGTGGCACAAGCAATACAGGGCTCAGTCTGCCATTTTAGACTCATTGGTTTTGATGCATTGGCAAATATGGACGTCAATTGGCCTCTTTTTTCATTCTGTGTGAGTGTAATCCCGATATGTTTTTTTAATTTGTACAGAACTATATTAATTCATGTTCTTTTTTTATATGTGCTGGGAGTTTTGCTTTAATAATCATCTATGAAAAACAGAATAATGTTTTCTTCACGTCAACTAATAATTTAATGAGCTCAGCATTGTGTTCCTTATGGAAGGAACAGTCTGTATTGTTCAGACACACGTAGATGATCTGTTATAGAAACATAATCCATTCTGTTTTTTTTGGACAGACGTCTGATGGCTCTAAAAGAGGAGCAGAATACAGGACAATGGCAGTACAATGAGATCTGCATGGGCATGGGACAGACCTGCATGTTTCCCAGACTCATTAATAATTATTATCAGTACATTATCTCTTTTGGAGAAGATGAAGCAGGTAATTGCAGAAAACTGTAATGCTTTCTACCAGATATCATAATATACGGTATATAAGGCTTTACTTTGGAGACAGGGGTTAGTCTATATTAATGGAAAGCCCGGGTGCCCAACCGGGGTCCTAGGGATGGCACTTGTTAGGTGGCCCACAGACCCCAACACTGGTATTGCTGAAAAGTCCCAGTGTCCAACCTGGGGTCCAAGGGATGGCACTTGTTAGGTGGCCCACAGACCCCAACACTGGTATTGCTGGAAAAGCCCTGGTGCCCATCCTGGGGTCCAAGGGATGGCACTTGTGTGGCCCACAGACCCCAACACTGGTATTGCTGGAAAGCCCTGGTGCCTAACCTGGTGTCCAACAGATGGCACTTGATTTGTGGCCCACAGACCCCAACACTGGTTTGTAAATGGGATGTAAGGGCAGTGATCTCAAACAGTCCCATATTTCCAGTTCCTCGTTGTCCCTGGCAGGCTCAGGTCTCCAGACTCCAACCACACCTGTGGCAAAGCCACAGTCTCTAACCATCTCTTCGAAGATCTATGTGAAACCAAATAAGAGTGCCAAAGTTCAAGAGCCCCCGTTCACATCAGAGGTCCCCCTCACATTAGAGGTACCCCTTTTATAGTAGAGTCCCCCTTCATTATATTAGAGGTCATCTTATCACACCAGAGATCCCGCTTCACATCAGAGGTCCCCCTTCACATCTGAGCCCCCCTTCCCATTACATCAGAGGTCCCCCATCACATCAGAGGTCTCCACTTCGCATCAAAAGCCCCCCTTCACATCAGAAGTCCCCCCCATCACATTAGAGGTACCCCTTCATAGTAGAGTCCCCCTTCATTATATTAGAGGTCTCCTCCTCACATCAGAGACCCCCCTTTACATCATAGGTCCCCCATCACATTAGAGCCCCCCCCCCCCCCCCCCCCATTACGTCAGAGGTCCTCCCATCACATCAGAGGTTCCCTTTCACATCAGAGTCACATACCCCACCAAATCAAAAGAACTCCCCTTCCCATTACATCAGAGGTCTCCACTTCACATCAAAAGCCCCCCTTCACATCAGAGGTCCCCCCATCACATCAGAGGACCAGCCTTCTCATCAGAAACCCCTCCATTACATCAGAGCCCTCCCATCACATCGGTTCCCCTTTTACATCAGAGCCCCCCCCCCCCCCCACCACCACAAAAAAGGACTTCCCATCACATCAGAGGTCCTCCTTCACATCATAGCCCTCCCCATCGCATGTAAGGTCCTCTTATCATATCAGGGGTCACTTTTTCCCCATTACATCAGAGGTGCTCCCATCACATCAGAGGTCTCCACATTGCATCAAAAGCCTCCCTTCACATCAAAGTTGCCCCATCACATTAGAGGTACCCCTTCATAGCAGAGTCCCCCTTCATTATATTAGCGGTCTCCTCCTCACATCAGAGACTCCCCTTTACATCAGAGGTCCCCCCTTCACATCAGAGCCCTCCCAGTACATCAGAGGTCCTCCCATCACATCAGAGGTTCCCTTTCACATTAGAGTCACCTGCCCCACCAAATCAAAGGACTCCCCTTCCCATCACATCAGAGGTCCCCCATCACATATAAGGTCCTCCCATCACATCAGAGGTCTCCACTTCACATCAGAGGACCCCCCTTCACATCAGAGACTCCCCCTTCACATCAGAGCCCTCCCATATGATCAGAGACCCCTCTTCACATCAGAGCCCCCTCCCCAGTACATCAGAGCCCCCTCCCCAGTACATCAGAGCCCTCCTATCACATAAGAAGTCTCCTTTTACATTACAGCCCCCTCACCACCACCACATCAAAGGACTTCCCTTCCCATTACATTAGAGGTCCCCCTTTACATCATAGCCCACCCCCATCACATCTAAGGTCCTCCTATGATATCAGGGGTAATTTCTTCACATCAGAGGTCCCAACCTATCTGAGGTCCCAACCAGCATATCAGAGCCCCCATCTACATTAGAGCCCCCCTGGGCAAGCTTGGTCCTGTGCTCGTGGCACTCCAAGGCAACCCTGATTGAGAAACACTGCTCTAGGGTCTGATAAAATACATGTAGCAGAAATCAGTAAACTCTAAATTATTTGTAGATACTGTAGTTATTACTAACCATGCACATTTTTTGGTTTCATTCAAAGGGGAGCTGTACTTCATGTCCACTGGTATACCAAGTGCTACTTCTCCCACTGGTGTTTTGTACAAGATCATTGACACCTCAAGGTAAAAATAACTGACATAAAATACAAGTTATCTTTCTGTGTATGTTAGGCCTCGTACACACGATCAGTCCAAACCGATGAAAATAGACTGAAGTTTCATCGGTCCAAACCGATCGTGTGTGGGCCCCATCAGTCTGTTGTCCTTAGGTCCAAAAACAGAGAACTTGCTTTAAAATTGGACCGATGGACTCCTTAACCGATAGGTCAAAACCGATGGTTTGTACGTAAAAGCATCGGTTCCAAACCCGGGCATGCTCAGAATCAAGTCGACGCATGCTTGGAAGCATTGAACTTCATTTTTTTTCAGCACCTCGTGTGCTTTACGTCACGCGTTCTGACACGATCGGTTTTTGAACCGATGGTGTGTAGGCACATCAGACCATCAGTCTGCTTCATCGGTGAACCGATGAAACTGAACTTCAGTCAGTTTTCATCAGTTTGAACTGATCGTGTGTACAGGACCTAAGACCCCCTGTACTAGATTTGAGATAAATAGCTATAGATTCAGTTTACAAAGCCAACATGCATAGATAAGGATCCTTATGCTAAAGATAAAAAAAAGTGACAGATATTTTCAGCCCAATTCAATGAGATCTCAAAATTACAGCCATGTGTCTTTTAATAAAGTGATTCTAAAGGTGTTAATTTTACAAAAAAAAAAAAAAAAAAACTGATGCCCCGTACACACGAGCGTTTTTCCCATTGGAAAAAGTCAGATTAAAGAATCCCGACCATGTGTATGCTCCATCTGACTTTTTCCGACAGAAAAACTGCCGGAAAAAAAAAAAGCAGGATCTCTTATTTTCCCATCAGAAGAAAATCCTAGCGGGAAAACCGTTCGTCTGTATGCAATTTCAACGCGCAAAAAAAATGCATGTTTCTTTTAGCAATGAAAACCTCATCATCCTCTGCCCTATCCAAAACGCATAAAAAAATTGCTTTAGGATAGTTTTAACAGTTGCAGCACATTATTTGTAAGCTGCAACGTCCAAATGAAGCCAGCCGGTCACAGTGTGCATGTGCTAATGTTCATTCTGATGATGTGCAGATCGGATTCTGGCTCTGAAATCTCCAGCAGATGTGTTGGGTCACACTCAACTTCACAAATCTCTTTTTTGCTATTACACTCAGGGAGCCCATTTCTTAGATGGGGCATGGAAATTGCGCATAATTTGTTCATGTTTTGTAATTATGAACAGGCATTACTTAAATCGCTCTTGTATCCAGTCACTCAGAACGCTGCTCTTTACAAACGGCATTCCAAATGCTTCCTTTTTATTATTCCAGACTTTAATGACTGTATTTGTCTCCACAGGAGGGCCCCGCCTGATAAATGCCGTTATCATCCCTTACCGGTCAAGACGAAAAGTGACATTGTGCCATTTGTGCCAAAAGAAAGTAAGTTAGGGTATTCTTATGAGGTCTTATTGTGTGAAAAAAATGACTGTGGGTTGATTTACTAAAACTGGAGAGTGCAAATGTGCATGGTCACCAATCAGCTTCTAACTTCAATTTGTTCAATTAAGCCAGGGATCCTCAAACTATGGCCCTCCAGCTGTTGTGGAACTACACATCCCATGAGGCATTGCAAAACTCTGACATTCACAGACATGGCTAAGCATGATGGGAATTGTAGTTCCTGAACAGCTGGAGGGCCGTAGTTTGAGGACCCCTGAATTAAGCTTTGCCAATAAAACCTGGAAGCTGATTGGATTCTTTACA